>QLOH01000789.1:0-418352 GCA_026901365.1 Sesbania bispinosa | reverse complement strand
CCAATGCTAGAAGCCCAAATGGTCCAACACCACCTTGAAGCTTGAACCTTTGGTGCACCAAAGTCTTCTGCGTTCACCCCTCAGGATCAAATGCTTCAGCCTTATCCAAGCTTGAGAATGAGAAGGTAACTTCCACATCAGCCTGTAAATAATTGAGATTATAATTAATTAAACACCATTTAATTACTTGATGTTAAAGACCAAATAATTAAGAAGCTGACCTGAGCACGGAAATCCCTTTACTTCAACTAATTCCCTTCTTTAAGCTTGTTTGCTCAGCTTACTTAACTTCTTTCCTTCTAAGACTATTTAATTCTTCAACGGGCCATTGTACCAACTGTCTCCCGCTAAATGAAGCACACAGTTCTTGGAATTGCCTTAAAGTTTTAATATACATACAACATATATAAGTAACAAGTAATAACTAAAAGAAGTATGTGTCACATATGTATAACACCCATATTTAGTTTATTCGAAAATCACGTTACTAATGTGGATCTAGGTTAACATTACCTTAGCAGTAGCGTTGACTGATTCACATTTTAAAATGTGATTTTGGGATAAACCAACACACACTAAAAGAAATAAGAAGTAAATAATTAGAATTAAGACAAAATTGATTAAACTATATATTTAGCCACATAAATTTACAATTAATTTCATGCACATAATATAAATTAGCTTAGGTATATACCTGAATTCCTGCCCATCCTTTCTTAACCGTCTCCTCTTTAGAATCTGATTCATTTGCCCAGCCCCACAAGATCCTTCGATTCTTGCTTGGGTCAAAAAACTTGGATGCATAAAAGTTTGCCATAATCGATCTAAGGCCACCCCAACCATCCTCCGAAGTGTTATCAGGGTATACTTATCCTTATTCCATAAATACCTTCCATCGTATAGTATTCGTATCTAGTCTGTCAAGGCTGATTCTTGAGACGTGGCTTACATTTCTCCCAACCACTGACGTGTCCAACCCTTTCTCCCTTTCAAAAAAACCGGGTAAAATCCGGGCACTCCCATACCCTGGTTTTTTGCTGAATGATCGGTGCTTGGCCCGATCCAATTCACAAATCCTTACTCCTATAACAAATAGGCCATTCCTCTATCTTTCTTTTGCCACCAATCATATCCTCCAGTGGTCATCCTTGCCCCACTACCATGCATGTCGGTCACGAAACACTGACCCTTTATGTCGTGTTCGGCAATCACAATCGGTTGAGGGCATCGGGCTTGACCCTTTTGTGAGAAATGGTCGGATGCATTCTCGGGTATAGCATAGCATTGTACCTCATTGTTTGCGTGTCCAACAACTCCAGTGTAGAGGATAACGGGTCCTTGACCCGGGAGAATTGTGGCTGACCCGGACCAGCACCCGTATTTGTCAAAGGACTTTGGATGAAAGGGCGGGTTCAAGTTTGTTTCCAGTTGATAGGTCCTTTGATACTGAGTGGCCCCCAACAATGTTTACCCCAAACTGCTCCTTTGGGTTATACTGGTAAAATAGATGATCACTCCATTGTAGTCATGGGGCCTTGTATTTGGAATTGAAGGGAATTGCACGCATATGAAAGACAAAGACATGAATGATTTATATTGAAATATGAAGAAATGCAAAAGGAAAAACATCGAATCAAAGGTGGGAAGAAGTGATCACTCACCATTTGGATCTGCATGTGATGATTTGATCGATCCATGAAAGAATAGAAATAAAGCAAAGGAGAAGAAAGTTAATTAGCACTTAGCACCCCATCATGATTAATGAAAAAATAACGTAACAGAAATATGCAAATGTATAATATCAAGGGAATCAATAATTAGAATTTTAGAAAAATATTATTTATTAAATATATAATAAAAAGAACTTGTGTCTTTAAATTTAATTTATAATTTTCCATATTAATTTTTTTTAAGAATGATGAAAAATTTGGGCTAAGTATGTTAACTTTATATATTATCCATATATATCAATAAAATGTTAATTATAAATCATATTTACTAAATTTTTTTAAATTAAATTAAGACTGTTGTTCCCCCTTTTTTTTGCTGTTTATACATTCAATTATAATGCCACGGACATAATATCATGGGTTACATGTTTCAAAAATTTTTTATTTAAATCAAATTGAATTTAACTATTAATTATTAATTTGAAGGTCTATTAGACTATCTAATTCTTTTGAGCTTATTGTCAACCACAAATAAACACTCGGTAATTAATTAGATTTCCTAATAGAAAAAGAAAAATACCAACTAACGAAAATTAAGGTGTCGTTTGGGTTGTTGTCCAGTTTTTCCGGTTTTTGTTTTCGAATCCAATTTAAAAACAAACGTGTTTGGATAAAATGGGGGTTAAAATGGTTTTTTACACAAGTTTTCAAACCAATTCCCTTTACTTTTTAAAACCAAAAAATGTTTTTATGTTTTGTGTTTTTCTGTTTCATTCTTTTCTCTCTTCCCCTCTCTCTCCTCTATTTCTCTATCTCTCTCATCCTCCCCCCTCTCCTCTCTCCCCTCTCTCTCTCTCTCTCGATCTCTCTCTCCTCTCTTCTCTCTCTCTCTCTCCTCTCTCTCCTCTCTCTCTCCTCATCTCTCTCTCTCTCTCGCTCTACTCTATTTCTCTCTCCTCTCTCTCCTTTTTTGTTTCTCTATTATTTTCTCTCTCCTCTGTTCTTCTTTCTTTCCTTCTCTCTCTCTCCTCTCTCCTCTGTTTCTCTACATTTCTCTCTCCTCTATTTCTCTCTACTCTCTCTCTCTCCCCTCTCTCTGTTTTCTCTCTCTCCTCTCTCCTCTACTCCTCTATTTATCTCTCCTCTCTCGTTTCTCTCCCTCTCTCCTCCTCTGTTTCTTACATTCTCTCTCCTCTCCTCTCATTTTTCTCTCATCTTTTTCTCTCCCCTCCTCTCTCTCTGTTTCTCTCTCCTCTGTCTCCTATGTTTTCTCTCTCCTCTTTCCTCTATCTCCTCTATTTATCTCTCCTCTCTCCTCTGTTTCTCTCTCTCTTCTCTCTATCTTTCCTCTGTTTCTCTCTCCTCTCTCCTCTGTGACTCTCTCTTCTGTAGATAAACAGTTGATAACAAAGAGAGAGAGAAGAGAGAAATAGAGAAACAGAGGAGTGAGGAGAGAGAAATAAGATAGGAACAGAGGAGAGAGGAGAGAGAAAGCAAAGAGAGACAAAGAGAAATAAGGAAAGAGAGAGAGAGAGAGAGAAAGAGGAGAGAAACAAATGAGAGATGAGAAGGGGAGAGGAACGGAGGAGAGAAGAGGAGAGATAATTATTCCTGTAATACATAGAACTGAAAACCGATATTAAAAAATGAAACTGGAAACCATAAAACTGAAACTGAAACTGTTTTTGGTTTTCTAAATTTTCAAAACTGCTAACTGAAAACCACCCCAAACGGCCCTAAATATATATGTTTGATTTGTGAAAAAAAAATATTTAGTTTTTGTTTTTCCTTAATAATGAAATATTTCTTTGAATCACCAAAAAAATTATATTCAGGAGATTAAATTGAGAAGCAGGGACTATCTTGTACATTACGTTTCACTCTGAGAAAAGGCACTGCATGTGTTCTAAAGCGGCAAAAATAAGCACGTTTGTAGCTATATTCCATTTGTGTTGGAAAATATAATGGGGGGTGGTGTAACCGTTCTTAATTGTAATGGTAATGCTGAGGAGAGGTTAAAATGAGCACTACGTGTATGTGAGGCAAGTTTAACACATTTGGGCAATTCATTTCATTTATAAAGCAGGTGCTGTTATTTTCCACATGAATGCAAGTTATTAGTCAATTGCATCTCCATGTGTGTGAATGGTCCACACTCCACAACATAAGCAACGTGGTGGCAAATTAAGGGACTAAAAGAAGGTGGAATAGTAGGCCACTCTCATTTCCAAATTCCAAGTGTTATATATGTTATGGCCTTCATAATTACCACCATTTGATTTATATTTTAGCACAAAAATGTACAAGATAGGGAAAAAAAACAGAGTGACAGTGCACTAATAAGTGAGTGCAATATCAAATTATAACAAAACGATAACTAACCTCGATCAGTCTTCTTTTTCTTTCTTTTTCATTTTTGGCAAATATATATTCAAACAACTGACTAATGTAAAAACTCCAATATCATATATATCAGTGTCATAATCTTTCTTCTATATTTCCTACAGAAGCCCACAAAGGAAGAGGAAAAACGATTCCATGAAAAACAGATACACAAATCTGCACAGCACTAAAACACAAATTGGTTTGTCGATCTCAGCTTGGAATGATTGTGGAATCAACTAGAAGGTCATGCAAAAGGCATAACCTTCTACATTAGTACTATATGAGCAAATCCTTTACGCCTAACTATACCAACGCTATTGTTCCGGCACCACACTATTATTTGAGTTTAATTAATTTGATGCACTCTTAATTACCATATAAAAGTTTTGCAATTTAATGTTATGCAATATTGTTGTGTTATTATTTAATGAGTTTGATTATAATTCAATTGAGTTTAATTAGTATGCACTGACGGTGTATAAGAGTTTTACACTGACGTTTAATCAGGGTTGTAATTAACCGTTTGTATAAAACTTTTTACACTGTCAGTGCACAATCCTTTTTTCTCAATTCATGTTACTGTTTTTTAAATAATTTTAATAATTATACATTATCAATGTAAATGTGTTGTCATATTATTTAATGAATATGGCACATGATTTAATAACAAGAGTGCATTCAAAATAAAATTTATTTGTTTAAGCTTCTACTTACTCCATGTGCCAAACTTATTTAAAATATTACTCGTCAAATATTGGGTTAGACTAGACACACTTGCTGGAATGAGTTAGCTTTATGTTTTATATAATGTTAATTTTATTCCCCCAGATTAATTTCATAGTCGGTTACTAAATAAAAATCAGGAAGTCCAAATTTTGAAGTTTGTATATCTTATAATTAACTATAATTATAGGGTGTTTGGCCTGTGTTCTTTCTAGTTTCACGTTTTATATATATATATTAACTTACACCGGTGTAAGTTACACCAAGTTTTAAACTACTGAATAATTTTTTAATGGATTATTGTATTAAGTAATCCACCGTTGGATTGAAAGTTACTATCATATAGATCATACATATAAAATTTTACATTAATCCAAAATTATTTGATATGTCATTGTGATGTCTCAAGATTAACTTTATATACACATTTGAAATATATGAAAAACCCAACCATCATGATTATCAAGTTATTGGTGTCAAAATTTTACAAAATTTGACACATATAATCATGATGAAATAAACATAATTCAACGGTTGAATTACTAAAAAACACATTCGATTTATAGTTATCAAGCGTGTAATACTTGGTATAACTTACACTGGTGTAAGTTGAACCCTCCTTTTATATATATATTATAAGTTGTTATAACACTTTTTTTAACCACACACCACAGGAATTCCCTACCCTATTATCAGGACAATACTGTTTGAGGCTTTTCACCTAATTTTCACTAATTTTTTCATTCATTAAATTATTTGAAAAAGCATAAATATTTGACTTAAAAAATTTTTTTAGCTATGGAAGTGCTTAACACCTATCCTACTGGTGATGTTCAATTAACATATGCTAGTTGATAATAATCCATATAAAATAAAAAATTGCACTAAAAATGCATGGTATATATAGGGAGATGAAAGTGCATGAGTAAGAAATGAACCAAGAACGTTACCGTTGATCCAGTTCCTATGAGGTTGAAAATGGTATCCAGTTCTATGAAGTTTGCTCACAGAACGCGCTGAAATGGATTGAAGATGCGGGTATATGCGATGAAACGCTTCAACGCCATTGTTACATATCATACAAAGGAAGCAAACTATGGTAAAATTAACGGTGAGAAAATTTGGGAGACTCATTAGAATAAACAAAAAACAAAATATGAATTAGAGAAGAGGGAACGGAAAACTGTGTAGGAAGAGAGGTACCTATTGCCGTTATTTATAGAGTGAAAAAGGTGGTAGGGGCAGACAAATTTTGGTTAAAATTAGGCCATATAGAAGGACTTCAATACTCGTTTGCAATTATTAAAATTAACTTTGATTTTGTTTAGAATTTATTTTATTTAGAAATCAACATATATATATTTATTATTTTTGTTCTTTTATATTTCTAGTATAATTAATACATATTTTTTACTGAGAATTTTTCATTTTTAACTGTTTTATCATCAATTATTACAGGGCTGATGTTGTTAAAATAATTATACTATTAATTATTTCTTAATGTAATTTCACTGTATGAATAGATTAATTGTCGATTTTTAAAATTAAATCACATAAATTTACAGCATGTTTTAAAGTGACAGACATAATTGAGTTTAGCTGTTGACGGACTACTCGATCCAACATTAGTAAATTACTACAGTATATTATATCCGATATATTTTGTATAATTAAAATTAAATTTATAATAAATTAATATTTTTTAAAATAAAAAATAGAATAATTTTAGATAATTATGTAATTTTAAATTATAATAATATTATGAAAATAATGTTAAATAAAATATAAGTTAAGAGTAGAGATGAAGATAAGAGAGCTCAAGAGACCAAGAGTTGTTGTGTTTTGTTTTTTTTTTTTTTTACATAAGAGGTATTTATAGAGACCAATATCGGGGTGGTGGTCAGTCTTTCCTTAAGTTCCGAAAAACTCTTCTCACACTTCTCGTCCCACACAAAAGTATGACCTTTACGGGTCATCCGGGTGAGAGGTAGGGCCAATTGGGAAAACCCCTTGATGAATCTCCGGTAATAACCGGCTAAGCCCAGAAAACTTCTAACCTCAGTGACTGACTTGGGCCTCTCCCAATCAACCACAACCTCTATTTTACTAGGATCCACTGACACACCCTCCTTAGATATGACATGACTTAGGAAATGAACCTTATCCATCCAAAACTCACATTTCTCAGGATTGACAAAAAGCTTTTTTTTCCCTCAACACTCCCAACAAAACCTTAAGATGTTGTCGTGCTCTTTTGAGGTTTGGGAGTATATAAGGATGTCATCGATAAACACAATGACAAACTTATCCAGGTAGGGCCTGAAAATCCGGTTCATGTAATCCATGAACATGGCTGGAGCATTGGTTAAGCCGAAAGGCATCGCCAAGTACTCATAATGCCCATATCTAGTCCTAAAGGCAATTTTGGGGATATCGTGACTCTTAATTTTTATCTGGTGGTAACCTGACCTTAAGTCTATCTTAGAGAAAACTGTCGCCCGTCTAAGCTGGTCTAAGAGATCATCTATCCTAGGCAAGGGGTACCTATTCTTAATTGTTACCTTATTCAATTGCCTAAAATCTACACACAACCTCATACTTCCAATATTCTTCTTCTGACCAGGAGCACTGGTGCGCCCCAAGTGACACACTAGGCCTAATAAACTACTTCTCTATTAACTCCTCTAATTGTTTCTTAAATTCACTCATCTCCAAAGGTGACATCCTGTAGGGAGCCTTAGAAATAGGCCCTGTGCCCGACAGGTCTATGGAAAACTCAATCTCTCAGTCCGGAGGTAAGGTAGTTACCTCACTAGGGAAGAAATCCTGGAACTCGTTGACCGTGGCAATGTTACTCAAGTCGGATTTCGACTCTACAGTTGAGGAAAGCAATAAAATAAAGCAATGACTCCCATCAACCAGACATTCATAAATTTGTGTATAGTTAGAGAACAATATGGTGGTTTCTCCCTCGAAGGAAGAGGAAGAGTGGGAAAACAATTTCTTTATGGAAGCAATCAAGCATGACCTGATTTCTAGATAACCAGTTCATGCCCAGAATAATATCAATACCACTCAGTGGCAAACAAATCAAATCGACCTTAAAGGCCCTCCCCTGAATTACAATGTGACACTCAAGACATACAAGAAAAGTGGGGATTGCCTCTTTGGATGGGGTGAGAACATTCGGGTGAAACGATAAAGGAATAGCATGTAGGTCTAACCTTTCCACACAATCATAAGCAATAAATGAATGGGTTGCCCCAGAATCATACAGCAACACTAAAGGAGTTTGTTTAAGGTACACATATCTCGCATCAGATTATCGGCCTTGGCTGTCATCGCACCACTGAAGGTGAAGACCCTCCCGATAGCTTGGGGTTTGGCTTGGTCCTTCTTCTTCTTCTCGGGCACTCTCCCGACATGTGACCCGTCTCAAAATAGTAAAAGCACTTCCTCTGACCCGCCAGACACTCACCCCTGTGTACCTTGCCACACTTGGGGCATTTAGGAGAAACAGAAGTGGTGGGAAGGGAAACCTGCTTACCCTTTCCCCCATGAAACTGAGGTCGGGCGCCATCCCACTTCATCTTGCCCTCTACCCAAGTCTCCACAGCCGACTTGGGGCCTTCTTCCACTAGGCTTTTCTCAACAAACCAAACATTTGGTCACCAGGGCCGAGAACTCCCTCAGCTGGAAGGCAGCTACAATCTTCTTGATCTCGAGCTTGAGGCCCACCTCCAAATGTGAATTCCAACCTTCATTAGTATTAGCTTGGAGCAAGGTGTGATACTTGGCGAGCTCCTCATACTTGGCCACATAATGGCCTACAGTCATGTTGCCCTGCCTCAGTTGAAGAAACTCCAGCTCCTTCTGCTTCCTTGCCGTGTCGGGAAAATACTTCTCCAGGAATGCCACTTGGAACATCTCCCAAGTGAGTGAGGCTCCCAAGGAGCCTAGACCAGCCCTAGCTCCCTTCCACCAATTCTAGGCCTCACCCTGTAGCATGTAACTAGCGAATCTCACCTTGAACTCGTTGGTGCACACCATCACTTCAAAGATCTTGTTCATGGCGTTGAGCATGCATCTGCCCGCTAATGGACCATAAGCTCTAGTGAAAGCTGGAGGATGGTGTTTTCTGAACTCCGCCAGACCTTGGATGAAGGGGTCCGCCATCAAACCGGCGGGGGAAGTTCCCAATTGATTGCCTATGCACGGCCTGCATCATAGCGGCATTTGAAGTCGTCTGCTCCCCCGTTATCTGAGTGAGCATCCAAAGAGCCGCCGCCACCAAATCCCGAGGTTGATCCCGTGGAGGAGAGGGTGGGTTGGTTCGAGGACGACCCTCTCCTACCGCTAGCTATAGTCCTCTACACATCATTAATAAAACAACAAGGTGATCAGTCTCTCAATTTCATAACAATGTATAAAAGATAACAACCAACTTTAGGAACAACTCAATTCCACAGTCCAATTGGATTGAACTGCCTCGGTACCATAATGTAACGTCCTAATTTCTTAATTCGAAAATAATGGCCTGTTGGGAGCACTATTTCCAAATTCGTGAAATTATTTCGCGCATTAATAGTATCGGCATACAACACAATACAATAAGGCTTAGGTAATCCAACACTCACTTAAGCAAAAATCTCTAATATATCAAAATATTACCATCATAGTTGCCGTCAATGGCTCAATGTACAATATCCAAATCAATAGACATAATAGGATATAACCGTACATATGTCCTGGAATATAAAATAAATCATTGAGGCCCCACATGTACAGCTCTATCCCATCAAAATAATGTAACATGTGCCTATACAAATAAACTACCATCATCCCAAAAAGTGGGCCATCACAAGGCCCAAAACAGCTCCTACCCTCCATCATTGCTCTGAACGAGGACCCTGCAAATCTGAAGGTAATTCCCACGGAGTGGGGTGAGACTAACGTCCCAATGAGAGTGAATAAAGCATGTAGTGTGGGAGAAGCAAGCAAATGCTATGCAAGAATTTATACTTCAACTCAATCAATTCATAGAACATACATAATAGCAACAATGCAATGTTATTCATGAAGTGTTTACCCAACACCCTAGGGTTCTTTCCATTTTACATGAGGCTAGACTGAGCTCAACTAACAGAAACTGTCGTTCCTGAAGGCCATATAGACCTTACCCTTAACATGATAGATTCATACATAATTTTCCTCTTTAACATGAAGCCCACGGACCAAAGACATTGTCTTGAAACATGAAGTCCGGGGACCAAAATCTAATTAATTAACACGAGGTCTAAAGACCCAACTAATTTACATGAGGTCCTAAGACCCAATATTCCTCTTTAAACATGATTAGGGTTAGGAACATGAGTAGTCACTAATAATCACATGAGCATGAGGGTTAACATGAGCATATAACTTCCTAAAGCAAAATCATCAACATCATGAGAATCATTCCCAAAAACCCTAACATACCATCTAGGGCAAAATACCACAAGCATTACAAGGCATACTCCAATCTAACCATCAATCAATCTACATCTAACAACCAAAATCAAGCATAGAGCATGGGGATTAAGAAGGGGGAACATTTATAGGAGTACATTCCATAATGAGAGTGAGTGGTTAATCACACTCACCTTAGTAGGAGAGAAAATAAGGAAAACGAATGGTGGAGAGGGTGAATCAAGAGCTTGGTGACGAACTTGAGGGATGAGGGACCTCATTTGAGCTTCCAAGATAGCTTCTCTCTCTAGGAATCATCCCTCTCTCCCTCTCTAAGAAGAAGAAGGGACGAAAAGAAATGAATTAATTCGGTGCCCTAATTAATGGTTTTAAACCTGCACACGCATTCTCACTCAAGCGAGAAATTCTCGCTTAAGCGAGAGGGTTGGGAAAACCCCTTCTTCGCGTTCTCGCTCAAGCGAGAGGCTTCTCTCTTGAGCGAGCTCCTTCTCGCTCAAGCGAAAAACGTCCAGAGAGCCCCTAAATCTCCCCTGTTTCTCGCTTGAGCGAGAATCGTCTCGCTCAAGCGAGTTTGACAGAAACTCATTTTCCCATCTTTACTGATAATCTCGCTCAAGCGAGCCCATTCTCGCTTGAGCGAGAATACTGAGACTTGAATTCTTAGTTTTTTCTCATTCTTAGGCTCTCCTCCTATACACGGGTACCCGCGGAGCGGCTAGTATAATATTCATCCCCGCCCATTTATAAATATGCGGGGTACCCATTGCGGTTATATCCGTAAGTATCCACGGGTATGAGTTTTTTTGACATCCTAGATAAGATGACATTTAAAATTAAAGATCAGTTTTAGTGAAAAAAAATAAGTTTACAAAGAAATTGTGAGATAAATTACATATATTTACTAATTTTTTATAAATTCTATTGATTCTTTGAAATAAGAATTGGTCAATAATATGAAGTGAGAAATTATATAACAGAACGTGGGATTTGAGTATTATGAGAAAGTGAGATAGAAAAAAAAAATTACCCAATGATTGTGAGGGACAAATTACAGATTTAGTAGAGCTTCTATTTAATTCAGGGAAGTAGAAATCAATTATGAATTATGGGAATGAGAAATCATAGGAGATTTTTTTTTTTAGAAAAGATTGTGTATCTCGCTTATCTGAGAGGAGCAATATTCGCAGGAAATGAGACGTATTACACATGTTGTGAAGTTCTCTGTTTTAAGAAACGAATAATGACGTGGATTAATGAGAGAGAAAATGTGGAGAGTAAGTCATTCACTCTCAAAGTAGGATTTCAAAAATATAATATAGAGAGTTGACTTTTTTATCGGGCTAATCTGTATTTCATCGACCATTCAAGACCGGTTTGAGTTTTACATGTTATGGCATTATATAATATAAATTCTGAAAGTAAATGTATGTTTGATTTAGTTTTATTTTTTAGTTCTTGAAAATTTTTTACAAAACTTTTTTCAAAACTTTTTTTTTATAAATGAAATGATTTATTTACAGTATTTTTAACACAAAAACAAAAAAAAATTAGTTTTCTAAAACATCTAAAGTAGTTTCAAAATTTTAGTTTTTAAAAATTTAAAAACGGTCACACTTTTCAAATTTTTTTTTAAAATTGTCTATCAAACATGTTTTTCAATTTTTTATTTTTTTTTAAAAAATATTATTTAAAATTGTATGAAAACATGCTCTAAAACTACAATTTGGCACATCTTCATATCCTATTATAACATTTGACATAATTCTTATTACTTTTAAAAAAACTACAAATTTCCTCCACAAGCAGAAGAAGTTTATCAATATTTTAAAGAGAATTCAACATTTGTACAAGGTTATAGATTCATCTCTTTCATAACCACTCAAGGTATTGCGTGGATCTTGAGTTGGGATTATGTTTATGCTTTGAAATATGATAATACTGACTTAAAGGTGCTAGCAAGACAAATTAAAATAAAATGGTGGAAGAAGTTCAACCTGGAGCTGTTAAGTAAACAAAAAAATCAATGAGTGTTTTTCCCTTTGATATGTTCAATATCAAAATCAAAACAAGATAGTAAAGATTGCCATCGAGCAAAAATATGTTTTGAAACTAAATTTTTAACATCTTTTTGTATAACACTAGGAGCAGCTTTACAATCTGTCCGTATTAAAAACTTTTTGCTAAATAGATCATCTTGAAATTTTATAGAAGAATTTAATGAAAAGGATATTCCAACAAAAGCAAGACCTATTCAAATGAATGCAACCTACTTAGAATATTGTAAAAAGGAAATACAAGAATATCTAGATAAAGGATTAATAACGTGAGTCTATATCAAAATGAAAAAATAATAAAAAAAGTGAAAGAAGGAAGAAAAATGTAAATAGTAATATCACATTACTAGTTATATATCTAGGAAAAGATGAAGCAATATCAAATTCATACAACAACTCACACAACACACTTTTTTTTGTATTTCTTTATATTACATCTTAGATTTCTTTCTATTTTTTTCTCTTTTCTCTCTTCCTCTTTCTATATTGTATGTTATACATGTTTTACAACAAAAGTTCTCAAAGATAAATACTATTGTTGTGGATTGGTTTTTAAAAAATCAACCAATAAGAAAGCATCAAGAAAAGCATTTTGATGCTTTGGTACATGACGGAAGGGAGCTGGAACAAGCAACAGCGCAACAGAACAGAGGCGTATGACAGAAAGCCTGCACAAAAGAACAGACAAATGTGAAGTACAACAGTATAGCAGAGTGACAGAATACACCACAATGGAGGCACCATCTTAGCTTCTAAGGCAAGCCATATAGTATAGCATTAAATAGAAAATAATGGAGACAAGATGCGTAGAAATGTACCCGTATGAGACCTGCAGCGTGATTATGTGTAATGTAAAAGCCTTGGGCCCCAAGTATTGTACCATTATATAAGACACTAGGGGGCAAGCAAGTGAGGCATGAAGAAAATCAATAAGATCAACAAGATTATATTCAATCCCACATTCTTGCAACTATGTTTCTCTAGAATTTGAACCCTTTTAATCTCATTCCCTATTTTCTCTAAGCGCGCTGGCATGTTGACAACCTCCACAGAGAAATTGTGAATAATAGCTTGAGCTTGACCAGAAGCGTGCTGCATTTCCCTTAAAGAACCAGAACCATTCGCACGCTTTGTATCCGGATTCCCAGGAGGAGTGTTTTGAGTAGAATCTAAACATGGAGGGTGAGAAAGCAAAGGGGAATCCTGCGAATTATCACTAGAGTCACTTGAACCCTCTTTCCCACTCTCTGAAAAATAAGAATAAGAAGAAGAAGAAAGAAGAAGAAGAAGAAGAAGAAGAGAAGAAGAAGAAGAAGGAAAGCAGTATGGTGAACCTTGGGCGGGGCGAGCTTTCAAGCGTGTCGAAGCACGCCTAGGGGTAGCCACTTGAGAAAATGGGCGTTTCGTTACAGAGGGAATCCTCATTGGGACCTTCTTGATAGGACGAGTAGGAGCAAGAACTTTAGCCTTTCCTTTCTGAGAAGACGCTGACTTCCTTTTCTTGGACGAAGCGTCTAAGGAGAATCAAGAAACAATTACAAAGCAAGTACGCGAAGCAAAAAGGAAAAACAATTGAAGCAACGAAACACGCACCAGATTTATCTTGATCGGTGGCGACAGAAATCACGTAGTAAGGATCTTTACATGATAAGAATCTTGTGAGGAGGGGAAACAAACTTTACGCCCTCATAAAAGACTATTGAAGCTTTAAGACGATGCTGGTAAGTAACCCACTCATCCAAAACACGCCCTACCCGATCAGGAGGGACCAACAAGGAAGAATCGAACGGAGGAAGGCGATGCCACTCCTCGAAGAGCACAACCTTAATAGCTTCATGCACAAGAAGCGGGCCTAACTCCAATGGAACTGGTGTCTGATCCCAACCAAATTGACGAAAAACTCGATCAGGGCGATAAGAAAAAGGAAACAAAGCATCCCCAATAATACCCACGTATCAGTCACGATGAAACCCGGAAGGACATGAGGGCGAACACATAATAGCCAAAAGTCAAATACGCCCTCTATTCGGGAACCTTTATTATTCCGGGTAGAAAATGCAGGCTCTAAATATATTCTATCTACCCCCCTCAACCCCAGAGAAAAATGAAGAAGTATAAGGGCGAAAAACGAAGGATCCTTCATCATCAATCAAATTAATCAAAGGCTGGCGAGGACGCCCCAGAGACCAACCCTTCACACGATATTCAGGAGGAGAACTATCCCCAACAAGAAGCTTTGGAATACGCCTTACTAGACCACAGTCCGGGAACCTCTCATACAAATACATTTGAATGAAAACATAGTCTATGCAGGAATTGACAGAAAAAACACCCATATGAGGAATACATTTGTTCTTGAAGCTGGTCTAATCGGCCATAGAGACTGCCCAAATAAAAGGAAGCTAAGGGAAGGCATGCACCTTCAGCCAACAGAGAAGCCAAAGTAAAAACACCAGGGCTAACAGATTCCCATGGAGGACCATGAAAAACATACCTAGACAGCCAAAAGGAAATAAAGGCCGCGTGTTCTAAGGTTTGGGGGGTGATCAGGACCAGCCTCAAAATGTTCGCCGGAAGGAAAATCACCAAAAAAGTAGTGAATCCAAGAACCATATGTGTACTTCACTGACTCCTTAGGCATTTTCTTTTGTTTTAGGGGAGGAGTATCCTCATAATCCTTGCCCTTGGGACGGTGCGCATCAGCCCCTGATGAAAATGCTTAAGAGCGAGTTTCTCACGGGAATGTTTAGCACTCTCAAGAGTAGCAATCTTCAAAGACTTAGACATCTTAGCGATATGGCGATCCAGAACAGTAGCAGAAAGACCAAAGTCCCCAAACATAGGAAGTTTCAACAGAATAGCAACATCCTCCAGGGTAGGAGTAAACTCGCCCCATGACGTAAAAAAGGAATGAGTTTTGCAACTCCAGCGTTGAACCAACAAATCCAAATCTTCAGAACATTTTTTATACTCAAATGAGGAGAAATTTTAACGGCATCTGCAATACCCGCTCAAGAAAGAACAGCAACAAAAGGCTCATCGGTAGTAAAAACATGATCCACCCACTCAGCCCAACCATAGGGGTGGAACGATTTGCTGACGAAGCAAATAGGAGATCAAGGAAATTCCTTCGTAGCAATTCGAGAGCGGAGCAAAGAAGGACCCAGATCTAGAAAGGGGCGCCTCAGCAACAGAATAATGGAGTAAAGCATCAGAACGCTTCGTAGAAGAAAAAGCAACAGAGGACGAGAATAAGACGTCTCCTGACTGCAACATGAAAACATTAAATGGACGCTCTGCAAAAGGGACACAAGAAAGCCATCGCCTGGAATCTGTTAAGGTAGGAGCCGCTTGTGGAAGAGGTAGCCTTGGCAAAATAGCAAGAGAAATAGAATGATGGGCAAGGTCAACTGCATTTTCACCAGCAGGACTAGAGGAAGATCCAAGAGTAGCCCCAAGAGATGGAGGGCGAAAGCGAACCATAGCAAGAGGAAGAAAGAAGAAATGGAAAGCAGAAGAAGAAATGCCTGGGACAACTAGAGAACTCTGAAGCTGAAGTTTACATGAAGCAAGGAAAATAATCAAAGAATAGCAATGATGACAGGGACACATGGCAAAGGGAAAGCATGCAAAACCAAACACACAGGAACACGCATCCAAAAAGAAAAAAGAAAAGGAGCTGCAGAAATACATATACAAGAAAGAGAAAAGGAGAAAATAATACAATTTAGCCACCAGAAGAAAAACTAAAACTAGATTGACGCCCCGCCAATAAAAAACGAGCACGTGACAAAACCAATCTCTAGTTTAAAGTGCACATTACAGTATTACATATTGTATGTGCAAGGGGGCAAATGTTGTGGATTGGTTTTTTAAAAATCAACCAATAAGAAAGCATGAAGAAAAGCATTTTGATGCTTTGGTACATGACGGAAGGGAGTTGGAACAAGCAACAGCACAGCAGAACAGAGGCGTATGACAGAAAGCCTGCACAAAAGAACAAACAAATGTGGCAGTACAGCAGTACAGCAGAGTGACAAAATTATACACCAAAATGGAGGCACCATCTTAACTTCTAAGGCAAGCCATACAGTATAGCATTAAACAGGAAATAATGGAGACAAGACGCGCAGAAAACGTACCCGTATGAGACCTGCAGCGTGATTATGTGTAATGTAAAAGCCTTGGACCCCAAGTATCGTACCATTATATAAGACACTGGGGGACAACCAAGTGAGGCATGAAGAAAATCAATAAGATCAACAAGATTATATTCAATCCCACATTCTTGCAACTATGTTTATCTAGAATTTGAACCCTTTTAATCTCATTCCCTATTTTCCCATTTTTTATCTAAAACAACTATAATATGGGGAATATATTGGATCATTAAAAATGGTGTTATTTTGTTGTGGGATAAATTTTTACTATAATAATATAAATTTAATATTAAAATATATATTAATATATATTATAAACTAAATTAATATTTTTAATAATAAAATTATAGATTTATGAAAATCCAAACTCAAAAGCTACATCCTATAATCACTCTAAATAGTATATTAAGTCAAATAACGCCTCTTAAATAGTACTCTATCTCATCCTTTTTATAAGTCAAACCTAATCGAATTACACATATTAATAAAAGTAGTTAAATTTATTTAATTTTGTTAGAGGTTTAAAAAATAGTTTAACTTTTTAATTTTACTCTTATATAATATCATTAACTAATTCCACTATCATTGAATAATTAAAAAACATTAAAATTAATAAAAGTAAATAATTAAGAAAGATATAATAAATGCTATATCTTGAGGTTGTAAAAAGTGCGATTGTGGATAACTTTAAGGCAAGATACACTCTATTGCATATGTCCATCATGCAGTGCATGTCAATTCGCAATGGTAAAAAGTCCAGACATGACAAACTCAAACATAGTTGTTGGGATCAATGTGGGAGATGCATGCATGGTAGTGAATGTGCTCTATGACAGTGCGCCCACTACAGTATGAATTGCGCACAATATATCCTTACCATTAACCAGCTGCATGCTTACTGTGAATCTGCAAGAGTTTTAGGCCCAGGAATAAAGAATCTCTTCCTACCCGAATTGATTTCAGAACTCACCATATGCACATGCATGCCACATTCCTCCTCAAACACCACCTTTTCCAAGTTTCATCAATTAAGTTTTAACTTAAGCACACTTCGTACATAAGCTTGTCATCAAACTTCTTATGCAAACTCCATGTTCACCATATATTGCCCTCAAGATATAGAACTTTGATTTTTTTTTCCCTCACATTACTTATAATTTTACACTTAACTTACACTTATCCCTATTCTCTTCTTTTCTAATCACATTACCATCTCATCTCTCACTTTCACTCTTTTTTTCTTTTTATATTTCTCATATCCATCAGGGCCGACCAAGGGCCAAGCTGCTAAAGCAATGACTTTAGACCCCAATATTATCTCATAGGCCTCATAATTTTATACTTATATTAATTATACTTATATTTAAAATTTATATAAATATAAAATTTTATGTATGTACACCACCATTTAATGATGTGTTGTCACATCAATTAATGAGCTAATAATACATGAGGTGTTATGCTCATTAAATGATGTGGTAATACATATTGGATGACAATGTAAAATTTAATGTTAGTGATTAAACTCTTAATAAAATTCTCTTTTGATTAAAATAATAGGACTCATCTTACTATAACTTTTTCTCATAATTAATAATTATTTTTTATTTATTTATTTATTAGTTGATTTTTCCTATTTCATGTTAATCCTAGTTATAATACATATTGTAATATATCAAAATCACCAAAATACTAATATAAACGTTAATTATACATAACAATAATAATAATTTAATAAGTAATTTTATATCTAAAAAATTTAAAAGAAAAAATTTCAATGAAATTATAATAATTATAATAATTTATTTTAGTTAATTAGAAAAGATTTATCTCAAAATTTTACCTTAGGCCTTAACATGTGTTGGGCCGGCCCTGATATCCATCTAAGTGTAAGTGTACAAGAGTATGAATATATTATTTTCATAAAATTTAATATGTATGTAATATTAGATGTTTGATACAAATGGTAGATATGAAAGAGTATATCTATCCACACATATATACTTAAACATCACCTCCTATCCACACAATTTATGTCATTTAATTAATATATTTCATATGAACTTTTATATACAGCAATGAGTTGTGACTCAGTTGGCAACACAAGCTGAGATTGTGGAAGAATTCTCGGGTTCGATCCCCACTAAACACATTCTTAAGGAAGAATGAGGAGTTTTAATTGTAACTAAATCCCGAAAATAATCGTCCCTAGTAATAGATGATACAATCGATTAACACACAAAAAAAAAACTTTTATATTACTTTGCCACTTATATAAATGCAAATGGAATATAGTGCATGTGTTCCTAAATATTTTTGAAAATGAAATTGAGTTTTAATATGAATGGTAGGTATTTACCAAATTTCTTATGATGACTTTAATTAGTTTCAAAATCTATGTATTTGCATTTTAGCCCACTTCATTCCCATTTTTGTTACTATAGTTAACTTTTACCGAACTTAGATCCACAACAATATATGAAAGGACCCGGATCTTTTGCAGTCTTTTCTAGTCTCTGCAGCAAAAACAGCTACGATAAATTAATTCCGTAGCTGATCCCTAGCTATTGCGCAGGTAATGTTTACTGCAGAAGCGCTGCAAAAGATTCTTACGCTATTTGAATACATTCGTGTTTGTAGATATTGTTCATTTTACCAAGAGCTAGCACACATGGACTGTTTTTTGTTTTTATTAGAAGGCTAATGTTTTTTGGAGTAAGGGAAATTATTCTATATTCCAAAGTCAAGAGCATGTTATATACAAAGTTTTATAAGGTTAATAATAATACTTATAATTAACTTTGGCAGAAACAAAGAATATGATAATTATGGAGATGCATGCGCCAAGTAGGGATGAAAGCCAAAGGCATCAAAACATTACTATTAATTAGGTTTTGCTAGATCAACTCATGTGGCAATAGTAATATGTATCTCCTCCTATTGCGATGCGACCGAATAGAAATAGCTATACGGTTAACTTTCCTTAGGTTATGATGCAAGCAGTTTTAAGATTTTGAAAATACCAACTAAACTATGAAAACTATATATGGATACGAGGAGAAGGAAAGTAAACACGCATTATTGTTATCAGATATGTATATTCATGAAATCCATTTCCAAATTGCTTATGTAAATTTGTAAGTGGTGTTGCCTGCATCATGTGGCCTCTGCTATACTTTCATGAAATAAGTTACACCTTTAATCCAAATTTTGTGACAGTTTCCTAATTTTGTAACATTTGTTTGCATTCTATATCAATGAAAAGCCAGAAAGAGATTCGGTACTTCCTTCCCACACTTTCCTAACAAAATTGCTCACACCACACGTCCTTCCTTACTCTACAATACCATTCGGCGTTCCGTCCAATCTGTTCTTTTAGTTTAATTTTTAAGAAAATGAAAGAGTAATGTAATTTGTACATGTTGTACATGTACAACAAGGAGAGAGGAAAGGAGAGAGGAAGAGAGAAAAGAGAAAAAGGAGAGAGAAATGTGGGATGTGATAGGTGATGTGATGAAAAGAGATAGAGAGAAAAATGTGTTGTATGAGTTGTTGTATGTTTTTATGTTGTATGAATTTAATTTCTCAAAATGAAAAGAGAGGGGAGTGAAGCATTCATTTGGCTACTTCTCAATTATCTTTTAAAATTACAACTCAATAATAAAAGTTGAGTTAAACCACCACTTTAGTCCCTGAAAGTGTGGTCAATTGTCAATTTAGTTCCTGAATTGAAAAAACTATTAATTTAGTCCCTGAAGTGTTAAACGTCGGTCAGATTAGTCTTTTTGTTAATGTGTGTTAGTTAACAAAATGTGAAACAAAAGAACTAATCTGACCGACGTTTAGCACTTTCAGGGACTAAATTGACAGTTTTTTCAATTCAGGAACTAAATTGACAGTTGACCACACTTTCAGGGACTAAAGTGGTGGTTTACTTAATAAAAGTTCAAAACTTTTAAATGTCTATAATTTTTATTATAAAGTCCAAAAAATTTATAAGTAGCTTCTATTAATTAATCTGCAGTGTTTAATGTTTGACACGACACCTTTAATTCCAAAAAGGATAGTTCGGTACTCTTTTTGTTATTTGAGGGAACAATGAAGGATTCTCTTTAACTGTCTTGTCTTTCCAGCAATTTTGGTTATGAAATACCTGGAAATTAGCTTCTAAGTTTAGCTACCTAGTTATTCTACAGGTATTTGTAGCTAAAAATGCTAAAAAGTGGTATATGGCAAAACACGATTTAAATCTCATTCATGATTTGCAATTAATAAGAAAATGTCCTTGAACTAAACATTACTGTCCTTTGGTAATAAAGTAGACACCTACAAAGGTGAGCTCAACTGTCATCCTAGCACCACTAAAGTCTAAAGCAAGTTATTTGGAAAATTCACAGAAATCCAAACAAAAGTAAAAGTACGGAGAGGAATTAAAAAAAATGGTAGAGCGAATTAGAAATTCTACTAACTCTATTATTAACTGATTGGTTTATAATTAACAGACGTAATTTCAGAACACCAACATAAACAAGTTTTTTTTTTTACCTTCCATGATTCCGAAACACTATGAGCTTGTTTGGTTAAAATTCTACCTAAACAAAACCATGGTTTTGAAAATTGATTTTAAATCACTTCCGTCCAACGTGCTTCGTAAAGTGTGCATAATCCATCTCAACCATTCATTTCTAGAATCAATTCTACTCAACTGTAAACCAAACGGACACTATCTCCTTTACTAGTTAAGCAAGTATTTATATCATTACAAGAGGTACTTGCCAAACGAATGGCAAGAATAAAATGACATGCGGGAGTATCCAAAATATACAAATTATTTGAACTAAAACTAAATCCCAAGATGGAATTTGAAAGAGTACTTTAACATAAATTTGGCATTAAATCATACCACCTGCTGATGCGTGATGGTATTATGGACTATGGTAAACAACAACAATGTTACAAATACAAATTTTGATACCGTAGACAAAAGTGAGCAAGAGCAAATCACCACCATCCTCAATTTACTTGGCTGAGTGGAGAACGAGGAATTAATGATGGTTTCAACTCCTTTACATCAAGAGATTCATATGAATTGTTCTCCCTGTATTCCTCTAGAAGGGTATCTATTGGCGAGGATCGTAGAGACTCTATGGTCCCCTTACTCGGAACATCTGGCTCACATCTTACTGGGGTAGTCCCACTTGGCTCATAGTCCTGCAAGACACAAGAAGTAACGAGCCACATACATTTCATCAATGTCTACGTGGTCAATTTATTAATATACAAAATTTATCTTCTGAACATATAATTTATTAATACACAAAATTTATCTTCTGAACATATAACAGAATATTAGAGTCAACGTAC
Source organism: Sesbania bispinosa (assembly GCA_026901365.1). NCBI lineage: Eukaryota > Viridiplantae > Streptophyta > Magnoliopsida > Fabales > Fabaceae > Sesbania > Sesbania bispinosa. The sequence goes on along the minus strand of QLOH01000789.1, from coordinate 396,527 downwards.
CCTATACTGCTGCTGAAAAATTTCACGTGCCCTTTCTTCAATGGAAGAAGCTTGGCCAGAGTGATCCTCTCTGAAGGTCTCGAGTGTATTCATATGAGTTTTGACAACATCCAACATACCAGATATGGATTCCCGCTCCTGCACAGACATGTCTGCAAAAGATATCCCAAGAAAAGGACCACATAAATGTAACGTATAAAAGAACTATAAAATCCATAAATTGGTGTCACACACTGCACTAGATGTTTGTAATTCTATTTTAGCTAAGAACGCATTACATTAGTGAATCATATAGTAACAAGGATCAAACTCGTCACAGCAATATCATTAAACCAAACGACAAATATCTTGAGCAGGATACTTACCATCATACAACTGAAGGACATCCTCGCTGTTCTTTGCCACATCTTCCTCTGCTGCAACGCGCGCAGAATTGATCTCAATGTCATGTTGCACGTTGCTATCAGTAGCATTCCTGTAACAGAAATTAATACCAAACCAAACCTATTAATGAGATTATTAATGGTTAAGAAAACAGAGAACAGTAACATGAACAAAACATAACAAGCAGACAGTTATTTTATTTCAATCAATTGACCACGAACCTGATAAGTGACTCTGCAGCAGAAATATGTTTGGTCCCAATCTCATTTACAACCTCATGTGTCTTCTTTGTATGTTTGCGAGCTGATTCAGAGGTATTCATACTAAATAGAAGGATTTAGAAGATATTGTTAGCATGTAAAGTAAAATAACAGCCAGGGACGTTGGAAATCTATAAGAAATAACACTCACCTCTGTTGCAGGAGCTCCTCCAAACGACAATGTTTTGCAGCAGAAAAATCAGCAGTATCTGAGGCATCTTTCTCTGCTTGTGTGCAAAAGCCCTGCCATTTCCTCTTTGCACGAGTCACAATATCTTCCATTGATGATACATGTCCATCCAAGAATGACTTGCTAGCAATGCCATTTTCTCTGAGATCAACAAGCTTTGTATCTACCTGCAAGTTCAACCATCGATCCATTTTCAGTATTAACTGACAGGCATAAACTCATACATTACCCCGAGGAAAAACACAGAAAAACTATCAAAATAAACACTCATAACCTACCAGATCCATTTGACGACTAATGTGATTTGATATTAAACTAGTCATATCAGCAATAAGTTTCTCTGTATCAGATCTTGACTGTTCCTGCACAGAATAAGCGTTGCAAATCAGTATCAACAACCAAAAACAATATGTTAAAAAAATAAATTAATAACACTGTTATCACCTCATAAGCTTTTTAAAATCGTCGATGCTCTTCATTTGCATTCATCAGCCTCTGACGCAAAGTTTTCAAGCCTTTTTTTCCTCTTCCAAAAGCTTGTCCACAAATTCATGAGTGCATTCAGACATATCCTTTATTTGTTCAGCACTGACATTAAATCTCTTTTTACAAAACACAGGACAAAACAACAAACAATGAGTAGACTAATTATACAGTCAATACAAATACAATATAGAGTAAAAAGCGTGTAGGAAAAAATACGTAAGCGAATGTGACTGAATGGATAGAAATTAGAGAACAGAATGAAAACCAGAATCACATACATGGCGCAGTTCCCTCGCAAAATGTGCCAATTCACCCTGCTGAGTTGACAGAGAACTCTGAAGATCATCAAGTATTGAGCCTGCTTTAGTGGCCTCAGATGCAAGAAACTGATTCACCAAGAAAAAGTAATTTTCTATTACTATTGAACAAGAATGAAAAATACGTTAACAAGAGATCATAATCAAATAGCATAGTAATTTGAACAGGGTGTAGTATACTTCTTCAATAGAGTGACCATTGGAAGATATAAGAGATGATATTTCCTCCAAGGTAGCATCAGAGCACGACTTATGCAAACGCACATTATTTTGCAACGCTTCAATATGAGATATATACAAAGCCCTCAGAGATATACTTTCTTTTTAAGATCAACAACTGCCTACGAGCAACAAAAAGATGGATGGATGAGTAAAAGAATAAAATAACTAGAAATGTTAAATCATGAACCAAGGTGACTTAGAAGAATCTAAAAGAAACACAAGATAAATAGGAAAAAGAATCGACAAATTTAGTGAAAGTATGAAAGGATGTCACAAACAAGAACAGTGGCATTAGAGATTTAGACACCTCATCATGATTGCCCAAAAATGAATTGCAGAGATTCTCCACGCATTCAAGGTGTTCATTCTGTCGAGACAATGATGTTGCCACAGTGTTACAAAGAGAACCAACTTGTTGGGCGAGCCCCACTTGAAAATTATTGACTACAGCTCTGTTATCTGAGTTCAATTTATCTTCTCTACCTAAAAAATATAATTAACAGATATTAGTAAGTTATCCAAGAAATCTTCGCCAATCAAAGCAGTGGAAAGAATAAGATCCCTTACCAATTTTCATAAACAATGAAGCATTATCCTGAAGAGCTTTCTCCAAATCAGCTCGTAAAATACACGCTTGATGAGTCAGAGCATTTTCTATTGCACATAATAAACATTAGCACAATGGAGCAACAGAAGAAATAACTATAATTAAAAACACACAATCATGCATACCTGCTTTTCTCTGTTCAGAAATGATAAAATCCTTCTGTTTCAGGGTATACCGACATTTCGTTAATTCATCCTCCGTGTTGGCAAGCAATGTGCTGGTCTGGTTCAAGTTTTTCTGTATTGTTTTTATGTTTTTTTATAAGAATGCATATAGAAGTTTGTAACAAAAACAAAGGGAACAAACGCTCATATAATTCACCTCAGTGGCATTGAGTTTTGTGCTCAATTGTGAACACTGCGAAACTTGGTCAATGTATTTGCTTTGCAAATCCTCAAGTTGCTGATAGAAACATACAAACGAGAAACAAGCTAAGCAAAACAGGGACAAGGACCGGGCCAAAATATCTTCTAAATATAATTGCTGTCAAGAAAATAAACCTTCTGATGACTTTCTAATGCGATACCCATCTGCTCAATCTGATCTGTCATGGCCTAATCAGAAGAAAAGCATATGCATCAATAGAGGGGTCAAACGCACCGTATGATTTTTGTGAAACAGGACATGGAAATCCAAATAAAATAGAAAACCAATATGCTAACAAATGAACAAGAACAAAGAAAGTAAACATCTGGGGAACTTAGGAATTTCAAAATTACACTACAAAGTATCACCACATTCCCAGTGGTTGAAACTTGAAAGTTACGTGTAACAAAATAATGGTGTTGAAATAATTGTGTTGCAACAATAAAGGCAAAAAAACATAAAAGATAGAAAAAAACAACCTTCTTTTCATTCTCCTCCTGAATGTATCTGTCCTTTGGTATATAGACACCACTTTTCTCACGTGCAGCGTAAACCTCTTATCAAAACCACAAATTTAATCACCTAAAAAACCTATGCCTTTCAAAGAGTACGAGAATGCAAAGACCCTACCTAAACTTGATAATTCTTACTTTATCAACCACATGATAAACAAAGCAACTAACCTGCCTTAAGGCGCTCAATTTCACCATAAAGATCCTTGATAAGAGTTGTTTTCATCATTTTTTGATTAACCTAGTAAAATCAGAAAAGAAATGAGATGAAAGAAACTCTTCAGACTAACCAATGAACCATATCAAAGCAAAATGAGACAACTTATGTCATAATTATTAAAAAAGAAAACTTCCACATATCTAGCACATGTTATCATCAGCAAACTACCACCGAACTTGTGTTGCGAGTACAGGTACGTTGGGTATACATGGATATCTATTGTCTATTGAGTAAATTGCAATTGCGTTTTCTTTTCAAGATTCTCTATAATGTACTTAAATATTATGAATGTTCCAAAAAACAGCCAAAAAAGACTGAATCAAACAATTCTTGGAAAATTACTATTCTTATAACAGACTAAGACGGGATATTATGAAGACATCAATTGAGGTGCACAGTTTAATAAACCTCTCAAGAACAGCAACAGACCTCGGGCTTATTTCTTATGTTCTTCGCCCTGTGTGCATAATCCAATGTGCTCAAGGTCTCCTCTAAGCAATGAACTGCAGGAGAAACGGTTGCTATGATGCATGTTTTTGTTCTTCCTCCAAGTGAATCACGAAGTAAACGTGTCAACTTGCTATCCCTGAATTCCAACTTTTTATGTAAGCAAACAAGAAAAGAATACAAACAAATATGTAGTTGTCTTCACATGCATGCCCCATAAACGAAGACTTGGGGAAAATGAAGCATAATTCGGCCAATAATATAGGGGAAAAAACCTGTAAGGGATATGGCCAAGGTGCTCCACAAGTGCACAGATCACTCGCCCTAAAGTAAGCAAGCTTTTATTAATTTCTCCTGCTTCTCTTGCACGACCCTTAAACATGTCACAAAATCCAATTAAGCAAGCTTAAATTTTTATTAATTGAGCAATTCCAACAGTGTACACCAAATAAAATGCATGCTTAAAGTGAAATACCTCTCTAGCACCGGAACGAGAAATATTTTCTGAGCCTGCTAGATCCACTAAATTCAGTTTGCCACATTTTATAAGTTCTTCACCTTCTGGGGTTGCTTCCTTGATGTGGATTGTAATGGAAAACAAAGAATGTGACCGACTAAAAGGGAAAACAAAAATGTTAATAAAAGATCAAAAATTGATAATCTGTCCAAAACAGGGAAAAGAAAGACAGACAAACAGAAAGCAACAATTACCTTGATTGCTTGTTCAATAAAGTTTCTGCAGTACGGCGTTTAGCAGACCCTCTCTCCAGCAGAGTAAAAATTTCATTTGCACTTGTCACAATTTCTTCCTCCAAACCTCTTACAAGAACACCACCTTTACCATCCTCCATGAGAGGAAGCTGTTTTTTTTGCTTCTCCTCCAAAGCAACTTTTGAAATTTCCTCTGGGGCAAGCAAATCAGTAATCTCCTCGTTATACAATTCTAAAAAAGTGACTTTCACACTATATTCATCATTCTGGCTCTCAAGAGTATCAAAATCTGCTTAACAGCCCTAGGTATGACCCCTGCTCCTTCAGGCAAACTCTCCATTGGACCCACTCTGTACAATAGTCAAATAACCTTCTTAAGCATGATCAATGAGTATGCATGCAGCACTTATATTTCATTAATGATTTAAGACATAAGAGATAGACACTAAATCATACCTTCGACCTTTGCATTCACCTTCCATTGTGTATGTTTTCCCGTACCAGTTTGACCATAGGCAAATATAGTACAATTAAACCCCTCTAGAACTTCATTTACTATTGGAACAACAGCTTGTTCATAAAGATCTTTTTGCCGTGCAGAAGGACCAAAAACCTGCAGGATCATGAATAAATTTCAAGTCCTAAAGTAGAAAACAATCATCCAGCTAGCCATTATAAGTTTATAACATTTCTCCTATTCCATTGGTTTATCATAAAATGTAAACCATTTTGCATTGCTGTTCATAAAGAATATGACGTATAATAGAATGAAAAACGCATGTTCGATGATTATTGTATTATTTAGGTATTATTATTAGAAATTAGAAAATTTTAAATTTCCTTATATTTAAGAGATCTTTCTCATTTTTAGCAGACCCCAAAATAAGGAGTTTAGGTAGATAGAATAAGAAGGTCAGTAAGGGATTAGGACCCAATTCTGTTAATAATAGCATAACTACTTGTATTCAGTAATGAGAGATTATAAGAGGTGCAGGGTGCTAGTTAGGGGTAACTGAGTTGTGAGATGGAAACTGGGAGACAACTAGGTCTCTGAAATACCTGGGAGTTAGAGAAAGGGAGAGTTTCCATGGTGTCATTCTAAACCTCTATTTTTATGTTCTTCTAAAAATATTATCATCTTAAGATTTCAGATTTAATTTGATTCATCCAGATTTTTTATTTAATCATAATTTATCAAGGGTTTTTGTTATTTTTGAGTTGTGAGTACCATCTAAGTGTCTTATGTTATTAGGACTTCTATGCATCATAATAAAGCACTGAAATTTCCTTTCTTCATAGATCATCCCAAACTAAGGAACACTCTGTTCAGAGTACTCTAAATGTATCGTTCAACATCAGAATGTCTAAATCGCAGTCCAAGTTGCATCTCTTAACTAAGAAAATATGTAGATAGATTTTGATCCAACCCAGATGATTGAAAATGAACACCCAGGTTTGAAACAAACCAACCTAGCTCACTCCACATGTTAAAAACGTCCCACGAAAAAATCAATAATGGACAAACAAAGGTATTTTCATTGTAGCAAGCTAGATGAGCCAGAAATTAAGGAAAAGAGCCAGAGAGAAGGACCTTATCGAAAGTGAAAACCCTGTCAATGTGCTTGCCGGCGATATTTTGAGACACGGATACCTCTCTGTTGTACTCATTGCAACTGATAACTTGCGGCGCATTGCTTCGCAACTCGTCTTCACTGAACGGCCTGCAAATCAAAATCAAAATAAAAAATCAAGAGTTGTGGATGGAAATGGAATTGGAAAGGATAGGGTTTGAATAGAAGAAGAATACCTGCAACGAAGGAGGACCTGAACGTTAACGCCCTTCTCCTTCTCGTGGCGGCCAGACATTATTGAAGAGCGAGGCGAGAACCAGAAGTGGGGAGGAGATAGATCCGTTTGTGAAAAGTGCTCTTTTTTTCTCTTTCTGGCGGGATGGGTTTGAGTCTTGAGATTTGAAATTTAGGAGACACGCTCTCCTTCTCTCTTCTGATTTGTCTCGCTCGCCTTGGGTTCTGTATAATGAAATCTACGGCTCTCAGCGATTGGGAATCGGGATCTGACGGTAGTGAATGTGGAAGGTTTTCCGGGTTTGTTTAGTTTTTTTTTTTTTTTTTGTTAATCACTAGTATGTTTTATATTAGGGACAACGTTGTTTGGACCTTAATGACACTTAAGATTCTTCATCTCTTTTTAAGATTGTGTTTAGTGGAGATCAAATACAACAGACTCTCTATTTTGGTTTGTGTTTACGATTTGTCAATTGTAACATCCAAAATGTTATTAAATAAAATAAAATTAATAAAATAAGAGAAATAAATAAATAATAGTATTAGTAATTCTTAAATTTTGGACCTGGGCCTAACTCAACCCCAAAAGCTAGCTTGTAAGGTGAGGACTGCCCAAGGCTTATATACTTTTATTTAGCCTTATCTCTAGGCAATGTGGGACTCTAACACACCCCCTCACGCCTAGGGCTGGACATCTAGAGCGTGGACATCTATACGGGTGGCGGCCCAATAACAACGGATCATCTAGGATAGGCTCTGATACCATCTTAGATTTTGGACCTGGGCCTAACTCAACCCCAAAAGCTAGCTTGTAAGGTGAGGACTGCCCAAGGCTTATATACTTTTATTTAGCCTTATCTCTAGGCAATGTGGGACTCTAACAGTAATATTAATATTTTATTAATAATGTTTTTTTAATTAAATGAGAAATGAGTGGGTTGAGGGTGGGCCCAACTCAGTTGAGTATTTCAATAAGGAGGGGTTATCAATTCACCCTAATCCTTATTTTTCAAATCGTCAGAGAGTGAAACCATAAGGAGGGGAGAAACATCTCAATAGGAGGTTGCTACAGAGTGATCATCAAGAAAGAGTCAATCGTTGTTGTTCGATCTTCACCTTCAAGGTACGGTGGGGGAAAGGGTGTTGCTTGTATATGTATATGGGAGTGCTTGGGTAGTGAGGGCAACCATAAGACCCTCTTAAAATTGAAATTCGAATTTGATGTGTGTGTTACGTGTTGTGTGATGAAAATATGTGGTTTGATGCTTAAATGTGTGAATCTTGATAAATCTTGATTGAATTGAAAGAGGGTAGCGAGAATAGCGAAAAGGGGTAAACTAAGGGTTTAGCGATTGGTGATTATAATGGAATAACTGTGAAAGATTGTTGTAAAGATTGATGTTCTTGTTGATTTATTCGGTATAAACGTATATAATTGATGTATTAACAATGATGATTGATTAGAGGTTGAATAGAAGGGTTTAAAAAGGGGTAAAAGTCGCGAGAACTGTCATCTGGTGTCGCGGGTAATCGATTACAGGAGTCTGTAATCGATTACAGGGTTTTCTAGGCTGCATGGGGTGAGTTTGGCTTGCTGGTAATCGATTACATGGGGTATGTAATCGATTACCAGAGGGTTTGCTTGCAGGTAATCGATTACATGGGGCTTGTAATCGATTACCTGAGAGGTGATTGACTGGTAATCAATTACAAGAGGCTTGTAATCGATTACCAGAGTGAAGTTTGTGTCCCGGAGTTGCTGATAATCGATTACAATTGTGTGGTAATCAATTACCAGGTTAAATTGAGTCTGAGGGTGTTGTTTATGTGGTGATTGTGATTCTCTTGTCTGTTGATGTTGTTTATACAGATTGTTTGTGGAATTGAGAGGTTTAAGTGGTTGTTTATAGAGTATTGATTGTGGTATGAGTATGATAATGGGGTGATGTTTGAGGTTTATAATATTGTGATGTATGATGATGTGATGTTTGAGGTCTATAATATTGTGATGTATGATGATGATGTGATGTTTGAGGTTTATAATATTATGATGTATGATGATGATGTGATGAGCATATGAGGTATGAGATGTATGACAATGATGATGCATTGAGCATATGATGTATGAGATGTATGATGATGATATATTGATGTATCCAACATATGAGGTGTGGTAACTGAGATGCACGGGCCCATTGAGGAGGTGTAACTCAGGAAGTGAACTGCACGGGCCCATTGAGGGGGTGCAGAGACCATGATGGTGACATTTGATGCACGGGCCCATTGAGGGGGTGCAACCTATCGGCCAGAGAGGGCGTGAACGGTAGAACCATCATTGGTAACAACTAAGAGGATTGATGAGGTGCACCCATTGTGCGGAGTTTCGAATCATGATTCTTGGGATGAGGTTTGGTGTGCATGACCATAGAGTGAACTTACATTATATTTTACGATGGAATTGAAATGTGTTATGATGATATGAGTATTATATGTTGAGTGTAGATGATGCGTTTTCTTGATGATTTGCGAATGTGATTTATAAACTGGTGATGAGATAATATGTTTGATAATAAGAGTGTGAATAATATGATTATGATATGATTTGATGATGATTATGAGTATATGCGGGTGAGGATAGGGTAGCCTTCTGTGTGCATGTATGAGTTGGTATTCTTTTCCTCACCGTCTTCTCTGTGGTTAATTTACAGGCGATGATGATGGCACGTCAGGTGCCAAGTATTGAATTGAAGGGGTGTCGCTCTGATACTTGTGACATCAGGGCTTAGTAATAGGGGTTTTATTTTTATGTTATTAAGAGGAGATTATGAAAATTATTTTAAGTGCCTTACATGGCCAATATGGATATTTTGATGTTGACATTTGAGATTTTGATGTTTTACTTATTTTGAAAATCGTTGACTTTAAATTCTATTTAAATCGAGTGATTTTGAATCAATAACATTTTGTTAGAAAGAGATGTGAACCTTTTTACCCGGTGTGGTCCGTAACTTTTCCTAAATATTTTAAATTGTTGAATGTATAAGAGGTTGGGATAGAAGGGTGTCACATCAATTGTTTATAATTGGGCAACAGACAATTGGGCTTGGTATCTGCTTCTTATGTGGCCTAGGCCCCTCGCCCAAAAATTAAGACAAAATATTCACCTCAGTGGAGAGCGGTGTGTAGACCGAAAAATAAAAGAAAAGACAATATGACTGTCTAAGCATTGTTTTTGAACTGTATGTCAGCAGGCCCTCATAGAGAAAAGAGAACCCTAGCAGAGAAAGAGCATCACAGCCCTCCCTCCCTCCCCCGTCAGGGGTCTCTCCCCATGTGTGGGAGATTTTTCTACCCATTATAGGTGAATTTTCCTCCCATTTTAGATCGGTTCCCTCTCTCCTATTATGGGAGTTTTTTTTTCCTTTTTTCTCTCATCTTTTCATCTCTCTACCTATACCTCTTCTTCCCCTACCTTCTTTCACCTTCAAGTTTCAACCTTTTTCATCCTTTACTTTCACCCCTTCAATAAGTTGTTGATACAGTAGTTTTTCATTGCCTTTGGTGGATCCCACTCCATAAAAGACAAGATGTTGCATTTAATTATTGTTTTCGGTGATTGGGCACATTAATCAGTGAAATTTTCTCAAGGGTGATTTGTATATCATCTCTACAAACAGCAAACCAGGCTAGTGAACAGAGCTTGGTGGAGTCACATAAGGGTGGAATGGAGTAGAAGACCCGAGCTTGGTCCATGTTGCACATCAGACGTAACAAAATGAGATTTAATTTCTTTAATATTTGTATTAAGGTAAATCATGTATATATAAAATTGAGGTGAAACAAATCTTGATCGAAAAAATGTAATTACAATCTTGATCGAATAGGATGCTTGTTCAAATTAAACCTTAGGCCTCCAAGGCTTTCATTTGTCTCAGTCAAGATGCCTTTGATTATGGTATTGTATCGTGTTATTTTAACTTAATAATCCATTTGAGTTATCTTAATCAATAAATAACTTGACTGGTGGTTGAAGAGCTTTGGAACTTGGTGTAGGGTTTAAAAATTAGAGAGACAGAGGACCAGTTAGCAATTTTCCTAAGCTACGTTCAACAAGTTACAAGTAAAAAAAATCATGATCGTTGGTTAACATTTCCCTAAATCAAACGGTTTGAAAGGGGTGAAACACTGGTGTGTCACCCATAAGGTGAAACACCCTATACAAAGTCATCATATATCCAAGACCTGACCAACATAATCATCCACTGCCATATCGTACTTTAGTACTCTTGCTACACAACAGATGAGCAAAGGTTGTGCTAATAAAGACCATGACTTTCCTCTACTGTTGCGCTATTCAAAATTCCTTAATCATTAAGCTACCATTGTAATTATAAACATTAAGAATAAAATATTCACCATTGAAGATCGTGCTAGGTCATATACAGTGAAAAAAAAGACAAAGGTTTTATCTTTTACCCTTTTGTTGGAATTTATATTTACTAAACTCAATATAAGACTATCTAAAAAAAGAGAACGTGAAACATGAAAGTCAATTTCAAATGGAGATATTAAAATGATATTAAGTAAGATATATAATAAAACCATAAAAAAAGTAAATTAGAATAAGTAATTTCATAAATACATTTTTATATAAGTATAAATGCATGATTATTTTATAAATAAAAATAAGTTCGTTTTAGGTTAGAGTAGAACGAATTTCAAGATAAGATTCAAAATCAAGTCATATAATCTAATAAAAAAATTTGGTTTTTAGGATTTTTTATTTTTTTAGTTTTCTATTTAATTCGATTTTTAGTTTTTCAATTTGGTTTTTACCGTTATTATTGAATTGAATAGATTATGAACACCCCGAACGTTCATGTCTAGTAATATATTCGTACTTTCTAATTATATAAGTGTACTTGTTATTAATCCAAAGTAGTGCTCGTCATCGGTCAGTTTCAATTGGGTTCGGGCCCAAATTACTGAAACCACAAATAACTAATGTGTTAAAAAAATTGGGCTACTTATATCTGAGTTGGGCCTCAGCTTGTTCGGATTTGGTACTTCAAGCTGGCGAGTTCACGCGTGGGTTTTCCCAAGTTGGGCCTATATTGAACCAAATCAAACTTATATTTTTGTATTTAGTCAATTATTTAGAAAAAAAATTAAAACTATATTTAGTTTTGAAAAAAGATCAAAATGAACATTAGGCCCAATAATTGCAACAATATTATAATGTTGTTCTAATGATATTTCTCTGGTCAAAAGCTATTGTAATTTTCCCATAAAACTAGAGAAGAAGAGAAAACACTGCAACTAAGAAGACCTAAATCACCACTAAAGTGAAGATAAATAAAGAACCAAAGAAGAAAAAATGACGAGTGAATGGGGAGGAGGGAAATGGAGAGTCAAAGTGATAGAACCCAAAGTACTCACAACAATTGTCGCGGGGCCATATGCTCACAATCAGAATGGTCGCCACAGTCGCAGATGTGCTACTTCACAACCACGACTGTCATCTCACCATTGTCCCAAAGGCACCATTACATCATTCATCACAAGTCTACCATGACCTTTGTCACAAGCGACCTCTGTGTGTCGTCATCACTATCACACCACCATTAAACAAGCCCACCACGTCACAACCACAGGTGCTCGTCGTCGCTGCGCACATCTAACATCCCATTGTTGCTGCCACACACAATCAGAACATGCAAAATCAGTAAGAAACTGAAAGGTGAAACCGAAAGGAGTTGGAGAGAGAGATAATCAAGACAGTTAGACCATCAAGATTTAGGATTAATTGAGAGTAGAGATGGATTTGTCGGTGTGAAGAGGATACGTTCAACGGAGTTTAAGATGAGAGCTTGAGGTGGAGGTTGGTTCTGGTTGGAGCGGTCATGGTTTCGTGAGTGAGATATGAGAATACGAGATTCTGAGAGTGAGTGCGACAATGGGGTTTCCTTGATGTTACTGTTAGTGTATGCACTATAGACATATATGTTTGAACATTCATCAATTGTATCATATTATTTATCTTATAAAGGCAATTTAATTTTATTATTTCTTTCGATAGAGTATAATAAATTTCCTTAGAATAGTAAGCTTAAACTTCATAAGACATCAAGTAGACGACTTGATCGTGAGATCTTATAAAGAACTATTCTTAAAATAGACATTAGTCAAGCATCATCTTAAAACAATTAATGCATTAAGACTATTATGTGAGTTTATTGATAATCACATATCACGGATCATGGATATGAGATATCAAGTACTCACATAAATACATATTAAGAGTAATGATGTACTGAATTGACCCACCATAAGAAAATTGCATGGTTTGTTACATAAGTGTCATGAACGATTCTTAAATTAATAATGTTGTATAAAGTCCTTTGATCTGAAATCATTACGATTCCTACAAGACGAATTATATGTTTTAATATCATCAAACGTCACATGTAACAGGGTGATTATAAAGTTGGTTTTTGGACATATAATAAATTATGTGGTCGAATGTGAGTGACCTAGATGAGATTTGTCCTTCCTATGTAACATGAGTGATATCTATTGACCTCTTGATAAATTTAGTTTAAAAAATGCATGAGTATGCTCAAAAGGGTAAACATGAGATGTTTATTTTCTGTATAGTCTGCTTGGGCATAAAAAAACATAAATTGAACTATACAAGGATGATACATTCCATGCCCTTGTGTTCAATTTGATATTTGGACAAAGGGACAACTCATATAGAATATTATCACAAAATAGGACACGTCAATTCACTGACATTCTCAATATTTGGGCATTAGTAATGTATTGCTAGATACCATTCATGATTTATGATATTAAATATAAAAGATTTCATTCTAACATCATATCAGATATTAAGAGGACCTATTGGGTTACACACATAAAACAAGCCCACTAAGAATGTTAGAAATTTTAATCGAATTAGAATAATAACATAATGGATCAGGCTCATAAGTGATAGGGTTCATGAGTAACGGTTAAACCTTAACCACCACTATATGTGTGTATGTATGTATGTATGTATGTATGTATGTATGTATGTATCACATGAGATACGTCACCCTAGATACATAATTAAGTAGCCGCCTTTTTCTTTCCAAGCACTACTAGCATAAGTGAGGGGAGTGTCCCAATTCGCTCGTTGGCGTGGATACCTCTAGAGACCCAATTGTCTCGTTTGCGATTTGAAAGGTATAAGAAAATCATTTTATTTTATTACGTCCTAATTCATGCTTTTACATTAACGATTAAGGGGGGATCCAGTTGTTCTGTTGCACCCTGACCATGCTTGATTCCCTTTAGCTACAAATACAATGTGAGAGGGTGGGGTTTGACGGCTTGGATTGGACATCTACAGCCCAAGTTAAAGCACACTGCATAGTCACACACTGTGATTTTACTTTTAAAAAATTATACATGTGTCTCTATCAATCGTGTTAGTCATGGACAAAAATAATTTCCACCACTCAAATCTGACCGATAATATCCATTGAAGACCAAATTTTTGAGGGGCTGTTTGGTTTGTGAAAACATTTCCTATTTTCATTTCTCATTTTCATTCTCTAAAAATTATTTCCATTTTCAAGTTTTGGGAATTTGGAAATGTGTTTGTTGGGTTGTTTTCATCCACTTAAACTACAACAGTCCAACACCATGAATCAAAGGCGACGAACAGGGAGGGTGGCAAGATCGGTGGCAAGATCGGGGCTATGCATGGCGAACAAAGGTGACGAACAGGGAGGGTGGCTGGTTCGCCGAGACAGAGGCGGTGTGAACGCTGATCTTGACGACGCGAGAGGTGGAAGCGTCACTAGCAAGAGCTGGTTTTGGTTGGTACATTGGTTTTAGCTAGACAGTATGGGTGGTGCAATTTTGGGATGGAGTCGAAGCACCGCCGCCGGAGCACCCAAGGTCGTCCTCCTCGACTAACTCTAAACCTGTGCGCACAGACCACTTCTGCCACTGCAAGTCGCTGTGTCGCTCTTCACACCGCTACAGGGCGCAACGTACCACCATCCCATCTGCTCTTTGTCACCCGGCTATTATGCCCCCACCGTCACACAAACACCACACAAAAAAAAAAGACGAAGTTGAGAATGACGAAGAAACGGAGAAGGAGAAGTTGAAAATGACAAAGAAGGAATGCTGAAAAAAAGAAGAGTCAGTCATCTGGACTCTCGAGGAACGAGAAAAAAAAATAGTAAGTCAGTGTAGTCGAAAACGTTGGAAACGTCTTTTTCGCGTTTCAAAATTTCCATAAATGAGGGAGTCATTTCCAAAAATAAAGAAATGAAAATGGTTAACCAAACACATTTTCATGACATTTCCTATTTTCACTAGAAATGAAAACAGAAAATGGCTATACCAAACAGGCCCTTATCTTCCCAACCTAAATGTCCGCCTCCACCCTCCCGGATAACTTCCGTTAAGGTCACGTCCTTCTTGTTCTGGTTGAGTAGCTTTTTAGCATCCACGGTCGACCCCTAATCCTATGTAAGACAAATTTTGGTATTTTACTCACATTCTTATATTTTATTGATTCTAAATTTTAACATAACTTATTTTGAATGAATTGATATTACAAAATTGATTTCTATTTTAGAATAATATTTTAAAAGTGAATATAAAAAATATTTTTTTAAGATGATAAGATAGATCACTTGAAAACTGTAAATATAGGTGTTTAAAAAAATTAATATTAGACCACACCTCAAGAATCAACTTTAACAAATGTAACTAGTTAAAATTTTCTTTTTCTCAAAATGATCAATTATACTAATGATAAAATTATTTTTTATTTCCTCAAATTTTTACCCCTAAAACGACTTTGAAAACCTGTTTAATATCTTGATTTTTGTGTTTTTATGTTTGTGGATGGAACAAACACTTTGTTAGATGTCTAATCTCACTACTAGAATTTTTCGTATTTCATGTGGATTTTTCTATGATTTTTTTTATGAATTTTTGTTTAAAAATATATGTTCATGAGTAATTCAACCGAAGGATAAATTTTCATGAAATATTCATAGATAGATTTACAACAATTTTTCATAGATAGCCATAGGAAATATTTGAAGGTAAATTTACAAAAAATATTTGCAAGTAAATTTGGAGGGGAATCCATAGATAAATTAGCTTGAAAAAATTATAAGAAACAGTTCTAATGAAATTATCATGGGTAAATCTATAGAAAAATTTTGCAGGCAGAAAAATTTCATAAAAAATAATCTTAAGTAAATTTGTAGGAAATCTCTGTAAATCTATAAAGTTTATAGATATATTTATAGGAAAAATCCACAAATGATTCCATACAAAAAAAAAAAAAAAAGATAAAAGTTTGCTAAATCTTTTCTATGGGATTTATCATTCTTTTTTTCAAATTCACACAACCTTTTAATTCTATTCCATTGAAATTTTTTTATAAAAATATTAATAATATGGCCCTATAAAGTATTGCAATATATAATTATGTAGATAGTATCACACTATTTTATTCAATATTAATTATTCAATTATTAACCTCATGTATAAAATATCAAAGTGTCCTGTGAAATCCAATCTTTTTAGTATCACCTAATCTTCCTTATCATCATTATCTTCACCTATTATTGGTGCAGTTCAACACACTAAACTGAATCAATCTGCACTGAATTGAATCTGGTTCTGTCAAGCCGAGTTCCTCATCATGAACTGAACCGAACTGATTTTTTTTTTTGTTCAGTGAACTAGTTTTAAACTAAAAAACCGATTATGCAATAGTAGATATTCTCCTGTCATGCCTTCCAAATTTAACTTCATAATCCCCCAACCTACATTATGTAATTACAGGACTATTACTTACTCGCATGTATACATTGAACACCGGAGTTCAGATGTGGAAAGCATTTTAAAGTATCAGAGCTTATTTCTTTATTGATAAAAAATGAATATAGAATAGTCTCCCCTTTGTTTCATTTTGCAGTCTCTGCTATATCAATAGTCATAATGCTTCTCTGTTTTTTTTTTTTTTTTTTTCAAAACAAAGAGAAATTAATTAAAATTAAAATAGAGTACAACCACAAAGTTAGCTAGGTATAATGAACCAGAAATTACAATACAAATCAATGCCCAATAAATAACAGAAAGCCTAGTATGAGATAGGATAATTGACTAATACATCTGCGAAAAATTTAGTGTGATACCCTCTAACTCTAAAAGCTAATAAGACCCAATGAACAGTAGAAAAAGCGATCAGAACATGAATGAAATAAAACCGAAATAGAGCAGCTAATTGAATTGCGTTATTACACCAGCAAAACACAAAGTCCACGTCCACATGTAAAGGTACAAGTAGCCAGCAAACCTGTTAATTATGACTTAGGAATGAGTTTGTTATTTCAGTTAGGTGGTTAGTCGTTGCTCTCTAAACTGTCTATATATAGTATCTTGCTGTATAGGGAAAAAGAGAAGGCAAGTGAGAAATGATTGTTGAGAACCGTCTGAAGTAACCTTCAGAGAGTGTACTGTCTGAGGTGCTGATTGTCTGAAATAAGAAGAAGTGTTTTCTTCTTGCATATTTCTTCTTTTTCTTCGTGTTCTTTGATTCTATTATTCTTCTATTCTTTCAATTGTTTGTTCTTACCCAACAAGTGGCGCCGTCTGTGGGGAAGTGTTGAAGGGAAAGATAATCAAGAATGGCAACGAAGTTTGATATTGAGAAGTTCTCTGGAGCGAATGACTTTGGGCTGTGGAAGATCAAGATGGAGGCTATCTTGATAAAGCAAGGGTGCGAGGAAGCGTTGAAGGGGGAGGTGAACATGTCATCATCTTTAACGCAGGCAGAGAAAAAGAATATGGTAGACAAGGCAAGGAGTGCAATCGTTCTGTGTCTTGGTGATAAGGCACTCAGAGAAGTGGCAAAGGAGAAAACATCTGTAGGCATGTGGGCAAAGCTGGAATCTTTGTACATGACAAAGTCTTTGGCTCATAGACTCTGTCTGAAGCAACAACTTTATTCGTTCAAGATGGTGGAATCAAGAACGATTGAAGAACAGTTGGCAGTCTTCAGCAAGATTGTTGATGATCTTGAAAACATTGGTGTAAAGCTTGAAGATGAGGACAAAGCCGTTATCCTTCTCAATTCTTTACCTAAGACCTTTGAGCATTTCAGAGATGCGTTACTGTACGGGAAAGATCAGATAATTACTCTGGAGGAGGTTGTGACCTCAGTTCGAACCAAGGAGTTGCAGAAACTTCAAGATTCAAAGGGTGTAGAGGAGGTTCCGTCTGGTCTAGTTACAGTGAAAGGCAAGGGAAAGAAGTCAGAGAATAAAGGAAAGAAGGCAAAGTCTGAAGGCAAGAAGCAGATCAAATGTTACAAGTGTCAGAAGATGAGTCATATCAAGAAGCATTGTCCTGAGAAAGATGCCAAGGAGCCTAGGATACAGGAAACTGCAGATGTTGCAGAGGCTTCTGAAGGATATGAATCTGCAGGTGTTTTGGTAGCTTCGTCTGAAGACTCTCCGAAGAGTTGGGTCATGGATTCAGGATGTACCTATCACATGTGCCCTGTGAAAGATTACTTTGAGACCTTAGAACTAAATGAGTATGAGTTTGTACTTCTTGGGAACAACAAAGCTTGCAAGGTGCAGGGCATTGGGGCAATCAGACTGATGATGTTTGATAACAGAGAGATGTTGCTGCAGGATGTGAGGTATGTTCCAGAGCTCAAAAGGAACCTTATGTCCATTAGCATGTTTGATGTTATGGGGTATTCCACCAAGGTGGAGGATGGAATGATGAAGGTGTCCAATGGAGCATCTATAGTTGCTAAGGGGAGAAGAAGTAATGGGTTGTACATTCTGGAAGGTTCTACCGTCATTGCACATGCATCAGTTGCAAGTCAATCAATGGTAGACAAGACTGAACTATGGCACCTACGTTTGGGCCATGTTAGTGAGAAAGGCTTGGTGGAGTTGGAGAAGCAACAACTGTTGATGGGAGATAAGCTTCAGAAGCTGGATTTCTGTGACCAGTGTGTTTTGGGTAAGTCTCAGGGAGTGCAGTTTGAGACAGCTAAACACACTTCCAACAGACCTTTTGAATATGCTCATGCAGATTTGTGGGGTCCATCCAGGACTCAGACGCATGGTGGAGGCTAGGGTCTTATTTTCTGAGCATGATTGATGACTTCTCAAGGAGAGTTTGGACCTACATTCTGAAGAACAAGGCTGAGACATTTCAGAAGTTCAGAGAATGGTATGTTCAGACAACTAATCAACAGGGGACCAAGCTGAAGGTACTAAGAATAGACAATGGGTTGGAATTTGTTTCAGATGAGTTTAACAGTTTTTGCAGGGACCGGGAAATCAAAAGGCATAAAATTGTGGCAGGGACTCCTCAACAAAATGGACTTGCTGAAAGGATGAACAGGACCATTCTGGAGAGAGTCAGATGCATGCTTTTGGGAGCATGGATGCCTAAGAACTTCTGGGGAGAAGCTGTTAACACTGCTGCGTATCTAATTAACAGGTGCCCTTCGTCTACTTTGGGGTACAAGACACCCATGGAATTTTGGAGTGGAAAACCAGCTGACTACTCTAATCTGAGGGTGTTTGGGGCTTTGGCATATGCACATGTCAAGCAGGATAAGCTGGAGGCACGAGCTGAGAAATGTATCTTCCTTGGATATGTTGAAGGAGTCAAAGGATATAAGCTATGGAGGTTAGAACCTAAACCTTCAAAGCTTATTATCAGCAGGGATGTAACATTTGATGAGACGAGAATGAGAATGCTTGGTGGAGACTCTGAAAATGGGAGGGAAAAAGCTCACATTGAGATGGAGGCATCTACGAGCAAACTCAGGGAGGATCATTTGAAGACTTCAGAAGGTGCTACTTCAGATGATACTTCAGCAGGTACATCAGATGATACTTCAGAAGGTTCAGACTTCAGAAGGTCTTAAGGCTTCAGAAGGTTAGAAGACTTCAGAAGGTCAGAACGCGCTGGAAATGACTATCAGTTAGTTCGTGATAGAGAAAGGAGGGTTCCAAAACCTACCAAAAGGTTTGGACATGCTGACCTTATCTGTTATGCTCTTAGTATAGCTAAAGAGATACATGGTTCAGATGAACGTGGAAACTTCAGAGAGGCCCAGGAGAGTTCAGAGAGGTAGCAATGGCAACGTGCCACGGAGGAGGAACTTGATTCGCTGAAGAAGAACAACACATGGAGACTTGTAGACTTACCTGAGGCACAGAAGGTAATCAGATGCAAGTGGGTCTTTAAGAAGAAAGACGAGATCCCTGGTGTTGAGAAAACGAGGTTCAAGGCAAGGCTTGTGGCTAAAGGATTTACACAGGTTGAGGGTGTGGATTATAATGAGATATTCTCACCAGTTGTAAAGCACTGTTCTATCAGGATTTTGATGTCAATTGTAAACCAGTTTGATTTGCACCTGGAGCAATTGGATGTCAAGACAGCCTTTCTGCTCGGAGATCTGGATGAAACCATTTACATGGAACAACCAGAGGGGTTTGCTGAGGATCAGAGAGTGTGTCTACTTCAAAAATCATTGTATGGTCTGAAACAGAGCCCAAGGCAGTGGTATAAGAAGTTTGATGATTTTCTGATGAGAATGGACTTCAGCAGGTATAGTTATGACAGTTGTGTCTACATTTTAAGAGAAGAACAAGACATTTTGTACCTGCTCTTGTATGTAGATGATATCCCGGTGGCTAGCCGTAACAAGCACATGATCAATCAGCTCAAGACAAGGTTAAATTCAGAATTTGAGATGAAGGATCTTGGGGTGGCAAAACGTATACTTGGCGTTGATATAGTAAGAGATGGGTCAAAGGGTGTACTGCGCCTAACTCAGCAGGTCTATCTGAAGAAGGTTGTGGAGAGGTTTAGGATGCATCAATCTAAACCTGTGGACACACCCTTGGGACACCACATGAAACTCTCAAGGAGTCAAGCTCCTGATTCAGAAGATGGAAGGAGGAAGATGGATGTTGTTCCCTATGCTAGTGGGGTTGGAAGTGTCATGTATGAGATGGTCTGTACTAGACCAGACTTGGCTCATGCTGTGAGTGTTGTCAGCAGGTTCATGGGAGACCCTGGACAAGCACATTGGGAGTCTCTGAAGTGGATTCTCAGGTACCGGAATGGAACCCTGGATTCAGGATTACTATATCAGAAGAAACGGTACCTCTCAGAAGGTGGAGTTGCAATTGAAGGGTTCGTTGATGCAGACTATGCAGGGTGTGTCGATACACGAAAATCCTTATCAGGGTATGTGTTTACTCTATTTGGAACTGCAGTGAGTTGGAAGGCAAACCTTCAATCAGTAGTAGCGTTGTCTACAACAGAGGCTGAGTATATTGCGTTGTCTGAAGGAGTGAAGGAAGGTCTATGGTTGAAAGGCATGTTGAATGAGTTGGGAATTGAACATGAGTGTGTTCAGATTCATTGTGATAGTCAGAGTGCTATTCACTTGGCCAATCATCAGATGTACCATGAAAGGACCAAGCACATTGATGTGAAGTTTCACTTTATCAGAGAAGTGGTTGAAACAGGGACAGTGAGGATTGTGAAGATTGCGTCTGAAGACAATCCTGCTGATATGTTGACCAAATCACTACCAAGATGCAAGTTTGAGAGATGCTTAAGCTCGGTGGGCTTCGTCTGAATGCTTTCATTCCAAAGTCAAGGTGGAGATTGTTAGTTATGACTTAGGAATGAGTTTGTTATTTCAGTTAGGTGGTTAGTCGTTGCTCTCTAAACTGCCTATATATAGTATCTTGCTGTATAGGGAAAGGGAGAAGGCAAGTGAGAAACGATTGTTGAGAACTTTCTGAAGTAACCTTCAGAGAGTGTACTGTCTGAGGTGCCGATTGTCTGAAATAAGAAGAAGTGTTTTCTTCTTGCATATTTCTTCTTTTTCTTCGTGTTCTTTGATTCTATTATTATTGTTGGGATGTCAAGTATTAGTCCCACATCGGATAGGAATGAGCATGGAGAGCAATATATAAGTGGAAAGACCCATAAACCTAACACCTTAAGGTTTTGGGTTGGATGTGGTGTCTAGCTCACTTGTGTGGTTTGCTCGTTTGCTCATTGGCCCTATCTTGGAGGACTTCCCGGTGGTTTAGGCTCATCTCGTTACCCAACAAGTGGCGCCATATGTGGGAACAAGTGGTATCAGAGCCGATGGTGTGATTAGGTGACCGGTGATCGGCGAACGAGAAATTGGTGATCAGAGTCGATGGTGTGATCAGGTGACTGGTGATCGGCTCGAACGAGAAATTGGTGTAAGACCATGGAAACTCGTGATTCCGCTTGAGGGGGAGCACTAGATGGTTGGACTCACACTTGAGGGGGAGATTGTTGGGATGTCAAGTATTAGTCCCACATCGGATAGGAATGAGCATGGAGAGCAATATATAAGTGGAAAGACCCATAAACCTAACACCTTAAGGTTTTGGGTTGGATGTGGTGTCTAGCTCACTTGTGTGATTTGCTCGTTTGCTCATTGGCCCTATCTTGGAGGACTCCCCGGTGGTTTAGGCTCCCCTCGTTACCCAACAAAACCAAGAACGCAATAGCAGATACAGGAAAAACGCAAAAGCAGTGCAGGGAGCCAAAAAAATATCACAGCATAGAAGTAGTCATAATGCTTCTTAATATGCAATGTTGGGATCAGAATTTGGATTAAACTACAGAACTATTTTATCAGTAACTTCATGTGGAAAATAAATATCATTTTCAAAAGCCTAATAAATTAAAATATATCAGTGAAAAAATTATTAAAGTAATAAAAAAACATATATAGTTGTGTACTCTATTACTAGATCAATTTTGTATCTCCCACTACAAGTTCAAGAGCAACCAAAGTTTATTAATCATTATGAAATTACTTGAACTGGACCTGCGGTATTGGGGTCATAGAGATATATTTCATTAATCCTAAAGTTAATTTCAGTCATAGAGCAAAGGTACTAACTATCAGTAATGTATTGGGGTCTCGTCGAAGAGCTTCATCCACCATTTCTTGCACTGGTTTTCCTTCTGCAGGCAATTAAGGAAGGTAATAAATATTAGTATCCAATAGAATTCACAGGATGGACAAAGGCAGCAGCAGAGATATATTGCCTATAATTCAGCAGTGACCAAAATAATTTTATTGGCACTGTATGTAGGAGACTCGCGAAGAGAAAAACAGTGCACGCTACCTAACTGCTTCATAGGAATATCTGTCTAATAGAAGTAGTTTTTATCCAAAACATTTCAAGATACTGCTGACAACTTCAGCAACTCACCAAGGACCAAGCCAGACTTACCACGAAATTGGGAAAGCATAATACTTAATTCAGAAGAAAAATTAAGCAAATTTAGGTGAATATAAGAAAGATCAAATCAAAACTGAAGTTTGATTACTGTGTAGCTCATAATAAGAGAAGCATATAAACTATCTTTAAATCAGTAGAGCTTAATTATAGAAGCCACAAATTCACATGATAAGAGCGAGGATTAAAAAAAAAAAGTCTATGGAGCTAGGAAAATATTAAAAAGAAGAACTGAGAAATCAAAACAAGAAGCTAACTTTCTATCAAGTTGTCGAAATAAACAAATCCAAGTAAAGGCACCAAAAAAAAAAAGAAGCAGCAAGTAGATCTCACAGGTCAACAAAGAGAGAGCAGTTTCACAATTAGGAATAAAGAGATCATAGAAATTCATAAACAGAGAGAGAGATGCAGAATGCATACTTAGAGGTGCTACAGAACTCATAAAGCTTGCCATCGTTGGAGAAGATGATGAGGGCAACCCTCAGCATCACAGAGACCAGAAAGCTCATAGGCGTTCTTGATAAATATATATTAGCAACAAAAACATGAAAGGTGTAACAGGAAGGACTGAACCCGTTTTGTCCTGGATAAACCATTAGCACAACATTTTTCCAGGACAAGGGATAGGATTCCTACACTAGTTCTGGATAATCCATTTTCATGCAAAATTAACCACTGCTTCCATAGTTCTTTACCTTGAATGTAACAAATGAAAATAGTCCATCAGAATAGTCATTTTGATCAGTTAGATAAAGAGTATAACTGTGTGGGACGGTGGGGAACTGGGATAAGCAGTGAAAAATGGAAAGGGGAAGAAATTGTTTTAACTTGTTAGATAAAGTGAAAAGTAAAACACTTGCAAATAGGTCTCTTGGATATAAACACGTATCTTATTTTCATCCAAGTGGTGGGAACCGCATTTTCACTCCATTCATTTTATTCTTTTCATTCGCTTCAGTATCTAAATTATGTGCTCAAAACTACTTCAAAGCTGATATAAAATAATAAGAGCTACTACTATGATAACTAATTACTTAGTACTATGTTAAAGGTGAAACGTGATTATCCAAATGAAAGGAAAGCAAAGTGATTGTTATGCAATTAAAAATTCTCTTTCAGATCCAAATGATAAGTTTTTGGACAGGAAAATATTAATATAAAAAACTACAAAAGAACTAAAATAAAAGGAACAGATATGGATTTACGAAATTTAGAGCGATGAGGACAAGATATTAATACATGAAATGATTTTCAAATGGATATCACCAACTATAATAATTCTTAAATTTTGGACTGGGCCTAACTCAACCCCAAAAGCTAGCTTGTAGGGTGAGGACTGCTCATAACTTATATACTTTTATTTGGCCTTATCTCTAGGGACTCTAACACACCCCCTCACGCCCAGGGCTGGACATCTGGAGCGTGGACATCTATACGGATGGCGGCCCAATAACAACGGATCATCTAGGATAGGCTCTGATACCATATTAGATTTTGGGTCTGGCCTAACTCAACCTCAAAAGCTAGCTTGTAAGGTGAGGATTGTCCAAGGCTTATATACTTTAACTTGGTCTTATCTCTAGGCAATGTGGGACTGTAACACACCCCCTCACGCTCAGGGCTGGACATCTGAAGCGTGGACATCTATACGGATGGTGGTCCAATATCAACGGATCATCTAGGATAGGCTCTGATACCATCTTAAATTTTGGACCTGGGCCTAACTCAACCCCAAAAGCTCATTTGGAGCGTGGACATCTATACGGGTGGTGGTCTAATATCAACGGATCATCTAGGATGGGCTCTGATACCATCTTAAATTTTGGACCTGGGCCTAACTCAAACTCCAAAAGTTAGCTCGTAGGGTGAGGACTGTCCATGACTTATATACTTTTATTTGGCCTTATCTCTAGGCAATGTGGAACTCTAACACACCCCCTCACGCCCAGGGCTGGACATCTGGAGCGTGGACATCTATACGGATGACGGTCCAATATCAACGGATCATCTAGGATAGGCTCTGATACCATCTTAAATTTTGGACCTGGGCCTAACTCAACCCTAAAAGCTCATGTGGAGCATGGACATCTATACGCATGACGGTCCAATATCAACGGATCATCTAGGATAGGCTCTAATACCATCTTAAATTTTGGACCTGGGCCTAACTCAAACCCCAAAAGCTAGCTCGTAGGGTGAGGACTGTCCATGACTTATATACTTTTATTTGGCCTTATCTCTAGGCAATGTGAGACTCTAACACACCCCCTCACGCCCAGGGCTGGACATCTGGAGCGTGGACATCTATACGGATGACGGTCCAATATCAATGAATCATCTAGGATAGGCTCTGATACCATCTTAAATTTTGGACCTGGGCCTAACTCAACCCCAAAAGCTAGCTCGTAGGGTGAGGACTACCCATGACTTATATACTTTTATTTGATCTTATCTCTAGGCAATGTGGGACTCTAACACACCCCCTCACGCCCGGGGCTGGACATCTGGAGTGTGGACATCTATACGGGTGGCGGCCCAATAACAACGGATCATCTAAGATAGGCTCTGATACCATCTTAAATTTTGGACCTGGGCCTAACTCAACCTCAAAAGCTAGCTTGTAAGGTGAGGATTGCCCAAGGCTTATATACTTTAACTTGGCCTTATCTCTAGGCAATGTGGGACTGTAACACACCCCCTCACGAACATCTATACGGGTGGCGGGCCAATATTAATGGATCATCTAGGATAGGCTCTGATACCATATTAAATTTTGGACCTGGGCCTAACTCAACCTCAAAAGCTAGCTTGTAAGGTGAGGATTGCCCAAGGCTTATATACTTTAACTTGGCCTTATTTCTAGGCAATGTGGGACTGTAATAATAATAATAATAATAAAAAGCAACACACTGGACTTGACATGATACAACAGAAGCTAGATTCTTTTAGACTTAATTTGACTGTAAATTCGGCTGTAAATCTAAACATGTATCATTTACATTCTAAACATGTGTGGCATACTTAATAAGAATGGAGAGAATACAATTACAAAGTAACTTAAATAAAAGTGAATAATCAGCTTCTCAGGGGAATGCAAGCGGAGGTAAAGTTTCACAGGCAACAGTCACAACAAATTCATATCCTGCTTCAGGCTTTTATGCAGGCAGGTAGCACTTGAATTTGAGTACAAAGACATGCCCCATTCACCAGCTTCACAACAAGTGCATCAACTAGGTAAACCTATTAGTGAACCTAAGGATTAGAAATCTACTGAACCATTTTGCTTGGACAAGGAGTTCAAGCCCTCAACACAACATATTCAATCACACAAAATTTCAGTGAACACAACAGATTCAATCACAAACATCACCAAAACAACAGATTCAATCACAAACGCACACTTAGGTCAACATTCCTGAAAGTCATGATAAGTTGCAATTATGCCAATGAGCCATGCTATCATTATCCACATAAAATGCTTAATAACAATAATCCACACAAACACACATGGAAATAAAGCCTCAAGCTCGGCCTTGCAACATATAAGATTTTTAAAAAACAAAATAAACAGCAAAAATGCTAATTAAAAAGGGAATATAGGAGACTACAACTCATTAACTAGTAAAAACACCGATTTCTACAATTGGGAACTGCAAAGCATTTTTCATTAGCAAATTTTCCAAGCTCTGCTTATCAGAGTATTAGCACAGATCTGAAAACTTTATAAATAAAATGCTACTTGATTTAGACACACTCAACTATTTACCTCCACAATTCAACTAGGTTCCATACTTTTCCCTTTTTTTTATACGTGAGGGTATATAGTCCAAAAATTCAACTCATAAATGTAGAAGACCTATGGGCTCCAAACTTACCAACCATCTGTTGTAGTCAACAATTACATGTCAAAATTAAACTAAATGATGAGAATCCCTCTTGGTTGGTTTAGGATTCTGAATAGGAACCTAGGAAATAAGGCTTGTTGTAATTTCAATTGAATAAAGATGTGCAGAATTATGGGTATGGAAAGGAAAGAAAATGGGATGGAAATTGATAGACGCCACACTTCGAAGGATGGAAGATAAGTCTAAAAGATTGAACACACAAAAGAGGTGGTTTTCCTTTGATAAATATCAAATTCTGGATTAGCAAGAATCCAAGAGGAAAACACTCACAAGAGCTTCTTAAAATAATGATAATTTTTTTATCAAAATTCTGGTTGTTCTAACAAGCTAATAGGCAGCCTATATAATCCCCCATACAATCAGCCCATGTGCAGAATGTATGCCCTTTTACATTCAGAAAAAGTTACCAAATAACTCCTAATAAAATCAACATAAAAACAAATAATTGGCTACTTAAAATAAAAGTGCAACTGCCTAATAAAAATTAAAAACATTCAGCCTATTTGTTCTAAGCTAGCCACCCCTTTTATGAGAAAAAGTAACAGCCAATTTAGCCTTAATTCTTGAATACAACTCAGCGTCATTCTCATCAAGTCTGGCCGCACATGTAAAGCCAGTTTTACTCATCCTTTTTTGGTGATTCTTGAGCCAAATTTGAGTTTTAATTTGTGTACTTTCACCTCGTTTTGGAAACGCTAAATTCCGATATCTGTAGCTCAAGTTATACACCGTTCTTACTGTTGCGTCTGAGTGGATTCACATCATAATATAGGAGGATATGACTACACAGACGACACTTTTCAAATTACGACACCAAGTCCAAGCATGAAGAAGCATACTTATATCCTCATAAAAAAGTGACACTGGCTAAGCTTCCCAAAGTTCAAAACATGTCACTTCACCAATTTCATCACCCTTAGAATTAGCTACTTTTCTAGCTTGCTTCCTTTATTTGTTGCCATTCTAAACTGCTTTTGTGAATTACTCTAGCTTGTGGAGTTTGGATTCCCAACCACTTTGCAAATTAGCCAAGGCGTTCAGACTGTGTTTCCATTCTTGATGATGATATCTTTATAGCGGCTGCTGAAAAGCAGCAGCACTCCCAAGGCAATTGAAAAAGGCAAAGAAGACAAACTCTCCAGAATTTAGAGTTACCTCAAGAGCTTTGTTCATTTCATCCTCGGAATGTTCATTGCTGCTGCTGTGTTCAGTGTGGTGCAGTGAAGAGAGCATGTCCAAAGAAAAGGAGCTTGATTCAATATCCAACATTTCAGCTTTCCCAAGCCTCTCCCACCGGCTAATTTCTGTTTGATCAGGGTGCAGGTCCCATTTTGGCTCCTCAGTTGATTCTCTGATGCTAGAACTAGAAAGCAAATATTTATCATATATTTTTGGTATTTGATAAGCACATGAAATATTTAGTTAGACACAAAAATTGACCCGTGCAATGTCACCATGCTACCAATAGTCCCCACACGAACAAGTCCCTTCATTAAAATGGTGAAAGCGGTTTGCATCCCGAACAATTATGGACCTTCTTGTAATAGCCGAAACCATCTTACTAAATGTGTGACAATCGCCGCAGACCCTCAGATTTTTGGAAATCCTAATGGGATCATCCTCGGGGATGGCAATTAGGCCAAATGCAATAGCCAACTTTTCACTATGTGTGTACAACATCTCTTGCTTTACTTCCTCCTCAACATCTTTCAACACATAATCTGTATCAGGTACATAACCAGCCATCTCCAACTTCTTAATTAGACTCATTAACATTTCATAGATCTCCTTTGATTGAGGATGGGATCTATCTCCAACACTGAACTGATAGGTTTTGTTATCCACTTCAATCCATGTCCATCCAGGAACTTTCTTCAGCTTCCTTTGGGTCATCATATCCCTAAATTTTGCCACCTTTTCCCACTTACCAGCTTTTGCATAAATATTAGATAGTAATACATAGTGCCCAGGATTTTGTGGCTGCATTTCAAGTAGAGAATTGGTTGCCTTTTCTGCCAACTCCATGTTCCCATGAATTCTACATGCCCCAAGCAGAGCACTCCACAGCCTATCATCCTTTTCCACAGTCATGGCCTCAATCAATTTTACAGCCTCATCTAGCCTCCCAGCACGTCCCATAAGATCAACCATACAAGTGTAATGTTTGACATCAGGTCTAACAGCATGTTCTTCCCACATCAAATTGAAGAAGCGAAGACCCTCTTCAATCAGTCCTGCATGACTGCAAGCATATAAGAGGGAGACAAAGGTGACCCTATTTGGAAATATGCCACAGCTCAACATCATGTGAAATAAATCAATGGCTTCCTTCCCCTTCCCATGATATCCATAGGCAGCAATCATGGCGCTCCACGAAATAACATTTTTTTCTTTCATCCTATCAAAAACCTCTCTTGCAGTCTCAACACTCCCACACTTAGCATACATATCAATCATTGCAGTCCCCAAGATCACATCCAAAGAAAAACCATTCCGTAAAATATATTCATTAACAAACCTAGCCCTATGCATAGCCCCCAGTTTGGCACAGGCATTGACAACAGTCACCATAGTAACCTTGTCAGGAACAACACCTTCTTCCCTCATCCGATCAAACAAGACCAATGACTCATAGGCATTGCAATCAGCATAAGCATCAATCATCACCGTCCAGGTCACAAGGTCCTTGCTAAGCATTCTCTCAAACAACCGCTGAGCATCCTCAATGACCATGCACTTGGCATACATGTCCACAAGGGAGGCACAAACAAAATGATCAAATTGCAACCCGTGTTTCAAGACCACGTCATGGATCACTCGACCCATTTGAAGGTCCTTTCTGTCTCTACAGGTTCTTATCACGAAAGGCAAAGTATAGTTATCAGGTGTAACACCACATCTCAGAACCTCCCTGAAGGTTGCATAGCAACTGGCATGGTCACCAACCTTGGCAAACCCACCAACCATGACGCTCCAAGTTTTGGGGTCTCTAATTGTCATTTCATCAAACAGAGAATAAGCATCATCGACGGCCTTGTGTTGGACATAGGTGAAAAGGAGCTTGTTTGCAACAATGAGATCTTGGAAGGTTCCGTTGACTATCACATGGGCATGGACTTGTCTGATATGAAAAACGTTTCTGCACCTATATAGCAGACCAACACAAGACTCGGCTACCATTGAGTGCATGCTTGTTTTAAGGTTTTTTGTCCTCAGTAAGAAGAATACAAAAGCATCACTAACGATCACGGTGGGAAGTGACAGTGTCAAAGGAACTTCCTAGTTTGTAACTGATGACCAAATGTCCGAACGCATTTATAAGTTGAGGATTATCTACCGTCCATGTTTTTGTTTTGTTCCCCCTTCCTCTGGTGCCATTATGTTAAAAGACTAATCCTCCTTTTAGTTTACCATTAGTTCAAAAAAAAAAGTTTTATATAATTGATTTTAAATTATTTATATTTAACTTGTTTATATCACTTATCTCAATAAGTATAATTTTACTCAATTGTAAATTAAATAGTCACTAATCAGAGCATTGTTGCCAAGACGTTGTATGGGCATTGATGACTGATCCTTCTAGTTGGACTTGAAATTCCAATTGCGTTGCTTTTTTTAAAAATAATTTGCTGAAAATATTTTTATTGTGGTTGATAAAACTAACCGAGAAAGTAACCAACAGTTCAAGCGGTACACCATAAGCAAGGTCTCGGGTTCAAATCTCGTGGATGGAAAAAATTCTTCCGGGAAGAGCTAGTCCCACCATGATGCGGATATTCCCGACTCGAATAGAATTACCTCTAGTGGAGGATACCTGTGATTAAAAAAAAACCTGACCGAGAAAGTACCTGAAAGCAAAAAATACAAAAGAGAAAATTTATTTATATAATATGTTGTACATGCAACAAAGAGAAAGAGAGAAATAGAGAGAAAGTAGAAAAATATGAAATGGGATAAGTGATATGATAGAGAGAACTAAAAAGAAAAAGTATGTTATATGAGTTGTTGTATAATTTTATTGTATGAATATTATAACTCAAAAAAAAAGTTAACTGATTTATTTGAAAGTGATGGGTACTGAATATATGAGCCTTTTTTAAAAAAAAAAGGTTAATTCAAGTAATTTTTCAAAAAAAAATCTAGTAGCAATTTAAAAAAGTTATCTAAAGAAACACTAATAAAATAATTTCAGCTATTAATTTTATCTTTTATCTAGTTGAAATATCTTACCAATCTCACTCTAAGATATTTATTGAAAAAGCAATTATTGTTGGCAATGCCCTTTGAATGTGGAGCAATGCGCAAATTATGAACGTACTTGATAAAATTAGCTGAAAAGTTAACTAATGCGATTGAAAGTGTATGATAAAACTAGTTAAAAATGATAAAATAACATGTAAAGGCATCATTAATTGTTAAATAATAATAGTGAGAGTTTTGTTTAATAAAATGCCTCATAGTTTCTCAGAGAAAACTAATAAAAAGCTAGTAACTACCTAAAAATTTACATTACCAAACATTGATTAAATGATTTCAGTTACTAATTTTAACTTTCTTCTAGAAATTTCTAAAGCAAACACTATAATTTATTTCTCATAATCAATAAACCACCCATGTATTCTATTGCTTCACCCAATTTGTAGAAAGGATATTTTATTAATTTTTTATACAACTCTCATATTAACCAAATATCTCACTCTGTTAATCATCAATGTATACGCCATTAACCTCATTTAAAAATATGTTCACCGTTTCTGGATACAGAATTAATCCCGTGCTAACAGGAGTTGCAATTAACCAAAAATCTTATTCTGTTAACCACAAACGGAAACACCATTAACCTCAATTTTTTTAAATTGTTTTTTTTTATTTTTTGATTTATTAACCAAATATACTACTGCCGTCACCGTTTCTGTGCACACAATTCACCTCACAAATTCAATTAACCAAATATTTCACTCCGTTAACCACCAATGTATACACCATTAACCTCATTTACAAATATATTCACCGTTTATGGCCCCACAATTAACCTCGTGTTTACAGAAGTTGCAATTAACCAATTTTTTTTTCTATTAACCACAAACGGAAACACTATTAACCTCATTTTTTAATATGCTCACTGTTTCGGAACACATAATTAACTTCATGTTAATTAACATAATTTTTATATGATCATTTAATTGTATTTCTTGATCTATATTTTTATTTGATGAGATAAATAAATAAAAATATAAAAACTATTTTTTTAATAAAAGAAAAAGATAAAAAAAAACAGTTTTTAAAAAAGATTTAAAAGGGGGTTTAAAAAGAAAAAAGAGGGTGCGAAAAGAAAAATGGGGTGTGGTACGTTTTGCGGCATTATCCATCAATTAATCACCCATGTAAACTATTGCTTCACCTAATTTTGTATAGATATGACACTTAACTTGCTATCGAGACACGAGTGTCTAAATCTTTTAAACACATGCGTCACTACCAGATTCAAATTTTCCATGTTGTCATCCCGACCGCCACTTAAGCAAGCAATCTGGAAATTTCACAGAAACCCAAACAAAACTAAAAATACGGAGGTTTAAGAAAAAATGGTTGAGCTCATTGCAAATTCTACTAACTAACTATTATTTACTGATTAGTTAATAATTTACAGGCGTAAGTACACAACACCAACATAAACTATTTCTTTCTTTACCTTCGATGATTCCGAAGACAAACTCCTTTACTAGCTAAGAAAGTATTTATATCATTACAAGAGGTACTTGCAAAACGAAGGACAAGAATACAATGATATGCGGGTGTATCCAAAATATACAAATTATTTTGAACTATAACCAAATCCCAAGATGGGATTTCGAGGAGTACTTGGACATAAATTTTGCATTAAATCATACCACCTGATGATGCGTGATGGTATTACGGACTATGGTAAACAACAACAATGTTACAAATACAAATTTTGAAAACGTAAAGGACAAAAGTGAGCAAGAGCAAATCACCGCCATCCTCAATTTATTTGGCTTAATGGAGAACGAGGAATTAGTGATGGTTTCAACTCCGTTACATTAAAAGATTCATATGTATTGTTTTCCCTGAATTCCTCTAGAAGGGTTTCTATTGGCAAGGATCGAAGAGACTCTATGGTACCCTTACTTGGAACATCTGGCTCACATCTTATTGGGGTAGTCCCACTTGGCTCATAGTCCTGCAAGACACAAGTAGTAACAAGTCACATACATTTCATCAATATCAACATGGCCTATTTATTAATATACCTAATTATCTTCTTAACATATAACAATATTAGAGTCAACCTACCCTATACTGCTGCTGAAAAATTTCACGTGCCCTTTCTTCAATGGAAGCAGCTTGGCCAGAGTGATCCTCTCTGAAGGTCTCGAGTGTATTCACATGAGTTTTGACAACATTCAACATACCAGATATGGATTCCCGCTCATGTACAGACATGTCTGCAAAAGATATCCCAAGAAAAGGACCACATAAATGTAACATATAAAAGAACTATAAAATCCATAAATTGGTGTCACACACTGCACTAGATGTTTGTAACTTTAGTTCAGCTAAGATCGCATTTACATGCATAGTAAATCATATAGTAACAACGACCAAACTCGTCACAGCAATATTGTTAAACCAAACGAAAAATGTCTTGAACACAATACTCACCATCAAACAACTGAAGGACATCCTCACTGTTCTTTCCCACATCTTCCTCTGCTGCAAACCGAGCAGAATTGATCTCAAGGTCATGTTGCACATTGCTATCAGTAGCATTCCTGTAACAAAGTAATTAATATCAAATCAAAACTATTAATGAGATTATTAATGGTTAATAAAACAGACAACACGGACGTGAACAAGACATGGCCAGCAGAGACAGTAATTTTATTGCAATCAATTTACCACTAACCTGATAAGTGACTCTGCTGCAGAAATGTGTTTGGTCCCAATCTCATTTACAACCTCATGTGTCTTCTCTGTATGTTTGAGAGCTGATTCAGCGGTATTAACACTGAGTAGAAGGATTTAGGCGATTTCGTTAGAATGTAAAATAACATAACAGCCAAGACGTTGGAAATCTATAAGAAATAACACTAACCTCTGTTGCAGGAGCTCCTCCAAACGACAATGTTTTGCCGCAGAAAAATCAGCAGTATCTGTGGTATCTTTCTCTGCTTGTGTGCAAAAGCCCTGCCATTTCCTCTTTGCACTAGTCACAATATCTTCCATTGATGATACATGTCCATCCAAGAATGATTTACTCGCAATGCCATTTTCTCTGAGATCAACAAGCTTTGTATCTACCTGCAAGTTCAACCACCGATCCATTTTCAGTATTAACTGACAGGCATAAATACACATACATTACCCCATCAACAATCCTCCCCCGAGGAAAAACATAGAAAAACTATTAAATTAACCACTCAAAACATACCAGATGCATTTGACGATGAATGTGATTTGATATTAAACTAGTCATATCAGCAATAAGTTTCTCTGTATCAGATCTTGACTGCTCCTGCACAGAATAAGCGTTGCAAATCAGTATCAACAACCAAAAACAATATTTTAAAAAAATTAATTAATAATACTATATTATCACCTCATAAGCTTTTTTAAAATCGGCGATGTTCTTCATTTGCATTTCATCAGCCTCTGACGCAAAGTTTTGAAGCCTTTTTTCCTCTTCCAAAAGCTTGTCCACAAATTCATGAGTGCACTCAGATATATCCTTTATTTGTTCAGCGCTGACATTAAATCTCTTTTTACAAGACACAGGCCAAAACAACAAACAATAAGTAGACTAATTATACAGTCAACACAATAAATGAATAATATACAGAGTAAAAAACATGTAGGAAAAAATACGTAAGAGTAAGAGGAAAAAACATAGATGCGACTGAATGGCTAAAAGTTAGAGGTGAATAGAAAGAAAACCAGAAGCACATACATGGCGTAGTTCCCTCGCAAAAAGTGCCAATTCACCCTGCTGACTTGAAAGAGATTTCTGAATATCATCAAGTATTGAGCCTGCTTTAGTGGCCTCGGATGCAAGAAACTGATTCACCATAAAGTAATTTTCTATTATTGTTGCAAGTACGGAAAAAAACGTTAACAAGAGATCACAATCAAATAAACATAAGTAATTTAAGTATACTTCTTCAATAGAGTGACCATTAGAAGATATAAGAGATGATATTTCCTCCAATGTAGCATCAGAGCACGACTTATGCAAACGCACAACATTTTGCAACGCCTCAATATGAGATATATACAAAGTCCTCAGAGATGTAACTTTCTTTTTAAGATCAACAACTGCCTACAAGCAACAAAAAGATGGATGGATGAGTAAAATAATAAAATAACTAGAAATGCGAAATCATGAACCAAAGTGACTTAGGAGAATCTAAAAGAAACACAAGATAAATAGGAAAAGGAATCGACAAATTTAGTGAAAACATGAGAGGATGTCACAAACAAGAACGGTGGCATTAGAGATTTACACACCCTATCATGAATGCCCAGAAACGAATTGCAGAGATTCTCCGCACATTCAAGGTGTTCATTCTGTCGAGACAATGATGTTGCCAGTGTTACAGAGAGAACCAACTTGTTGGGCGAGCCCCACTTGAAAATTATTGACCACAGCTCTGTTATCTGAGTTCAATTTATCTTCTCTACCTAAAAAATATAATTAACAGATATTAATAAGTTATCCAAGAAATCTTCGCCAATCAAAGCAGTGGAAAGAATAAGATCCCTTACCAATTTTCGAAAACAATGAAGCATTATCCTGAAGAGCTTTCTCCAAATCAGCACGTAAAATGCACGCTTGATGAGTCAGAGCATTTTCTATTCCACATAATTAACATTAGCACAATAAAGCCATAGAAGAATTAACTATAAAAACACACAATCATGCGTACCTGCTTTTCTCTGTTCAGAAATGATAAAATCTTTTTCTTTCAGGGTATAACGACATTTCTTTAATTCCTCCTCCGTGTTGGCAAGCAACATGCTGGTCTTGTTCAAGTTTTTCTGTATTGTTTTTTACTCTTTTCTTTATAAGAATGCATATAGAAGTTTGTAACAAAAGAAACAAACGCTCAGATAACTCACCTCAGTGGCATCGAGTTTTGTGCTCAATTGTGAGCACTGCGAAACTTGGTCAACGTATTTGCTTTGCAAATCCTCAAGTTGCTAGTTGAAACATACAAACGAGAAACATGCTAAGCAAATCAGGGACAAGGACTGGACCAAAATATCTTCTAAATATAATAGCTGTGAAGAAAATAAACCTTCTGATGACTTTCTAATGCGATACCCATCTGCTCAATCTGATCTGCCATGGCCTAATCAGAAGAAAAGCACAAGCATCAACAGAGGGCTCAAAGGCACCGTATATTTATGTGAAACAGGACACGGAAATCTAAATAAAATAAAAAACCAATATGCTAACAAATGAATAAGAACAAAGAAAGTAATCATCGGGGAACTTTTCCAGCTGAACATGTTAAAATAATCGTGTTGCAACAATAAAGGCAACAAACAAAAAAGAAGATAGAAAAAAGTAACAACCTTCTTTTCATTCTCCTCCTGAACGTATCTTTCCTTCGGTATATAGACACCATTTTTCTCACGTGCAGCGTAAACCTCTTATCAAAATCACAAATTTAATCAACCTCAAAAACATATGCCTTTCAAAGAGTACGAGAAAGCAAAGATCATTAATAATTCTTACTTTATCAACCACATGATAAGCAAAGCAACTAACCTGCCTTAAGGCGTTCAATTTCACCATAAAGATCCTTGATAAGAGTTGTTTTCATCATTTTTTGGTTAACCTAGTAAAATCAGAAAATAAATATGAGATGAAAGACACTCTTCAGGCTCAACAATGCATCATATCAAAGCCAAATGAGACAACTTACGTCATAATTATTAAAAAAGAAAATGTCCGCATATCTAGCACATCTTATCATCAGCAAACTACCGAACTTTGAGTACAGGTATGTTGGGTATACACGGATATCTATTGTCTGATGAGTAAATTGCCTTTTCTTTTCAAGAATCTCTATGAGGTACATTTGATTACCTCTATTATAAGCATCACAATGAACCAGTATTATTCAAGTTCAAGTACAAGCCAGCACACGCAAAAAAATGGGTTTTGCTTTTGCTACTAATTTATTTGACTTGCTAGGAACTTTTACCACTTCACTCGTTCAAATTATGTGTCATGTTTATCCTTTATTTTATTTTTTTTGTTTGATGTATTTTATGGTTCTTTGTTGAAATATACAGTTAGGGTGTTTATATATCTTTAATTTTTGTATGATTTACCCTCGTGAACTTGTATCATAAATTTTGAATTTTTGTTATCCCATACGTACACCTTAATTGTTTGAGGTAAGTATCCATGCAACCTACCTCGTGAGCAACATCTCACTTGTAGAAATAAAAATAGCAACATCTCAACGGATCACCATAAGGCAAGTTCTCTCGACAAATGAGATTACAAGCTGAGTAAAAGCACTCAACATATGTCACAACTCACTAGAAAAATTGGAATTGAAAGAGCCAACATCCATAAGATTAAGACAACATTAATTATTTCATCCTAATAATGGATCAAACAGAGTAAAAACATGATTCAAATCAGTGTCACTGTTCAAGAAATTAATGAAAGATTTTATGCACATATATTACGAATGTTCCAAAAAAAATGCCAAAAATGTTTATTTCTTTTGTTACTACTCTTATGCCAAAATCAGTGTCACTGAATCACACAATTCTTGGAAAATTACTACTCTTATAATATATTAGACTAGATATTATTAAGTCATCAATTGAGATGCACAGTTTAATAAACCTATCAAGAACAGTAACAGACCTCGGGCTTATTTCTTATGTTCTTCGCCCTGTGTGCATAATCCAATGTGCTCAAGGTCTCCTCTAAGCAATGAACTGCAGGAGAAACGGTTGCTATGATGCATGTTTTTGTTCTTCCTCCAAGAGAATCACGCAGTAAACGTGTCAACTTGCTATCCCTAAATTCCAACTTGTTTATGTAAGCGAACAAGAAAAGAATAAATACAAATATGTAGTTATGTTCACAAGCATGCCCCCTAAACTAAGACTTGGGGAAAATGAAGCATGATTTGGCCATTAACATAGGGGAAAAACCTATAAGGGATGTGGCCAAGGTGCTCCACAAGTGCACAGATCACCCGCCCTAAAGTGAGCAAGCTTTTATTAATTTCTCCAGCTTCTCTTGCACGACCCTTAAACACATCACAAAATCCAATTTAGCAAACTTAAATTTTTATTCATTGAGCAATTCCAACAGTGTTCACCAAATAAAATGCATGCTTAAAGTGAAATACCTCTCTAGCACCAGAACGAGAAATATTTTCCGAGCCTGCTAGATCCACTAAATTCAGTTTGCCACATTTTATAAGTTCTTCACCTTCTGGGGTTGCTTCCTTGATGTGGATTGTAATGGAAAACAAAGAATGTGACCGACTAAAAGGTCAAACAAAATGTTAGTAATCAAATATCCATAATCTGTCAAAAACATGGAAAAGAAAGATAAAGACAAACAGTGAGCAACAATTACCTTGATTGCTTGTTCAATAAAGTTTCTGCAGTACGGCGTTTAGCAGACCCTCTCTCCAGCAGAGTAAAAATTTCATTTGCACTTGTCACAATTTCTTCCTCCAAGCCTCTTACAAGAACACCACCTTTACCATCCTCCATAAGAGGAAGCTGCTTTTTTTGCTTCTCCTCCAAAGCAACTTTTGAAATTTCCTCTGGGGCAAGCAAATCAGTAATCTCCTCGTTGTACAATTCTAAAAAAGTGACTTTCACACTATATTCAGCATTCTGGCTCTCAAGAGTATCAAAAATCTGCTTAACAGCCCTAGGTATGACCCCTGCTCCTTCAGGTAACCCTCCATTGGACCCACTCTGTACAATAGTCCAATAACCTTCTTAAGCATGATCAATGAGTATGCATGCATCACTTATATTTCATTGATGATTTAAGACATAAGAGATAGACACCAAATCATACCTTCGACCTTTTGCATTCACCTTCCATTGTGTATGTTTTCCCCGTACCAGTTTGACCATATGCAAATATAGTACAATTAAAGCCCTCTAGAACTTCATTTACTATTGGAACAATAGCTTGTTCATAAAGATCTTTTTGCCGTGCAGAAGGACCAAAAACCTGCAGGATCATGAATAAATTTCATGTCCTAAAATAGAAAAATTCATCCAGCTAGCCATTATAACATTTCTCCTATCCCATTAGTTCATCATAAAACCTAAACCATTTTGCATTGCTGTTCATAAAGAATATGACGTAGAATGAAGAAGCATGTTCGATGATTATATTATTATTTAGGGATTATTATTAGAAATTAGAACTTGTTAAATTTCCTGTTATTTAAGAGATCTTTCTCAATTTTAAGGATTTCTCAGTAAGGGATTAGGAGACCCAATTCTGTTAATAATTACTTGTATTCAGTAATGAAAGATGATAAGGGGTGCTAGTTAGAGGTAACTGAGTTGTGAGATGGAAACTGGGAGAGAACTAGGTCTCTGAAATACCTGGGAATTAGAGAAAGGGAGAGTTTCCATTGTGTCATTTTAAATCTCTGGTTTTATGTTCTTATGAAGATATTATCATCTTAAGATTTCAGATTTAGTTTGATTCAATTAAGAATTTATATTTAATCATAATTTATCTAGGATTTTTGTTATTAGGACTTTTCTGCATAGTAATAAAGCACTGAAATTTCCTTTTCTTCATAGATCATCCGTCATCCAAAACTAAAGAATACTCGGTTCAGAGTACTCTAAAATATATCATTCAACATCAGAATGTCCAAATCACAGTCGAAGTTGCATCTCTTAACTAAGAAAATATGTGAATGAATTTTGATCTAGCCCAGATGATTGAAAATGAACACACAGGTTTGAAACAAGCCAATCTAGCTCATTCCACATATTAGAAACGTCCAACGAAAAAATCAATAATGGACAAACAAAGGTATTCCCATTGTAGCAAGCTAGATGAATAAAAAATTCGCAGAAATGAAGTAAACGGGGTGGAGAGAAGGACCTTATCGAAAGTGAAAACCCTGTCAATGTGCTTGCCAGCGATATTTTGAGACACGGATACCTCTCTGTTGTACTCATTGCAACTGATAACTTGCGGCACATTGCTTCGCAACTCGTCTTCACTGAACGGCCTGCGAATAAAAATCAAAATCAAAAATCAAAAGTTGTGGATGGAAATGGAATGATAGGGTTTGAATAGAAGAAGAATACCTGCAACGAAGGAGGACCTGAACGTTAACGCCCTTCTCCTTCTCGTGGCGGCCAGACATTATTGAAGAGCGAGGCGAGAATCAGAACTAGGAGAGGAGATAGATCCGTTTGTGAAAACGTGCTTTTTTTCTTTTTTTTCTCTTTCTAGCGGGAGGGGTTTGAGATTTGAAATTTTGAAGACACGCTCTCCTTCTCTGTTCTGATTCGTCTCGCTCGCCTTTGCTCTGTATAATGAAATCTACGGCTCTCAGCGATTGGGAATTGGGATCTGACGGTCTTGCATGTGGAAGGTTTTTCGGGTTTGTTTATTACTGTTGACGTTCGATTTGTCCGTCGTTTATGGTTTTTTTTTTGGTAAACGTCGTTTATGGTTCGGCAACAGACAATTGGGTTAAGTGCCCGTTTCCTGTGTGGCCCAGCCCACTCTCCAAAAATTAAAACAAAAACCTGTATATTAACACGGGATTCACTTGACCCAAAAAAAAAAAAGATTCACGACAAAAAAAACACGGGATTTTTATATAATTGGCTTAAATATATTTTTGGTCCCTATATTTTTGTAAATGAGTGATTTTGGTTTCCCTAGTTTTAATTATTCAATTTTGGTCCCTATATT
This sequence comes from Sesbania bispinosa, assembly GCA_026901365.1. Classification (NCBI taxonomy): domain Eukaryota; kingdom Viridiplantae; phylum Streptophyta; class Magnoliopsida; order Fabales; family Fabaceae; genus Sesbania; species Sesbania bispinosa. Next base: position 355,753 of record QLOH01000789.1, on the reverse strand, counting down.
TTTATAAATGAGTGATTTTGGTCACCTAATTTTAATTGCTCAATTTTGGTCCTCATTCTTTAAAAATGAACAAATCTAATCCTATCATTGACCTACCATTAAATATTTAGCAGAGTTTCTTAAATTTTTTAAATAAAAAATCAGAAAATAAAATCAGATTAGGCATAATTTAATACAATGAGAAAACAAAATCAAAAAACAAAATCTCACTACTACACTCCAATTTCCTCAAAAACAATAAAGCAAATACAAGACTCAAAACTAAAACAATTTCAGGTCTGCTTCAAGCCATCAACCAAGCGAACTGAAATCTCATTCGGGCATGAAATGAAATTTAAAATGAAATCGAAAGCGAACTGAAATCTGCAAGCTCTGATTTTTCGTTTAAAAAAATTAAGAGATAAAATTAAATAATAATCTTTGTCATGTGATAGTTTACACGTCACAAAATTAAATCCATGTCAGCAAACTCTGTTAAATATTTAATGGGAGGCTAACAGTATGATTAAATTTGTTCAATTTTTAAAGAAGAGAGACCAAAATTGAGCAATTAAAACTAGGGGAACCAAAATCACCAATTTATAAAAGTATAGGGGATCAACATTGAGCAATTAAAACTAGAGGGGCCAAAATCACCCATTTATAAAAGTATAGGGACCAAAAATGTATTTAAGCCTATATAATTCTAACTAGTAAGTGACCCGTGACTTCGCACGGGTAAATTGATGATATAATTTATGTTGTCTGTGCTTCGCACGGGATTAAATGTTAGTTATCATAAATACTTATATATTAAGAGAATATGTTTTAATATAATAATAAAAAAGAAAATTAATGTATGAGAAAAAAAAGAAAAAATTATAAGAGCAAGACTGACTCCCGTGGTTCATTAAAAAAATACTCTTATAATAAAATAAATTATAGGAACAAATAATTAGTGTAAAAAGAAAATGACAGAAATAAGACTGCCGCTCGTGGAGGATTCTCGTGATTAAAAAAAACACTACAATAGAAGCTAAATAAATAGAGATATAATTTTGATAAAAAAAAATAAAAAGAAAGTAAAAAGGATAATAAAAAAAGAAAATTAATGTGTGAGAAAAAATAAAATGGTAGGAACAGGAATGTCTTCCATGGAGAATACCCGCAGTTCATAAAAAATTTCTTTTATAATGAAACATGTTAATAAAAACGAATAATGAGAGGTCAAAATTTTAATAACATACTAAAAAAAGAAAAAGAAAGTGAGATAAAAAAAATAAAAATAAAAATAAAATGACAGGATTAAGACGATCTCCAGTGGAGGATTCCCGTGATTCATAGAAAAAACTACAATAGTAGCTAAATAAATGTAAATATAATTTTGATAAAAAAAAAGTAAAAAGGATAATAAAAAAGAAAATTAATGTGTGATAAAAAATAAAATGGTAGGAGCAAAAGTGTCTCCCGTGGAGAATACCCACAGTTCATAAAAAAATCTTTTGTAGTGAAACATATTAATAAAAACGAATAATGAGAAAAAATATTTTAATATCATAATAAAAAAAGAAAATGAAAGTGAGATAAAAAATAAAAGAAAAAAAAAACGACGGGATTAAGACTGTCTCCCGTGAAGGATTCTCGTGATTCATAAAAAAATACTACAATAAAACTAAATGGAGATATTATTTTGATAAAAAAATAAAAAAAAAAGTAAAAAGGATAAAAAAAGAAAATTAATGTGTGAGAAAAAATAAAATGGTAGGAACAGGACTGTCTCCCATTGAGAATAACCACAGTTCATAAAAAAAAATCTTGTGTAATGGAACATATTAATAGAAACGTGTAATGAGATAAAATATTTTAATATCATAATAAAAAAAGAAAATGAAAGTGAGATAAAAAATAAAAGAAAAAAGAAAACGACAAGATTAAGACTGCCTCCCGTGGAGGATTCCTGTGATTCATAGAAAAAACACTACAATAGAAGCTAAATAAATGGAGATATTATTTTGTTAAAAAAATAAAAAAAAAAAGTAAAAAGGATAATAAAAAAAGAAAATGGTTGGAACAGGACTGTCAACACAATTCAGACACAAGAAAAATGGGCTCATCAAGCAACAATTAATGGTTTTTCAGCCTATAAAGACTACAATTAATTTTTTTTTCATTTTGGATTCTCAATTTACGCAACCAGGCTACCAACTTTGCTTAATTGCCTTAATAAAAATGTAGATCTAGTAACTCAAAACCAGAAATTGCATAAAATAGAAATTAAAAGAAGCAGAAACAGAACACCATAACGGAAATTATGAAATTCATCGGTTTCTGTTATTGAAATTCATCTTCTCGTAGTACCGAATATAGAGAAGCGAGAGAGAAAGAGAGAGATGAACCTCGTCTTTACCTAAACGAGGCTTGGAGCGAATCATGTTTGGAATGGAAGGGCCAAGAGGATGAATACGAAGAGGAAGATGTGTGATGCTTGGAGAGAGGCCAGAGGTATAGGGAGTGAATACGACGGAAGATGGCTCACGATCGGATTGAATGTCATTGAAGTTCATCAATAGTTCTCCATCCTCGTCCAGATACCTGAAAAGAAAGCCAAAAGGAATGAGGAACTGAATTGAATTAAATCGTGGAAAACCAAAACCCTAACGCAAAAGTTCTCGGATACAAAGAGAGAGAGGAAAACACACGTATCGTCTTCGTAACCCATGGTGATGGCTGCTGCACTTAAGGCTCGCACTTAGCACAATACCCATCCAAACCACGCACCACCACTGAGGAACGGAGAGACGAGGGACGAGACAGAGGATGAGGGAGAAGGACGGTCCCAAGCCACTAAGGAACGCAAGTTGTCCCGGTGGGACAAAGCACCACGAAGGATGGAGCACCACCAACTGTGAATGGAGAAAGAAAGGCGAGGGTGGTGGCTGGGAGTTGTAGTGGCGGCGCGGTGCAGAGGAGGGAGAAGGACAGTGGTGGCGCGGCGGGCAGAGGAACAACACGGAAGATGGAGGAGACAGAGAGCTTTCAAGGGAGAGGCGTAGGAATTAGGGTTCTCTATGTTTGTTCTGTGAAGAGAGAAATTAAAACGATAAGGAAGATATATATTTCAGTTAGCGTCGGCTAGCCCACGCTATGGTAGCGGCGACTAGCCGACGCTATTTTTTTCTAGGTTGGCCTCCGCTACAAAATATATAAAAAAAATTTAAACAAATTTTAGCGGGGGCCAACCGACGCTATGTAAATTTTGTATTTAAAAAAAAAGGATACGCTAAAAAAAATATTTAGCCAAGGCCTCGTGGCCTACGCTAAATTTTTTACAGCTAAATCCAATTTTTCTTGTAGTGAAAATCAATATTTTCAATTGAAAGTTTCTTAGGTGATACTTATATATTATAATTTATACTTTCAAAATAAGTGTTATACTATGCTTTGGAAATAAGTCCTTTTGGCTTGATCAAAATATAGGAAAAATGTGAAGTGAACATGGCTTCATGACCATGCACAAAAATATGTGTTTACTAACTTATACTTTGTTGGAAAAAAAATATATACCCTGCAACATTATATATATATATATACACGATAGCCCGAAAGCCCGTCTGGTTACCCGACCCGAACCTGGATTGTCCGGGCATTTATTTCGGGCTAAAAAGCCCGACAAGAATTCGGGCTTCAAATTTTAATTCCCAAGCTCTGTAAAAATATGGGTTCGGGCGGGCCGGCCTAGCCAGACTAGCCCATTTTGCTGCTCTATCTAGGAGTAAATGACTAAAGTTATTTCGCTTAATAACTCTTTATGAATATTAAATTCAATCAATTCAACTGTTGAATTAAAAGTTCTTATCAAATAAGATAAACTCTACTAAAGTTTCATCAAATTTAAAAATAATTTGATACCCTATCAAATTGTTACAGTTTAACGTATAATATATTTTTAAAAATATAAGTAAATGTCGGGTATAGTATCTTTGCGCCCACCCCTAATCCCGAGTAATAAAAATTTTACTCACATTCTTACAATTTTTTATTCCAAATTTTGAAAGAGTTGATATTACAAAATTGATTTATATTTAAGAATAATATTATGAAGGCTTAAATATGTTTTTAGTCCCTATAAATATGAGTAATTTTTTTTAGTCCGAGTAATTTTTTTTTCGTTAACATTTTTTGTCACTGCTGTTAACTTTAAGTTAATGTGGCAATGGTTAACAAAGTGCCACATCAACCCGCTACATGTGTTGTTTGCCCATCTTAAATTTGTTTTTAGTCCTTGTAAATATGGTTTTTTTTGTTTCTGGTCCCTAATATTTTTTTGTTTTTCACCTCAGTCCCATTCCCATCCAACATCATAGTGATTAGAAAGTGTAAATATAGGTTTATTTTTAAAAAATTAGAGTGTGTTTGGCTTACCATTTCAGCTAACTGAAAGTTGAAAATAGTAATTAAAACCATTTCAGCAGTGTTTGGGAAAGTAACTTTTTTTTAGTTATACAAGCCTTTCTTAAAAAGCTACTTGGGGTAGCTTTTTTAAAAAAGCTCTAATTTTCAGTTACTAGCTGAAAATTAATTACAAGTTTAACCCTCAACCACTCCCACTTATCATTATTTAATAATTAATGTTGTCCTTAAATGTCATTTTACCATTTTCAATTAGTTTTACCAAACACATTCAATAGTTTTTTAGCTTTCAACTAGTTTTAAGCTTTCAGCGATCTTTTCAGCTTTCAACTAGCTTTAAGCTTTTAGCTAACTTTTCAGCTAGTTTTACCAAACACACTCTTAATATTAGATCACTCACCCAAAATCAACTCTAACAAAATGTAAACAGTGAAAATTCATTTTTCTCAAAATGATAAAGTATATTGAACATAAAATTATTTTTTATTACCTCAAATTCTTACCACCAAACACACACAGAAAACCCGTTTAATATCTTGATTCTTGTGTTTTTATGTTTGTGAACGAAACAAACACATTGTTAGCTGTCCAATTTTCTTCTTCACCAATTTTTTTAATACATCAAATCCAGCTCATTAATTTATCCAGGATACGATATGTGGTGATCAATATTTTTTACCCTTTGGACTAGGGGGATATGGCCTTTAATATCAACAACTAACTTCCAACTATATATGCACCCGTATGCATTGCATCATACTATAGGTTCCAGCATACTAACAAAAACCAGACGCAGTTCTCTAATCTCAAATTCATACTGTTCTGCACATTAGTTTGTTGCTGATTTAATGGTATAACTGAAACTATGGGTGTTTGTGCCTCACACTGCTCAGAAATTGTGGACTACAGCCAATATACGCAGCTCGAGGGTCAAATTTCTTACCTTAACAAGCCAGGAAACCCGCGTGAAATTTAATGTAGAACATGATGACATTGGGGTCCCAGGTCCACTACTTCAAGTCTTAATTAATTTACTGCAAGTATATAGTAGTATATAGTAGCATCGAAATTTGAAAGTGAATAAGCTGCACATGGATTCTTAGCTCATCTTTCGTGTTATAGGTATCAAGACACGATTGATAATAAAGAATGAGTTTATGTGTCCAACACAACAGCTGATCCTCAAAAAATGATCATTTGAATTATACATGCTCCCTCCGTTTCTTTTTTAAGTGTCATTTTAGAGTCTAAAATTTGTTTTTAAATAAGTGTCATTTTCACATACCAAAACAATAATAAGTGCTAATTTTCCAACTTTATCCTCTTCCAAATTTATTAAATGGTGGAGCATTTATTGCATATTACTAGAAATAGTGGAGAGTTTTAAATGTTTTAATAAGAGAGAGAAATGGTATATTTGTAAACAATTGAGCTAAAAAGATATACTTATTACATTCCTTAATCTATGTGCAAAAATCTTAAACGACAGATAAAAAGAAACGGAGGGAGGGAGTATACTACTATCTCATCGAACCATGACATTATTAAACACTTGAAATCAATGTACTGCTGGTATACACGTTATACTATAGTATGTTTTTCATCAGCAACCCACGTACGGTTGGAAAGATATGCAGAAACTGTACCTTTGGATGAAAAAGCATAATAAAACAGATAAGAAATTTAGTGCATCAGTGAATATGGTTGGCAGATACCAGATAGATCATAGATCGCTATATTTGCTGAGATACAATAGTGCGTAGTAGTTTGTTTTTGGTTTCATCCAAACTAGTTTTCAAACGTGGAATCGAGACAAATGTGGAATCGAGACAAACGCCACTGAATCTATATTAAAAACATAGTTTTAAGGTAGGCTAAATAAATAAATACTTAAGATATTAAAGAGAAACTTTTGTAGGCATGTTTATATTTTTACTAAAAAAAGAAATTAAGTAAAATAAATATACTCTTTACAATTCCTTGCAGCTGTTGGACAGAAGTAAAATATTTGTTACTCATAAAATAGCCAACAAGTCCAATTGGACGACTTCTTGCTCTAATTTAGAAACTGCTTGTGTTATATATGGGCATCAATTAATTAACTCCAATGTACGTTTAGTACAGTACTATCAAAGTTATGCATCCTAAAATAATTAACATTAAATAATTGTACAATTTTTATATCATGACAAAATAATAATTTATAGTTATTAATTATTGATTATTTCAGTTTTTATATATAATTATTAAATGCTAACTATAAATAAGAACCAGGAGATGTTATTATCGAATACTATTTGCGGCCCTACCACACCTCCATGGCTCCATCATTTATTGATTTTGGCCACTCTAAAGTTATACTGATAAAATATATATACATATATTAAAAATATTTGTATTTTTAATAAATAATTATAACTTGACACACTTTTTCATAAAAGTTATGAAAGAGATGAATTTTCTTAAAAATTTACTAACAAATAGCTTAAAGCCTTAAAGACTAAGGAATTAAATTTAATATATTGAAAATTTTTAAATCATTAACAAAGTTACATGTACTCGTTCGCTCGAATTTGCTGCGTGAATCAGGAAATGAACAAATCTCAATATTCTGACTACTCCATGGGCTTTTAAAAGCATCCTATGGGAACTTGGGACTAACTAACGAAGCATTCGTGTTTTTTCCAATTCAAGCATTACAATTTAAATATGTTTTTAGTCCCTGAAATATAATTAAATTTGGTTTTAATTCCTGTAATTTAAAACAAGTGGTTTTAGTCCTTCAAAAATTAAAAATACATCAATTTAGTCTTTTTGCATAGTTTAGCTACAAATTTTGCTACGGACTAGCTACGAAAATTCATCGATAATGACTAAAAAAGGGTATTTTTACTTTTTGAGGCACCAATTCCACTGATTTTGAATTACAGAGGCTAAAATCAAATCTCGACTATATTTGAGGGACTAAAAACATATTTAACCCTAATTTTTATTAGTTGTTTCATGTGCTTTAATTATTTTCTAGAGTAATTTTTAAAAGTGATAAAAATTAAAATAATAAAAAAATAGTTAAAGAGACATAGAAATCAACCGAAGAGAATTAGATAGAGCGTTTAAAAATATTTATATTAAAAAAATAAAAAATTAGTGATTTATACATATGAGTCTTATCATTGTCTATTAGCTTCGCAAGTAAGCATCAAGGCAGTATAAATACTTGATCGATTTCTTCATTCGGCAGCACACATACAAAGTTCGAAAGAGAGAAGGACCTTTCAGCCCCCATCTCTCCCAACTGAATAAGATGGCTGAGCCGAAAGGTCGAACCGTCGGCGGCACCGAGTGCAGCTGGTGCAAAGCGGTTCGTGGCGGAACCGGCATCGCCGTGCTCGCATTGCACACTTCAAAACAACCAGAACCTTGCCGTCTCCAAACTGCACTCCACAAGCTCCAAAATTCCCACCCTATCCTCAGGTCGAGGCTCCATTATTCCAAAGCAACCACCACCTTCTCTTTCCTCACTTCTCCCTCCCCCTTCCTCCAACTCCCATCTCACAACATAAACGACTATCCAGACCCCGTCGTTTCTCCTCTCCAACAAATCCTAGAACGCGAGCTGAACGATAACGCTTGGCGCGACTCCTTCAACGACGTGTTCTTCGCGACCGTTTACTCTATGCCGAACGACACTTGGGTGGTGGCGTTGCGGCTTCATGTCGCCGCATGTGACCGCACGACGGCATTGTTGCTGTTGAGGGAGTTGCTTGTGTTGATGGAAGAGAATAATAATAAGGAAGAAGGTTGGAAAGGAGAGATGAGTTTGGCGATAGAAGATATGGTGCCTCATGGGAAGGCGAAGAAGGCTATGTGGGCACGAGGACTGGACATGCTTGGTTACTCACTCAACTCACTCAGACTAACAAATTTGAAGTTCAATGACACCAAAACCACAAGGTTTTCCCAAGTTGTCAGGTTGCAACTCAACCAAAACGACACCAAGGGGGTTCTAGCTGTAAGCCCGCTACCACCTTATTCAAATTAATTATTTTAATTATATACTTTTGGTATTATTGAAAACATTATGAAATTGAAGCTCTCGTGGCTCTATATTAATTGATCTGAATCGAACTTTTTCAGGGATGCAAATGGAGTGGGATTAAATTATGTGGGGCATTGGTAGCTGCGGGATTGATGGCTTCCCATTGCTCCAAACGTAGTTCCAACAAGTATGGGGTCGTCACCCTCACTGATTGCCGATCCACTCTCGAATCACCTCTCTCTGACAATTTCGGTAACTATCTGTATATGTTTCCTACTTCTAATTTTTCATAAATAACTACTACTAATATCTTTGCACATTTTGATCTACTATATATATAAAAAAACTTCCTCTTTTTTTTCTAATGAAATTTCAATATATGATTACGTGAAATATTCAAAATCAAAATTAAACGACATTAATCACTGAATAATTCTAATGTTCTTTAATTGTAGATTTGCATGTAAATATATGAGTTGGTCTTTGTGGAAAAATTAAAATAATGTTAAATTTTGGTTAAATTAATTGGAAGGTTCTTATATTATTCAATAATCGGAGATTTTTAATTTTTAATTAATTCATTAATTATATTCTAAAATTGTCATTAGATGTTTTTATGATATATATTTCAAGTCTCAAATCCTTATTTTAAAGTATATAATATATAGGAATAAGTCAAATTTTCTTTATCAATTTAAATCACAGCATACGGCTATTAGATCATTACTTGATTAAGGGCATTGTTTATTTTAATCCTTATAAATATTATCGATCATATCATGTGCTTTTGAATTCTGCAATAAACTTAATAAGTTTTTAATAATAAAATATATTAAAAATATGTTGCTGACGTCGTTGAGACTTGAGAGCAGTGTTACATACAAGACCTTATTAAATTGAATTACATGTGACAGAGTAAAGATGAAAGTCAAAACTAATATAGAAAACAAACGACAAAACAAAAATCTCGGATCACAAAGTATTGATGTAACATGATGCATTCAAATGCTCATAAATTTGGTTGCTAAAATGCTTTTATAATTAAATATTTAGGTTTCTACCACTCTGCCATTCTCAATTCCCACGAGATCAAAGGAGGGGAAACCCTGTGGGAGCTAGCTAAAAGAACTTACCGAGCTTTTGCAAACTCCAAAAAATGCAACAAGCATTTTTCAGACATGGCTGACCTAAACTTTCTCATGTGTAAGGCTATAGAGAACCCAGGCTTAACTCAATGGTCTTCATTGAGAACGGCCATCATATCGGTATTTGAGGACACAGTGGTGGACAACAGCATCAAGAAGCAAAAAGAGGTTGGGGTAGAGGACTACATGGGATGTGCTTCTGTACATGGAGTAGGTCCCTCTATAGCCATTTTTGACACCATAAGAGATGGAAGCTTGGATTGTGTATGCGTGTACCCAGCGCCGTTACACTCTAGAGAACAAATGCAAGAGATTGTTAATAAGATGAAGGCTATCCTTATTGAAGGTGCGAAGACCTATGAGTGATGAAGGAGAGGAGGGTATTATCACCGCCTTATTATATTAGTATTAATAAGCTCAAACGTTTCATGGATGTATTTTTAAATGGATGAATATTAACTTATAATTATTCTTTCCGTACCATTTTACTTGACTTTTAAGATTGTAAAATGGAAATTAAAAAATATCATTAATATTTTAAGTTTTATAAAAATTATAAATAATTTCCTATTATACCCCTTATTCTCAAAAAAGGCTGACGACCGAGTACTCACCCAATAGGGGTCAGACCTAGCCGTCAGTATGAGAGAGTGAGCGTATCAAATGCCCTTGACCTAGGAGACCTCCTTGCCTTTATAGACAGAGTTTGGGCCACGTAAGGCCTATGAACTGCCTACTGGATCGAGGGTATTCCCTTGACCCATCTTATTACTTATGCGGATATCGACTAGTTTGTAGGTCGGTGCTCGGTATAGAACACAGCCCCCCGAGCTCAAGCCCAGCGAAGCCAAGGTGTCGAGCTCGTATGTGTCGGTCTTGTGCAGGGTGCCAGGCTTGTAGGTCGATCGGTATCCCCGTACAGAACAGCCCCCCGAGCTCAAGCTCTGAGAAGCCAGGGTGTCGAGCTCGTAAGTATCGGTCTTGTGCATCTAGGGTGCCAAGCTCGTAGGTGTCTGTCTCGTGCTTACTCGGGAAATGTTTGTTACATCCGAGTACTTGCTCGAGAAATGTTTGTTACATCTGAGTACTTGTTCGGGAAATGTTTTGTTACATCCGTGTACTTGCTCGGGAAATGTTTGTTACATTCGAGTACTTAACTCGAGAAATGTTTGTTACATCCGAGTACTTGCTCGGGAAATGTTTGTTACATCCGAGTACTTGATCAGGAAATGTAGTTTTTGACCGAGTTTATACTCGGAATTCATTTTATTCTCTCCACCGGTTTGATCGGCGGCTTCACTTTCTTTCATATTTCATCTTTCCATAGAAACTTGATGAAATACAAGACTTTATATTTGGCCAGTCCTCCACCATGCCAACATGTTGGTTGTGAGAAAGTAATTTACAAACAAAAAGAATCTTTATTAGTAATCAAGACAATATTTATAATTAATTCGATCATACCAATAAAAACTTATTTAATTTGGTTGAGATTTATTGCATATTAAATTTAAAGGAAATATTAAATTTGACAATATTAAATTAGAATATTCTTTTGCATAAATAGTATATATTAAATATGCAAGATTGATAAGTTAAATGTATAGATATGATTTATTTAAATTGATAATAATGACTAGGCTAATTAAGGCTAAATAAGCATGTATAGTGGAAATTAAAAACATTTATTTGAACCAATTAACTTTGATAATTAAAATTATTATTTTGCTTGGCTACAATATGGAGATTAATGGGAATAAAACATGAATTTTATGGACTAAACACGAATATTAAATAAATACTCAAATTAATGTTTTCATAAAAAATGATTTGAAGTAATTAGTGTATAGTTATACGTAGAAACCAAATAGATTACCAAACATATAGAAACGAAAATGAACTAATAAATATAATAAAAACTAATAAATCTCGAATAATTCATCATTCAAATTTAAATTAATACGCATGACGTACCATATAATTATATTATGTTACATTTATATTATAATTAATATTTTAAAAACGATCACTTAATTTAGTTTTGACATATAAATTTGTTCTGGACCAAACCCCTAAATCTGTGCTGATCAACACAAACAAGCTAAATTATTTATTTTTTAAAATTCACTTTTAAATGTAAAAACTTCACTTAATTTACACTTATTTTCAATATGGCCCGTGACTTATGTTATATCATGTATCTTCCATTTATTTTTTAAAAGAAAGAAATAAAATGATAAATTATCATACAACTTAATTCCATATCCGTTTTCATAAATATTTTTGAACTATCTTAATTCAAAGGTGAACATTGTATCCACTACTCCCATTTTTTTTTTTAATCTTTGCGATATTCCCTGTCTAACCTACTTATGATTGCATTTTACAATTTTTTATTTTTTTTAATATATATATACACACAAATGAAATACTATAATAATCAAATAAATAATGATATTTTACTCACCAATTCTAACTTTTAAAAAATGAAATCAAATATTTCTTTCCCTCACCGGTGTTTCAAATCCAATTTCCAAAACTCAAGTTTTTTTACACATTCTCGTTAATAGAACAACAAGCAATATAACGACTAATTTGAACAGATAGAGAAATACTTAAAAATATTATATTATTTGAACAGATAGAAAATTGATTATTGAATTTGAGATTGTGAGAGTCCGGCGGCGGCGGGTTAGAGATGTAACATCCCGAAAATTAGAACTTAGGAAACATAAGAAAAACCTTAGGCGGTGGACCTAGCCAAGAAAGGAATGTAGAAGTAGGATGAGAATTCGGAGGTTCAATGAGACTTCAGACTATAAATTAGGGAAAATCCATTTGGAACCATGTGTCTTAAAAGAGTATAGAGGAGGGACTAAGAGTTAAAAAGAAAAAGCAACACCCTAGATCTTAGCCTTTAGCGTGGAAGAATAATCCTTGTAGTCAAGGGAATGGATTTATCAAAGATTAGAGTGGGGAAGGTTTGGATGAGAAGAACTAAGTTAGAAGAAGTTTTGGAGGATAGGAAGTAGGTTTGAGAAGGAGAGAATTGAATTGGAACCAAGAGGGGCACAAACTGAGGTTATTGCTTGATTTTGGGAGTTAGGCCTAATGACCTTGGTGCACTAATTCGAAAATATCTAGAGCCATGGTTGTCCAATTAAGGTGATTCCACTTCCATTAGAAAGCTAACTTCCTGGGCTTCAATTTGATAGGTTATATGATAGGGTTATTTTCTGTTGTAAATTCGCTCAAGCGAAAACAATTGGCTTGAGCGAAAATACACGATTTCAGTTTTTAAAAACAGAGGGGTTCACTCTCTCCCCTCATTTTCCTTGGCTTCCTAGGGTTTCTAGAGAGAAGGAGACAGAGTTCTAGAGAGAGAGGAAGCTTGGGAGCTTGAAGGAGGAAGAAATGGAAGATCATGGAGCATTTTTTAAGGTTCCCAACCACTTGAGGAGCTTGGGATTTCTCCTATCCACCTCTCATCCGCCCCTATTCCCTCTCCTACGACGAGTGCGGTTCACCCACTTGCTTATTTGTCATGAAAATTCCCTTGTATGATCCCTATTCTACCTTCCCTTGCTTAAATTCATGGTTATTGTTGATTAGCGAAAGTTAGGGTTGTTTACTTGAATGTATTCCTTTGTAATGTAAACCCTAGGTTAGAGGAAATTGGGGATTCTCTTGAGAAAGCTTGAATTGAAGCTTGAAAAGGGAAATTGGAGCAAGGAATCATCACATGGTCCATTCCTACTCACTTTTCTTCCTTTGAGCTTCAAAATAATGTGAGTATAACTCACACACCTTCACATTGTGATTTCTTTGACTTATGCATGAACCCTACTCTTTAATTCCCCTTTTCCTTATACTTATAGATGATGAATATTATTTATTAGTTCATCGAGATTATATGCATTGAATATAAGTACTCAGTTAATTAGTCCACATAGAGCATATTCAGCATTATAACATCATAAGCCGGTTTCGACCGTGAGTAATTTAAGCCAGCCTTTGCGCTGTGAGTTAAAAAACTAAATAATTAAGTAAAACATGACTTCGGTCCAGTATGGGTGGGATACGTCCCCGGGAAAGCCGGTTCCCGTAGTCTGAGCTCAGGTCTAACTCCAGAAAGTGATAAGATCATGTCTGCTGGGCACAACAGTGAGTGTATCATGAGCATCATAATTTGCATCATTCATCCGTTCATATTAATTAAGTTGCATATTGCTTTTAGTCTGTTGTTAACTATTGGTAAATATGTTTTATGTATTTAGTTGGTGAATACGTTACAAATGTTGTTTGATTTCCCACACTTTATATGCTTGGTTGTACTTGCTGAGACTGTAGTCTCACCCCACGTTTCGGGGATCTTCTCTAGTTGCGCAGGGAACCCTAGATGTTGATAGAGTAGGAAGAAGAATTGTGGAGTCAAGTTCTTCTTCAGTTGGAGTTTTGTTTATTAGAAGTAGTTCCAGATGTAATTTATGATTGATGAATTATTAATGTATTTTGTATATGTATAAATATTTCCGAATTGGCCATTGAGGCTTAATTCTGATGTTATTGTATTTTCTGTTATTGAACTGTACTGGAAATTTACTGAGTTTCAGGTTAAATTGGATTTGGTAATTATCCAGTTTTTAGGGGAGACTCTGCCAGATTTCTGGTATGCGTTGCACGAACCATACTACTTCAAGTGTAGGTTCTTCCCCTAAGTTCAATTCGGATTTTCAGTTATTAGAAAAGTATTATGTATGTATGTGTAACTGCTTAAGCTAATCGTTGGAAAGCCTAAGCTTTTGGTTTGACGATATCGGAAAATTAACGAAATGATTTCAAGAAACTCAGGAATAGTGTCTCCAACGGGCATTATTTCTGAGTTGAAAAATTAGGGCGTTACAAGAGGGGACTATTGCCCACCACCCTCAGTTAATTCTTTCATAGCGTATTTGACATTAAACCGTGGGGATGAAACTAAAAATTAAAAAAACAACGAAGCATGCATCTCAAAGCACAATTAATAACCAATAATATATTTGAAGTTGATTTTGGTTCAAATTTGTAAATCTTACACAAAGTAAGAATCTTACTCGTGCCCATTTGTCTGAGAATCCGAAACACGCCATTATTCCTCTGATTTGTTAAGCGACTCAGGTACCACGAAAACTACACTTGGCTTTGAGTTGATCAGCAACAGTGACTTCCTGGTTCAATGGGGCGATAATGATAATAAACCTTGATGCCAATCTCACTCCAGCTAGACGTTAGAATTAGTCATGCATGCAAAACAAAATGCATGGAAAAGCGCAGAGTGAAAATAGGAAATGAGAGAAAAAGCATGAAAATAGGAAAAAGAAATGTGAGGATTAGAAACCTTATGTGTAAGTATAAATAACATCATGTTATTACAATAAACATAATTCCAACAAAAGAAAATAAAAGTGAAAAGAGAGAGAGGTGAATGAGAAAAAAATATTAGAAAAAAATATTTGGGTTGTGAGGAGTGTTTATAAACACTTTATATTTTCTCCTTTTATTATAAATATATTTGCAGGATATTTAAAAGAGCTTTATTATTAGTAATATTATTATTATTCAGCATTTATATTATTTCTCACAAATCTCACGAGAAATTTTGCGTAATTTCTTAACAACTGGTATCAGAGCCGGTTGTTATTATTATAATTAACGGTTCAAAGGGAGTGAGATTTGAGTGGGAGCAATGGCTGCAGATGAAGGAAAGGTGAAAATTGAGAAGTTTGATGGTGAGGACTTTGGCTTTTGGAAGATGCAGATAGAGGATTAATTGTATAAGAAAAAGTTGTATCAACCTCTCTCAGGAAACAAACCAGAGGGCATGAAGGATGAAGACTGGGCTCTTCTTGATAGATAAGCCCTCGGAATTATCCGGTTGACGTTATCCCGCAATGTTGCATTCAATATTGCAAAAGAAAAGACCACGACGGGTCTTATGGCGGCTCTTTCTAATATGTATGAAAAGTCGTCGGCCTCAAACAAAGTTCATTTGATGAGGCAGTTATTTAATTTGCGGATGACAGAAGGCACATTAGTAGCGCAACATCTCAATGAACTCAATATAGTCACAACCCAATTGAGTTCAGTTGGAATCGAATTCGATGAAGAAGTATGAGCATTGATACTTTTGTCTTCTCTACCGGAAAGTTGGAATGCTTCTGTCGCAGCTGTGAGTAGCTCATCGGGAAGCAATAAGTTGAAATTCCATGATGTTCGTGATCTGGTTCTTAGTGAAGGGATTCGACGGAGAGAGTCGGGTGAATCTTCAACCTCTTCAATTTTGCATACAGAGTCAAGAGGAAGAAATTTAACCAGAAGCAATGGACGTGGTAAATCCAAGGAAAGGAGGTCGAGGTCTAAGAATCATCGTAGTTTCCATAACTCAAAGACAATTGAGTGTTGGAATTGTGGAAAGATAGGGCACTACAAAAATCAGTGCAAGAGTGCACCGAAGAATCAAGAGGTGAAGGCAGAGGCAAATGTTGCTTCTACCTCGGGAGGAGATGATGTATTGATATGTTCTTTAGAGAACAAGGAAGAGTCTTGGGTGTTGGACTCTGGAGCATCCTTTCATGCCACTTCACAAAAAGAATTCTTCGAGAATTATGTCCCTGGAAATCTTGGTAAAGTTTATCTTGGTAATGAGCAATCTTGTGAGATTGTTGGAAAAGGTATAGTGAAGATTAAGTTAAATGGGTCTGTATGGGAGTTGAAAAATGTTAGACATATTCCTGACTTGACAAAAAACTTAATCTCAGTAGGCCAGTTGGCCGATGATGGTTACACAACAGTCTTTCATGGCGATCATTGGAAGATTTCAAAGGGTGCAATGACAATTGCTCGTGGTAAAAAGAGTGGTACCCTTTACAAAACTGCAGGAGCATGTCATTTGATTGTAGTTGCAACAAATGAAAGTCCCAATCTATGGCACCAAAGGTTAGGCCATATGAGTGAGAAAGGGATGAAGATCACGCACTCAAAGGGTAAACTACCAAGTGTTCATTCAATACAGATTGACGTGTGTGAAGACTGTATACTTGGAAAGCATAAACGAGTTAGCTTTCAGACAAGTGGAGGAACCCCAAAGAAGGAGAGACTTGAGCTAGTTCACTCTGATGTTTGGGGTCCAACGACTGTTCCATCCATTGGTAGAAAACAATACTTCGTGACTTTTATTGATGATTACTCTAGGAAGGTATGGATATACTTTCTGAAACATAAGTCTGAAGTATTTGACGCTTTCAAGATTTGGAAAGCTATGGTAGAAAATGAGACAAGATTGAAGATCAAAAAGCTTAGAACTGACAATGGTGGTGAATATGAAGACACCAAATTCAAGAAGTTTTGCTATGAACACGAGATCAAAATGGAGAGGACCGTGTCGGGTACTCCTCAACACGATGGTGTAGCTGAGCGTATGAATCGAACGTTGACTGAAAGAGCCAGAAGCTTGCGTTTGCAGTCAGGTTTACCAAAGCAATTCTAGGCAGAAGCAGTCAACATAACAACTTACTTAATCAACCGAGGTCCATCGGTACCATTAGAGCACAGAATACCAGAAGAGGTATGAAGTGGAAAAAAGGTAAAACTCTCACATCTTATAGTTTTTGTTTGTGTAGCATATGTGCACATTAGTGATCAAGGGAGAAATAAACTTGATCCTAAATCAAAGAAGTGCACTTTCATCGTTTATGGTGAGGATGAGTTTGGCTACCGCCTATGGGATAATGAAAACAAAAAGATGATTCGTAGTAGAGATGTGATCTTCAATGAAAGAGTGATGTATAAGGACAAAGACAACATGTACACTAGCAATTCAAAACAAAGTGAGTCAGTGTATGCAGAAGTGGATGATGTCCCAGAAAACTCCTTTAATTGATACACCTCAGCCAGAGGAATCAATTGAAAATAATAATGATAAAAAACTTGACACACCAGAGTCTTTTACTCCAACTCCTATTTTGAGAAGGTCTTATTGACCTCATGTGCCTAACAGGAAATACCTTAATTATATATTGTTAACTGATGAAGGGGAGCCTGAAAACTATGAGGAAGCATGTCAGATTACAGATGCTAGTAAGTGGGAGCTTTCCATGAAAGATGAGATGAAGTCTTTAGTATCCAATCAGACATGGGAACTAGTAGAGTTACCTATTGGGAAAAAGGCACTTCACAACAAATGGGTGTATCGGGTGAAGGAGGATCATGATGGCTCTAAGAGATACAAAGCCCGGCTAGTTGTCAAAGGATTTCAGCAAAAGGAAGGTGTTGACTCCACAGAAATTTTTGCTCCTGTTGTGAAGCTCAATACTATCGGGCCAGTCTTAAATATTGTTGCTAGTAAAGGGCTCTACCTTGAGCAATTAGACGTAAAGACTGCATTTCTTCATGGAGACTTAGATGAGGAGATTTACATGCATCAACCTAAAGGTTTCTTAGAAGAAGGGAAAAAGAATATGGTGTGCAGACTAAAGAAAAGCTTGTATGGTTTGAAACAAGCTCCAAGACAATGGTACAAGAAGTTTGAAGGCTTTATGCACAAGGAAGGTTTTCCAGAAGTGCAACACTGATCACTGTTGTTTCTTCAAGAGATATAAGTCCAGTTATATCATTTTGCTACTTTATGTTGATGATATGTTAGTAGTTGGTTTAGATATGGACGAGATCAAGAGTTTGAAGAAATGATTGTCAAAAGAATTTGACATGAAGGACTTGGGTCCAGCAAAAGGGATCCTTGGAATACAAATCACAAGAGATAAGCAAAGAGGTATTTTGCAATTATCTCAAGTAGAGTACATCAACCGTATTTTGCAAAGATTCAACATGGGCGACGCCAAATCAGTTAGCACACCTTTGGCTAGTCATTTTCGCCTATCGAAAGAACGATCCCCTCAGATGGAGGAGGAAAAAGAATTCATGGCTAATATTCCGTATGCTTCAGCCATCGGAAGTTTGATGTACGCGATGGTCTGTACAAGACCAGACATTGGCTATGCAGTGGGAGTTGTTAGCAGGTTTATGTCGAATCCAGGTAAAGCTCATTGGGAAGCAGTTAAGTGGATTTTGAGGTATCTACGAGGCACTACAAAGAAGTGTTTGTACTTATACAAGGCTACGTAGATGCAGACTTTGGAGGTGAAGTCGATCACCGAAGAAGTACCACTGGTTACATTTTCACTATTGGTACTACAACTGTTAGTTGGATGTCGCAAATACAGATGATTGTCGCTTTATCCACTACAGAGGCTGAGTATGTAGCAGTAACAAAAGCTAGTAAAGAATTGATATGGCTCCAAGGATTGTTAACAGAGTTGGGATTTATTCAAGAAAAGAGTGTTTTGCACAGTGATAGTTATAGTGTTATACATTTGGCAAAGAATTCAGCATTTCATTCTAGAACAAAACACATTGGTCTTTGTTATCACTTCATCAGATCTTTGCTTGAGGATGGGGTGCTAACATTGATAAAGATTCTCGGAAGCAAGAACCCGGCAGACATGTTGACAAAGGTTGTAACCATTGACAAATTGAAGTTGTGCTCAACTTCAATTGGCTTACTAGAATAACAAACAAGATAAGGCTGCTGCATTGATCGAGGTGTGAAGACAGATTGAAATTAGTCTTCAAGTGGGAGATTGTTAGAATTAATCATGCATGGAAAGCGTAGAGTGAAAATAGGAAATGAGGGAAAATGCATGAAAATAGGAAAAAGAAATGTGAGGATTAGAAACCTTGCGAGCAAGTATAAATAACATCATGTTATTACAATAAACACAATTCCAACGAAAGAAAACAAAAGTGAAAAGAGAGAGGTGAGTGAGAAAAAAATATTAGAAAATAATATTTTATTTTCTCGGGGATATTTGGGTTGTGAGGAGTGTTTGTAAACACTTTATATTTTATCCTTTTATTATAAATATATTTGCAGAATATTTAAAAGAATTTTATTATTATTAGTATTATTATTCCGCATTTATATTATTTCTCACAAATCTCACGAGAAATTTTGCGTAATTTCTTAACACTAGATCCCTTCGCTTCCACTGCTCATCATAAAAGGCAGATCTCGACGATGAATGATCATATGTAAGCACTAAGCAGCGAGCCTGCTGGCCTGCACGCCTAGCGCTGCGGCGGAGGAGTAAAAATTTTGGCAATAGGAGGAAACTACGTCATCTTTTTATGATCGGGGAGGCGTTTTATCGTCGCCCCACAGTGGGCGCCAATCTGTTCTAAAAAAAGGCTGACGACCAAGTACTCACCCAATAAGGGTCAGACCTAGCCGTCAGTATAAGAGTGTGAGAGTATCAGATGCCCTTGACCTAGGAGACCTCATTGCCTTTATAGACAGAGTTTAGGGCACGTAACGCCCATGAACTGCCTACTGGATCGAGGGTATTCCCTTGACCCATCTCATTACTAATGCGGGCCACTTAGATATCGACCAGCTTGTAGGTCGGTGCCCAATAAAGAACACAACCCCTCGAGCTCAAGCCCATTGAAGCTAGGGTGTCGAGCTCGTATGTGTCAGTCTTGTGCAGGGTGCTAGGCTTGTAGGTCGGTATCTCCCGTACAGAACACCCCTTATCTCTCATATTAAAAACACGTCATTCAAGAAATACATATATTAATTAATTAATAAGGGTGGAATTAGAAAAAGTCATTTAATAGTGTATTGTTATTATAAAATGATAATTAAATTGGGACAATTATTTTTTCTATAACCTCAAATAAAATGGGAAAGAGGGAATAATTATTAAGGTTATAATAATGACTCACTTGGCAAATGGCAATAGAGGTAATTTGGCTCTTTAAATTAGTTCTTTCACCCAAAATAGTACTCATTTCTATTTATAAGACAATTCAGATAAAAACATATGTATTAAGAAAAATAGTTAATTCATTGATTTTCAAAAAATTACTCTATAAGATTACAAGTTTACCCCTATTAAAAATTAAATTTCACTGCCATGGTAATTATGTCATTTAAAAACCTTTATTGGTCAACAAGGGCAAAAATGAGGGGAAAAAAATAATAAATGCTTATAGATTTGAGTGTTTTGTCTTATAAATAGCACCATGGAAAATCTTCAAATATTGTCTTATGAATAGAACGAATGGAGTAAATAATAGCTAAGCACTTAAAGTCTATAAAAATCATAAGGGTGAGTAAATATATAATTTTAATGTTATCCGTACTAAAAAATGTATTATATATTAAGAGCGTAAAATAATCTCTTGCAACAATGAGAGAAGAAAAAGGAGAAAAATCGCTACACCAAGGAGATGTTATCTGGAACTATTCTTGAGCATAAATTATTAGAAGTTCATGCAAAAATCACTAAATTTTGAAAAGGTCACAATTTAACCCTATTTATGACTACAATATTTACCTCAACAATTTGCAACAAAGTGAGCTAAGAGTGCATCCCCCACAACCTTCATAGCTACTGAAACCTCGAATCCAATTCCAAAGGAGTCACGTAATGAACCACCATAACCCATAGCCTGACAACGAGAAACAAAAGTACCATCAACATTCAGCTAAAACCAAGGAGCTTATGGGCATCCAACACGATGGGTGATCTGGAAGAAGATAAAGACAGTGACTTTGCGCACTTTATGTTGACATTTAAATAAAATTATTTTTACTCATATTTAAAACATCACTCCTAAATAAAAATAACTTTTAATTTTAACAAAAATTGTTTCAAAATTATTTCTACCTAAATCTAAAATAAATAGACTAAAAGCAAAATCACTTTTAGAGTGTGTTTGGTAAGGTCAATAAGCCAACTACTAGCTTATTTGACTAGCTTATAAGCTAGTTTGACCAACACAAAAGTGTGTGGTAAATTACCTCAAAGTAGCTTATTTTAGGAGCTTATAGCTTATAAGATACAAGCTACTTCACCTACCTTCTAGCTTGTAACTTGTAGCTTATTTAATTTTCTTCCATTATTATCCTTTATATTTTAATACATTTCTCTTATTATCTTTATTTTTTTACCTAATATTACCTATTTTCAATTTTAGTGACAAAAACCTTTCATTTTCTCTTTAACTATCATTACCTATATAATAAGTAATTTAAAAAATTACGAATGAATTAAATTGTTATTTTCTTTTACTATTTTATGAAATTGTTTTTCTATTATACTATTTATTTTATCAATTTCACATTTTATTTAAATTTTAATTAATTATTTTATCACTAAAAAATTTGATAAGAATTTAATTATTTTTAAAAAATCTAAAACTATAATTACATAATAATATAATTTTTGTCTAGAAAACACAAATAGAATTTATATAATAAAACATATGTAGTTATGTCATTTTATGTTATTTTACATTTATCAACTAGCTTATCGACTAATTCTACCAAACACTTCTAATTCAATAAGCTAACTTATCAGCTCGGAGCATATCAGCTACCAGCTAGCTTATCAGCTAGTTTTACCAAACACATCCTTAAAGTGTAAATATATTTTTAAAATTTTTGTAGATGGGACACTGACAATAAAAAATAAGAACAAATATGATTATTGGCCTGAGTCATCAGTATAGATTGTTGGCTTAAGTCATTAGTAGGGGTGGGAATAGGCCAACCGACCTGTCAGGGGCTTGCGGCTTGATCCGTTTAAGGCCTGGTATGACCTAACTAGTTTATTAAAGAGGCCAGACTAAGTCTTTTTAAAAAGCCTATTTAGCTAAAAAGGCCAAACTACAAGCATATAGGCCTAACAGGCAGGCATGCTTAAAATAAATAATATATAATTTAATAAATTAATTATATGTATAATTATAAATATAATTATTAAATAACATAATAAATTTTTAAAATCAAATAAGAGTAATGAAAAAATAATATCAAAAATTAAATTAACAAATAGAAAATAAAAATAAACTAACAAATCAGTCAGATTAAAACTGAAACAGTAAAAAAATCCCTAGGTCACTTTCTCTTCTCATTTCCTTTTCCATAGCACAGCCGCACAAAGTAGAAATATGTTCTCTTTGAAAGTTCTTCGCAGCCGCATTGCAGGCCTTCGACCTCCGGCAGTTCCTCCCTTCGTTGCCGGCGTGCAGATGAGTCTCTATTCTTCCCTTTTGTGTGTGATAAATCTTTGTTCTTCATGTTCGTAAGTTCTTAAGACATCCCCTTTTCGTGCAGTTGCAGATCGTCCCCTTTCACCTCCGTCATCCTCTCCATTCACCGATTTCTCTCTTCGTGTTTTCGTTTTGTGCATTGCTCTGTTTTGCTCCCTGCCCGTCCTCTGCCACGTGCTCACTGCGTCATCCTCATATCTCCATCGTGTAGTTGTAGACATGGGGATGTCGACCCTTCTTTGGCTCCTCTTCTTGTA
The DNA here is from genome assembly GCA_026901365.1 of Sesbania bispinosa. Taxonomy (NCBI): domain Eukaryota; kingdom Viridiplantae; phylum Streptophyta; class Magnoliopsida; order Fabales; family Fabaceae; genus Sesbania; species Sesbania bispinosa. The sequence goes on along the minus strand of QLOH01000789.1, from coordinate 332,771 downwards.
GAATCAGATTCAGAGGTCCCACTCACAGGTTCCTCCGTAATATTGTATTGGCACGTGCTGAAGATAAGGCCAGAGGCCCTCCTCCTCCCTCTTCTTCGTTTCAGCCTCCATAAAGATCCCGACAATAGTTCCAGGTTCTTCTTATGTGTAACCATTAACCAAGTTCTTATAATATTTGGTGTTGGTTTAAGTTTTAATCCATCTGGTAGTTTATGAATTTGGATGGATATTTTTTGTTGGTTTGCATAATCTGGATTAAGGCTACCTCAGTAATCCATGAAAGATCCTAAATTTGAGGGAAATTGATTGCATTAAAAAATTTTATTTCAAATTAGCTTCTTCCATGTCATGATTTTTATCATGGGGGAAACTCTACTTTGCTAGTTGCCACTGTAATGTTTAATGGTCTGGCCATTTTTTTGAAAAATTTTAAAATTTTGGTGGAGTTATCACTGGTAAGATTGTAAGATCAAAAAATTTATTAATAAATCCTAGCATAAAGTTTCAAGATGTTCTTCCAAATTGTTTTAGGGATGTGTGGCTTTATTCCTTTTGTTATTAAAACATGTTTCTAAATAGGCTTTCAGGCCAGACCAGGCTTCTATACAGGCCAAACTGAGCCTTTAAAAAAAGCCTGTAATAGGTAACATGCCCAGGCTCAGGCATAAAGATTTGGTGTCAGGCCAGACTAAGGCCTTAGCAAACCTGAGCACTACAAGAAATACAGTTTTTAGCGATGACTTTTCTGCGACGGTCCCGTGACGGCCAGTGCAATTAATACTTAGAGATACCCTAATTTATTAATAAACCCTAATTTTTAAATGCACTGTTCAATGCAATTAATACTTAGAGACGACCTAGTCGTCGCTAGGAATTGACTGTAGCAACGGGTGGGTCGTCGCTATAATTATAATTTATTAATTTTTTCTGAAAAGAAATAAAAAATAAATGTAGCGACGACTTTAGAGACGGCAGGCCGTCGCTACGTTAAAAACATGCACGCGTTAAAACCCCTCCCTCTCCCCTCTTCCTCCATTTCCAAATTCCTTTTCCTCGAAACTCCCTTTTCCCCTCATACAGCCACCCCTTATTTCTGTCCCCTCACCTCGTTTATTTTGAAAAACCGACTGATTAAAACGTTCCTCTCCTTCATAAGATTGTTTTGAACTGATTAGTTTTCAAAATAGTTGCCTGTAGGTGACGTTAGAGCTCGTTCCAGAGTTATTCCCCTTTCGAAGTCGCAACAAGTAAGTTTTTTTAAAGCTATAATCAATTTATTTGTAATTAATAGTTTATTTGTTTTATTAATTTATTATTGTGATATAGGAATTAGGTTTATTTGTAATTAATAGTTTATGTGTAGTTAGTTTTTTTATTAATTTATTTTTTTGTAATTAGGTTTATTTGTAATTAATAGTTTAATTGTAAATGATTTATTTGTAATTAATAGTTTTAATTAATTTATTTGTATTTAGGTTGATTTGTTTTATTAATTTATTAATGTGATATAGGAATTAGGTTTATTTGTGATTAATAGTTTATTTAATTTATTTGTAATTATTAGTTTATTTGTTTTATATTGTCTATAGTAATTATAATTAGTTTTATTAATTTTATTAGTAATTAGTATATTAGTAATTGTTTTATTAATTAGTATATTAGTAATATGTAATTAGTTTTTTTAATTTATTTAATTATTTATTTTGTATATATTGTCTATAGCCATTAGTGCCTAGGATGCGTGGTAGAGGTGGAGAGAAGATCCCACCAAGTAGAGGGAGATTCATCCCTCCGTTTGAGCTACGACAACAGGCAGCTCGCACGATACAGGAGAGCGCCAACCTCTCTCACTCACACGCTGATCAGATGCCTGAGCATCCATCTACTTCAGTGCTGGCGGGCGCCGTGCAGACTTCTTCTTCTTCCTCCCCTCCACCATCTGCTCCGGCGCAATTCGATGGTATGAGGTTCATCCCGACACCGAGATTAGTTCAGATGGCTCCAGTGCAGAAGGACGTTGTGCCCGAGATAGACCATGACGATGCTCATGATGACCTGGATAGGGATGCTGAACACGAGTCTGATGAGGAGCCAGCTCGGTTCCAGGGTGTCGGGTCAAGCAGACCTCATGAGATAGACACTCGAAGTCGGGTTATTATCCGACCATTTGGCAAGGGGTGAGTTTGTTTAATTTTATTTTCTTCTTTAGAATTGATATTAATAATTAATCTTTAATTGTTTTAACTGTTAATATTGAATATTTTATTTTGCAGGTGGGTGCCTAACGCCCCACCTATCGCAGCCATTGATCATGCGATCCGGGCCCAGTTTTGGGGTCCTCACTACCTTTGGGAGGTCACCCGAAGGATGTTAGGGATGGGTGGTGGGGGGAGTTCACGGTAATTTAAAACCCTATCAACTTTAAATTTTTTCTTAAGATATGTCAATTTGGCAGGACTTGCCATATTTTTATTTTGCAGACCCGAGTTACTTGGGACCTTTCTGATGAGGCCCAAATCAAAAAGGTGTACGAGCACAAGGTTGCTCGTCGCCTTCGAGATACGATGAACAAGGCTCGGAAGGCTGGGAAGAGGCCCACGTGGTGTGGTGAGGAGGCTTGGGAGGGTCTTTTGGCCTACTGGGACTCTGCGGAATTCAAGGGGAACTCTGCTCGTAACAAGAGCAACCGGACTTCTTAATGCGGGGGGGGGGGGGGTCCACACCACGGGCCGCAGGGCCCACCATGAGGTGGCGTTGGATATGGCATGTATAAACAAACCCTTTTTTTTCATTATGTTTCTATTTGTTGTTAAAATAATTCATTTGTGTTATTTTTCTGTGTAGGCTCGACAACTTGGGTGGGAGGTCAAGCTGGACGAGTTCGTTGCTGCCACCCACGCCAAAAGGGTGGTGGCTGGGTAGACGACTGGGCCCGGTCCACCTATGTAAGTGTTTGTTTATAAGTGTTTTTTTTATATAATTTCATATTTATGCAATTGAATATATAACTAATAACTAATTTTACTTTTACTTGGACATACAAATTACAAGGAGCGCCTGAGGGAGGTGGAGTCTCAGATGGGGGACACCTCCATTACCGATGCCTCCACCAAGCTGGATCCACCAAGATGGAGATATGGAGGGATGTTGCGAGTGGCAAGACCCGAGGTCGTTGTTATGGCACCGGGGACTTGGCTTCCAACATTCGTCCATGTGTGACCAGCTTGACTCAGGAGTCCCGGGCTCACCCAGGCGAGATTACTGACGGGTCCGGGTCACGACATTCTAGAGAGGAGGTGCTGCGCCAGGAATTCGAAGTAGCAAAGGAGCAGTCTCGGCAGCCCATAGAGAATGCTGCAAATTTGGAGGATCAGTTAGTACGACTCTGGCGACAGATGCAGCAGATCTTGGACGCTCAGGCTGCAGGTCAGGCTCCAGCTCAGGCTCAGGCACAGCCGCATCCCCATTATGATCCCGCCATGGATGACCAATCAGTGGATGATGAGGACGAGCAGTCCGCCCCACAGCCCCAGCGCCGTCGCCATTAATTTCTTTATGTTTTATTGTATTTTTTTTTTAACAGAGTTTGTGTATATATTTATATATATATATATGCTTTTTTTAGTATTATTTTTATAATTTAAAATTTAATAAATAATAAAATAAATAATAAAAAAATTAATTTAAAAATAAAATAATAAAATAAATAATAAATTTAATAAATTACTAACATAAAATAAATAATAATAAATTTAATTAAAAAAATATACCTGTAGCGACGGCCGTGGCTGTCACTACAGTCGTCTCTAGATAAAAAAATTACTCTTAGCGACGCCCAATGTTATAAAAACCGGATCGGTGGTCGACTCGGCCAAGGTACCGGGTCAATGGGTCACTGGTCGAACCAGTGAGTCACTAGTTGAACCGATATATATAAAATATATAAATATATATTTAAATTTATTAGATATAAAAAATATACAATATTTTAAATATTTAAATACTTTTATATTTGTGTTTGATATAAAAAATATAACTATTAATATAACATATATCTTATATGATACATAATTTTTCTAAAACTTTTTATTAGTTTTATATTTTTAATACTTTTACATTAATTAATGAATTATAAATTAAAATTTAAAAATTTAAGAAAAATGTTAAAAGAGTCCAAATACTTTGCATAACAATCTTATTAATTATAATGATATATGAATGATCTGCAGACCTGGCCCATTAGTAAATATGTAGTCAAGCGGTCAAGCCCATTATGAATCTCACATTCCTGGTGCTACAAACCAATATATATAAAAAGGCATTTATATAATGTAACGGTTTGGTGGCGCAGTGGTTAGTGCATATGCTCTTAACAGGCTGCACTCGAGTTCGATCCTAGCGGAGGCACGTTGTGAAATTTTTTTTAGTAAGATGGATTGCACGAGTTGATAAATCCGAGCCAACCGGGCCGGTTTGTGACCGATTCTGCCGGTTCATGACCGGTTTGATGGCACATCCGATCCTGTGACCGGACCGGACCGGCCATGGAACTGGTTCCTGGTTCAACAGATCGGATCGGCCGGTCCAATCCGGTTTTAATAACACTGGCGATGGCTAAGCCGTCTCTAGGTAGCGACGACTGACGTTAGCCACGTCAACCGTCGCCATGCAGCCTCAGCCTGTAGAGACGACTTTTTCTTGTGTAGCAACGGACGACTTCTGGCGAGCCTGGCCTGTTCCCACCCCACATGGTTCAATAGGTACTCATTTTTTAACGTAAAACACTTTTATATTATTAGCGATACATATTTCTTTTTTTGGTAAGTGATTAGCGATACATATTAATCCTTATGACTTGTTTTTTGAAAAATTTAAAAAATTTAAAAATATATTATCTTTAGAAAACTTTGAATTTCTTTATATTTTATGCTATTCATGTTACTTTTATATTTTATCTTAGATTTTAAAATATAATGAATTAATAAATTAAATATTTTCTTATTATTAAATACCTTTAAATTTCTCCTTATTTTTTAAATTTGAAACATTTTGATGAAGAAGCATATTGATAATCTTCATATGACATTATTCTCATTCTTCATATATTTTATTTATAATTAAAAATATATCATTTTTTATACTTAAATATATATTTTAAAAGAATCAACAAAGTAAGAATATTACCCTATGCTTTCACAAATGGTTAAAACACCACTAAAATTTTAAATTTATGATTAGGGGTAAAGTGACAGAAAACCCGCTCATTAGAGACTCTAAAACAGTGGGTTAGATGGGATGGATCATAGACTTTAACGGTGTTTTCATTGATGAGCTCACATAAGTTGCTAATTACGATATTTTATAATTTTTCAAGCTTTCTTATAAAATCATATGAATTTTCAAAATTTGAAGTAATACAACCACTTTTTTTTTTATCTTTAAACAATTGTAATTTTTTTTTAAATAAATCCTACAATTTATTTTACACTTTATATTTTATTATTTATTTCACTTTTGATTATGTACACAATTAAAATAATGTATTTCCTCCGGACTTAATTATAAACAAAAAAATATTCACTTATGGTGGACTAAAATATAATTAAAAATTAACTAATTTTACCTTATTAAATGATATCATCCCAAATTACCCTTTACTTAATTCATATTTTTTTTCAACCACTATATTTAATGAATCATGTGCTAATAAAAAAAGAGTATTCCAATTTAAAATAAATTTTAATAAAATTAAATGTAGGATAATTAGGTAATGTAATTTTTTAAATGATGTCAAAAAAAATTAAATATGCTTAACTATCTTTACTAATAAGTATAAATATAATTATTTTTTAAGATCACATATCATATTTTGGCTTTTAGTTCCGTAAACGCAATTTCACGTAAGACTAGTTGTTAGCTAGTTTGTTTTGTTTTTTTGGGCTTTTAGCCCCTCTATTTATAAAAAAAAAATTCACGTTTTTTAACAGAAAATAGAATATCTGAAAACGTATATACAAAAAAAGCTTAGTGGGCCCTTAATATGCAGACAGAAGATTTTCTTAAATCATTAAAAACTCAGTGGCTCTTATCGTTATGGCGGGTGTCTTCACTCGCTCTTCATTAAAAAGTAAAAACTCCCCTTCTCATTCTCATTCGGCAGCATCAGCACTGCACAACCAATATGGCCCAAGAAGGCGATAGCGAGAATCTCGACCCACCAACGCCCGAATCCACTACAACCCGACCCGTTGGCGGCACCGAGTTCAGCTGGTGCAAGGCCGTTCCCGGAGGCACCGGCACCACCGCATTGAGCCTCCTCCTCTCTAAACCACCACAAATCCCTTTAGTCCAAAATGCCCTTCATAAACTCCAAAATTCCCATCCTATCCTCCGCTCCAAGATCCACCTCAACCACTCCACCAACACTTTCCACTTCGTAACCCTCCCGAACCCCCGCGTCCAAATCGAACCCTTCGATCTCCAATCAACGTCCCAGATCCTCCAACGCGAATCCGACGGTCACGATCCTTTCCTCGTGCTCCTCGAGCACGAGATGAACCGGGACACGTGGCCCGATCCTAAGGCTGGAGACACTGACGTCATGTACGCCAGCACGTACGTGATTAGCGAAAACAGGTTTGCAGTGTTCCTCCGCCTGCACACGTCGGCGTGCGACCGTGCCGCGGCGGTGGCGCTGCTGCAGGAGCTGCTACATGTGGTTGCCGGAGGAGGCGGCGGAGAAGTGAAGGAAGAAAAGGTGAACTTGGCGATTGAGGATCTGATTCCTGATGGGAAGACGAACAAGCCGTTTTGGGCGCGTGGATTGGACGTGCTTGGTTACTCGCTAAACGCGCTGAGGTTCGCGAATTTGAGTTTCGTTGATGCTAATTCGCCTCGAAGCTCTAGGATAGCGAGGGATGCAACTGAATGCAGATGAAACAAAGAGTCTGCTAGCTGTGAGTCACTCACTAACTACCACTCTTTATTTATTTTGCATTTTGTTACCCCAGCTAAGGTCTCTTAATAGTATTAATTAACAGAGAAAATATTAAATAAAAAGAAGATTTTTGATCCTATAGCGAAAAAAAGAAGAAGATTGATCCAATTCGTATCAAGAATAATAAACGACGTACCAATCATTGGATATATTAGGAGGATTGATCCAATTATTATGCTTTAATTCTATTTGATTCCCATATACAAAATGGATTTTGATCTAGGAACTACCGAACGCCCAAAATTGTTGCTGTCTTATCAATTTATCATATAGGATTTACGTCAAAAAATTTTCATCATATAGGATCAGTGAGACTTCTTGGTTACTTTTTAACTGCTTTTGGGCCTACAATTTCAGTTTTTTTTTTTTTTTTTTAATTTTGTATTACTATAACTGTGATATTATAACAACTAGGTAAATATCAATATTTTGTTATGTTTATAATAAGTAATAAGTAATGTTTTTTAAAGCACTACAATTTTTATTTAAATTTAAAAAATTGTTTTTATATTAAAATTATATTTATTTTATTTTATTTTATTTTATTTTATATATCAAATATTTACCGGATCGCATTTTGTAATTTTTGAAATTAATGTCTTCGTGTCGTCTCCTATTTACCCGGGCTTCCTAGATTTTGGCCCTCTCCAATGCACTATTAGACAGACTTTTTTGGACAGTGACCCATCCCTATTTACAGTATATGATACACTAGTACGTACCCATCCCTTTTGAAAAAAAGCAAAATTCAAAAAAATTTCATACAACAATTTATACAAGAAAAATGTTGTTTGTATAACAAGATATACACAAAAAAATATAGAGATAAAAGAGAGAAATATGAAATGTGATAAGTAATGTGATGAAGAGAGATAGAGAGAAAAAATGTATTTTATAAATTATTGTATATTTTTTATTCTATGAATATGTTATCTCTTATACAACTCACTTTCTCTCTATTATATCGCAAATTACATCTCACAATTCTCTCGATATGAGTGTTCTAAGTACACTTATTAATAATAATAATAATAATAATAATAATAATAATAAACCCATAAAAAATGTTAATGAGTGTTCTAAATACACTTATTAAGAAATTAAAATTAATTTTTTTGTTAGAGTGAACGCAATCAATATAATCATTTTTAATTAAAATATTCTATATATGAATCATTAACTAAACAAAATAAACATATCCTTCCATAAATTAGTCTTGGTAAAGTGTGCTTTTATTATTACTTATGTTTTTTCAATTTGTGTAATATTACACATAATCATAAATTAAAACTTAAAGTTTTTTATTAAAAATTATAACTATTATAATATTTAATACATTGATAAATATCATATTTTTTAATAAAAACATTTACACTTTGTTTGACTGTAGTGTAGAAATAGAGAAGAAAGAAATAGAGAAGAGAGGAGTAGGAAAGAGAGAAATAGAGAAGAGATAGAGATGATTTATGAGTTGTTTGGTAAGAGAGAAATAAGTGAGAAATAAAAGAAATGTGAATTTGAGGTGTTTGGTTTGATTGAAGAGATAGGAGAGAAATGGTATAATTAAATAATTTTTTGGTTATTTCCGCCAAGAAGAATGTGTGAAATCGATTTTCAATTAAAGTAATCGATTATATAAATATTTTTTTTAAAAAAAATGTAAAGGTAATCGATTATTACCATAAAAAATCGATCATGGTTCCTCTTCTTCCCCTCACGAGCTAGCACCTGCAATTGTAGAGACAAGCTTTCTCAATTTTCTCCTACTTCTTGTCAACTTGGGAGAGAAGTCTCAAAACCATGGGCCCACCAATCCCTCCTACTTCTCTTCTACTTCTTAGGCATACCAAACTAGATAAATTCCTAACTCACCCTCTACTTCTCTCCTCACCCTCTACTTCTCTCCCACCTCCACACAACCAAACAAAGCATTAGTACGTGATGGGAGATATTTGGAGAGATGTATAATGTTATGTCATGAATGGGTAACTTTGTTTGGACTCTGGGTCCGTCACTGTCTCTGCCGGGAAGTGTGATTGAAGATGGGGACGGGCATCGGTGGAAAATTGCACACGTGGCATGCGTAAGTGATAACTCCAATGTCGAAGTACCAATACCTTTGTCCATAAAGAACCAAGGTACAACAACACCCAATTGCACTTACTGCAGCACCAGAATTAAAATTGACGCAATTTTGTTCTAATTTCTTTTACATTTTGTTTGGTATAGAAGAGAGAAATAGAGCAGAGAAAAAATAGAGAAGAGAAAAATAAGATGAAAAAAAAAAAAGAAGAAATTGAGTTGTTTGGTGGGAAAGAAATAGAGATGAAATAATATGGAGAGAAATGATATTTTTATTTGATAAAAGAGAAACAGAAAAGAGAGAAATTGGATTATAAATTATAAAGACCCAAATGCCCCTAGATTGGATTATAATCCATCTTTCAACTAACCACGTATATAACCATTCCTAGCTATTAAAAATGAAAATTCATATCTATATGAATAAGCTACTGTGATTGATTCGATGAGAACAGAATCAAAACCAACTTGATTTAATCAACATTAAACATGAACAAGTTAAAAACTTACAAAAGGATTAATATACAAAAACAGAGATTGTGGAGGAAGATGACCGGAGGTTCATGGCTTTACGATGTAGCTCCGGTGGTGCAGGAAGATGACCGGTGGTGGAGGAGGATGGCCGGAGAATGTGGAGGGTGCTCTATCAATGGTGAAGCGGTGATGGTTCACTCAAGAGAATGACCAGAGAATGTGAAATAGATATCTAGCTCTCTTGGAAGAGATCTGATGAAGGAGAAGAGAAGGGCAACCTTGGTAAAAAAAAATTGATATTTCTCTCTCCTGGTAGACAGATTTTCATCGCTCTCCCTTGCCATTTCTTCGCATATTTGCGAAGAAATTTGAATGAATGCCACCACCTGTGAATTTCTTTCTTTACTTATTTTCACACTACTAAACATATACAACATTTCTTTCTCTTCTCTCCCTAATATTTCTTCTTTACCAAACTGGGCATTAAGGCTATGCAACACAATCTCTTTGTTTTGTCAGTACCTTTAATTTTTTTTAATAATATGTTATATTTAGTGATATGGTGTCACATTGTTTATTATTTTAGTTTTAATTGTGGCACAAAAATAATGTCGTTTTGTCAAATTTACATCTTGGAAGACCTCAACCCCTATAGTCATATGCTTCTCTATTCTCTATTTTTCTTTCCTTTTCTCCTTCTTTCGTTGGAATGTCTCATCCCCAATGACGTTATTTTTGTGCTTTGGTGACAAATAGTGTGTCACGTAAAAAAAGTTGACAAGAAACACACAGTTGGATCATAGTGAAAGATGAAACAAGAAGTTAGAGACTACATCATTTTTTTGTTTCTCAAATAGTAAATTGCATGACGATAAAAAAGTGAGTATTTACTAGTTTAGGCTCTCTCTAATAATTAGAAAGGTCTACTTGGAGAGAGTTTTATCCCTTAATAAAAAAAAATTAGCCACACTAACATTAAGCTTCATCCTTTTCTTCCAAAGGAGAAGAGTATATAAATGTGCAAACTAAGTTTGGTCAAATTAGTGGGATTAACAAAAAAAAATAATTATTTAACTAAAAAAAATTAGTGGGATTAAATAACAGACTCAAGACATGATACTGTTTTAACTTTTTTTATGATATTTGTATTGTTTATTAAAATATTCATTAAATAATATTATATATATATTAATCGTTAATAAATAAATAGAAAAATGGATAAAATTTGAAACCAATTTTCTAATGTATATAATAATTTACATAAAAAATATATAATAGTTTAAAAAAATAAAATATTGAATTAAAAATATACATTTTGATATTTTTATTTTATTTTTAGTTTGAGATTTAAAATTTTTTAAAATATAGTACTAATATTAACATTTAGAATATTTCATTTTATTACTAATAAAAATTTGTTTATTTATTTAATTTATGATTTATACCATCTATTAATTAGTATCAATCCAAATATTTGTTAATTTTGAATAAATATTTATTAATTATATAGTAATTGATATTAATAACTAAGTATCAGACTCCAAAATCACAATTATTAAATTTAATATTAAAACAAAATTATTAAATAAATAATAATTTAATATTTTATTTATTTAAATTGTTTTATGTTTTATCATTGTATATTGTATAATATTTTTAGATTTTATTGATTTATTTTATAAGGACTAAAATATATATAAATAACCCCTTTCAATGAATAATTTAATGGTAGATGGAAATATTATACAAATGGAAGGTTATGATCGTGCCATGTCATAAGTCCATTAATGGCTTAATTGTAATTAAACAGAAGGACCAATTAGTAGAACGATCGATGTTTAGGAATTAAATAAATAGGAAGATTTTATGGTTCATCCTATAAATTTTCAAAAGTATCAAAGTTTAAGGTGCTTGTTGTCATGACTCATGAGGCAACTTCCTAAGAAATTTAAGCCAGGAGAAGACGCATAAAAACTTTTTACATCCTATCTATAATTGTTTTTGTTTTGGATTCTAAGTATGCGTAGTTTAGTATAGAAATGTCCGAATATGATAAATTCACGTTTCCTAATTCCTATACTATAAGTAGTTGTATTGGGAGATCTCAACTTGAGTTTGGTTACTTTTTAACACCAAATAAAAATATACTCTATTTGTACATCTTATGTTTACTTCAACTTTGTGTTTGGACTTTGGATAGAGTAATTTTAAATTATTAGATTTCATGTGTTAGAATAGTAAAAGAGAATTTTAAATGACAAATATGAGGAATTTTTATGATAAATAAGAGGAATTTCAAATGACACATATTGAGAGAGAATTTCAATATTTATCTACTATGTTTAATTTTTTGGATTATCATTTACAATTCCTCTCATACTTACAATTTACTCAACATTCACTTATCACTACTTTGAGAATTCTAAAATTCTCCATGCAAATGACATGACAACTCTGTATTGAATTGAGATTCATATTTCCAAGCAGAAGAAAAGTGTTTTGGAAGGGGCCTTATCGGTTTTCAAAGCTGCACATGTTAAAGTGAAGTTTTCATGGTTCAGGGCTTCAGGCACTACTGCCCTTAGTTGTCTTTAAGCTGTCTATTGGTATGGTTAGTTGGTTACAGTACACACAGGGAATGGTTATTTGGTTACAGTACACACAGGGAATTTAATAGTATTTTATTTTGCTAATGTGTTTGGTTTGTTTTTTGTTTTTCTTTTCAGTTGATATGTTTTGACTCATCATAAATGCTACCTTATTTTCACTTTATCATGTTTTCAAGAATTTCTAAAGGAAACGGGGAAACATAAAAAATCTTGATTTTACCATTTCCTTTGTTAATTTTTTACAACAAGGAAACAAAGTGAAAAAAAGATAACATTTTTGTAATTATATATGAAAATATATCATCTGAAAATGAGAAAAAAAAGGACACCAGATAGTCAGATACCTCCATTTCTATTTTCTGGTCAAGTCTTATCTGAGTCTTGAGTCCTTGCTTTTATTGTAAAGGATTTATCAGTTAAGCCAACCAATAATAAGAGAATATCACCTTCAATGCCCTCTTAAGGAAAAATCCTTTCTGTATCCTGTTCATTAAACCAAGACATGTCACTGAGCAGTTAAATGCATTCAAAGTTGTTGAGTACAAGGCACCGAGCCATGTAAAAAATTTTGATTCAAAATATTTCTACTTAGCTCTGCCTCTGGCCCTGTCTGTATGCATAATTGTTCAACAATACTAATTCTTACATAAGCAAGAAATAGAAGTATCACATCTTTTTTATTAATGTATTTAGGTATTATCATTACATTGTTAAATGTAAGAATCTAACCATAGATGTCACCACAAATACACGATAACCTACCAAGAGTTTTTGCGGGTAAATGTAGTATTACACTATTATAGTTTGGCTTATGATAACTGGTTCTATCTTTTCAAATGTTAAATTAACCTTGAAAAATTGCAATCACCATTTTCAAGCCTAAGTTACCTCTTTTTTAAAAGGAGATCAAGATACTAGGCTCTAGATAAAAAACCTTTATTGGCACATTACAGAAAAGAAGTCCTCCACTTTGAATGAGGGGGCTGTGTTTCACACCCCAGTTATTTGATCCAAACTCTTAATAATATATCAATTGAATTTATCAGCTAAACAAAGTGATAATTCATGTTTGCGTTTGGGAAATTGCTGCCAACTATAACTAATATCTGGCTGTGTTTTTTCAACATGATACAAATCATCTGCAATGTTATACTATGCTAAATCCGTCTGTTGTGCATCCAATTTCTTTTAGTCTGGTTGTTATGAAGTTTGATTGATATGGCATCCTACTCTGAAACCACTTTTTACCTATGATCTGCTAATTTAGTGAATTAAGTTAATTATGCAAGATCATGTAGGGATGCAAATCAAGAGGGATTAAACTTTGTGGGGCACTTGCAGCAGCTGGAATGATTGCCACATGGACCTCTAAACACCTTCCTGATTATCAAAAAGAAAAATATGCTGTAGTAACACTTGTTGATTGCCGCTCAATTCTTGATCCAGTCCTTTGCAGCAACCAATGTGGTAAGCCGTAGTTTCTAGTTATCTTTATTCCATTTTTCCCCTGTATTAGTACGTTTCTGCTACATTGATATTAGGCATGGCTGGTTCAGAAAACATGTTCTGATTGTGTTTTCAGGCCCAATTATTCATGATCTGAGCATATGAAGGAATGTGACACCTTTTAAAATTGTTTTGTAAAATTTTAACATTTTGCTTATGCATATGTTGTTTGGTTCAGGATTTTACCATTCTGCCATCTTGAACACTCATGATGTGTGTGGAGATACCTTGTGGGAGTTGGCAAAGAGAAGCTACACAGCCTTTGTGAATGCTATGAACTGCAACAAGCATTTCTCAGACATGTCTGACCTGAACTTTCTCATGTGCAAGGCCATTGATAACCCTGGTTTGACACCTTCATCATCCCTTAGAACTGCCTTGATCTCTGTATTTGAAGACCCTGTCATTGATGATTCATCTGAAATGCATGAAGAGCTTGGATTGGAAGACTATGTGGGTTGTGCTTCAGCACATGGTGTTGGCCCATCCTTAGCCATTTTTGACACCATACGGAATGGAAAGTTGGACTGTGCTTGTATATATCCATCACCCCTTCATTCCAGGGAACAGATTCAAGGACTAGTCGATCACATGAAGAGAATACTTGTGGATGGCTGTAACAGTGAAAATCAATAATTGATCAATAGTCCAATTCTGAGCATGTGATGATAATATTGTTGACTGCTTTATAAACTTTGTTGCCTCTTCTATTTCAGTTTGTGGTAATGCCATTTCCAAAAATGCAGAGATTCTTTCTTCGCTTTCAGATGGCATCAAGAAATGAAAGGTTTATGATTTATTTCTGTCTCAAACTTAAACAACACTTTATGATTTATTAAAAAGCAATTCACACACACTTCACATTTATATAATTTTCATTATTTATTACAATTGATTACACCTTGTTTTTTGAACAAATGAGAGGTGATGTATTTGGTGTTGATGTGCACTAGGCATCTTAGCATTGAGCATTATTCACTAAGTTATTGACTATCTAGCAGACGAAAAGCAAATTTTGAAGATATAAAAATTGAATGAAACTTATGACAGAAATAAATTTTTGCCTAACTTTCACTTCTTTAAAAAAAACTTGCTAAAAGAAACATCATTGCATTGTCTAGATAAACAAATGTTTTCTTGAATTATAAGCCACCAATGCAATTATTGTTAGTTTATAGAATCCATTTATACTGATGTAAACCAACAAATAGGTCAATCTGGTCGGTCATTGCCAATATTAATACTTCAATTTGGTCATAAGGAAAATGAACAAGACGTTTTTCCTTGTCACTTGCAGACCGGCAGATTTTTTTAGTTGCCATGTATATACTTAATTATCAGATTAACTCTGAAGCCATGTTTTTTTTTTTATTTCTTTTTATTTGGTGACTACGTGCTCTTGATTCCTTAGGAGAGTAGGAAACAAATTGGCAAACACTATCAAACAAAGACTACATGGCAGCAACATTCCCACACTTGCCCAGATCACGTCCTGTAAGTGTACCAAACCATTCCACAAGAACCTACCAGGAAAGTAATTATAATTGTGTACCAAACCATTCCATTTTTATTTTTTCTGGGGGGTGGTGTTAAGAGTATCTTACTCTGACACAAGAAGTTCATACTTCATATTTCCCTTGGGCAAGGAAGTCTAAGGGAAGAGCGCCTAATACACGTGTAAATTGAATGCAGGTAGACCCTTTTTTCCAAATATATGCATTACAACATTTCCAGTTGACTAATGGAACGTGCACAATCGTTGCCACTGATTACTGAGGTCACTTTTGCTGCACTGGATGACAGTTGTAAAAGTTGGGGGCATGTTTGTTGAAAGTATAAGAAAAAAATATTAAAGCAAATGAAAAAGCATAAGTTGAGGATAGACTAATGTTTAAAGTTCACTAACATACCAAAAACTAATTTACAGGTCAGATCAATTCTAATTGAAAACTGTTTGTAGCAACTAGTACTAGCTTTAATTGAAATTAAAGCTAGCTCAGCCATCTTGAAGTTCCATGCTCTCTACATACGTGAATAGGTTATATTCTCTAAATCTGGCTAGAACATCCAATACATATAACCCCACAAAAGGGATCATAGTTCTGATGCATTTTAAAACTAACCAAAAAAAAAAAAAAAAACAAAACAAAAGAAAGATGGCATCTGTTTTCAGCACTTTAAACAAAATCTTCAAAAATCTTGCCTAAGTCAAACATGCCATTGTTGCATTCTATAGCATTTACCACCTCCTGAAATGTGGAAACACTGCATGGAACAACCAGGCCATTCCTCTGTGCAAACCCAAATTCATTGTATGCCTTCTCCAGCAGTATCTTGAATAAAGGGTGATTAAGGTAGCTGGTTGGGACCACATATCTCTGACGCTCTTCCCCCACATAAAGTGCAAAAAAACCAGTTGGGGTTGTGCTGGAGGGAGATTCTTCCTCATATCCCTTGAGCAAACATTCATGGTAAGGAGGGTCAGAGTCAGCTCCACCAACAGCCTTCACCTTCTTGGCTAGTTTCTTCAAAGATACCATCTTTTTCCCTAGCATTTTGTTTCTGATTAAATTCAGAACCAAAGGGACTTTGAGAAGATGGGAGAGGGAAGCTGTATAAAAGAAATGGCTAGCTATTGTGCAAGTTGAAGGGAAGACTTGGGATTATATTTGTAAGAGCTAAGAAGGTGAGGGACAAATGATAGTACAAGGGGAATGTGTCCTTTTGAAAAAGTCCACTTTTCCACATTTGAATTATTGGGAATTCATGACAGGTGAATGTTTTGAGTATGGAATAATATTCTCAAATCTTTAATTGTGACTTTAATTTGTCTTGAAGTGGTAATTGGCTTAAGCCTGACCTAAAAATAGTTAATTTAAGGGATAAAAGTAGATAACTTCATATATTGTTAAAAATTAAAGGAAACAAAAAAAAAAAAGACACCGGGCAATGTGTGGCACACTACCACTTAAAAGTAGTAGAGCAGCATGATAATACAGTTGGTGTGGTGGGTCTCAACTCCAAATTTGTTGGTTGTAAATTATTAGGAGGCCAATGCTTATGTGTCAATGAAGTGGCGCAAACCAAGGGCATGTCCACGACTTAAAAATTTTAATATTGGTGGCATCTAATTAAACATGTAATTATATATATCATTCACTAATAATGATAAGACCACACTAATCCAGTGGGCGTTGTTATTAGTGGTCCACTGCTTAGAGATCATTATTGTTTGAATCTAAATTAAAATGGCTTACATTTTTTTACAAGGATTTGATCTGCTTCTTATTATCTTTTTTTTAACGGAAATCTGCTTCTTATTATCTTATACCAACAACAAGGAACTCCCACCTCTAATGTCAAATTAACAAGTGCCACTGAATGGTGAACCACAAACTAGTAGAATGCATGTTCCTACTATATATTGAGTCATGCTTTAAATTCTCCAAAATCCTATGAAATCTTATCTTACTTCTCCACCACTCTTTGTTATAAATAAAATATTTAAGACTAGTATAAGAAATAGAGTAGTCCAAAGAAAAGATAAAGAAATTTCAGTGAGATATTTTTTTTTCCAAAGTCAATTATCTTAATAGTGGTGTTATTTGAGTCAATGATTTTGGATCTATGCCTCCACCTCTCCAACACAACATTGACGAAATACGACTAATTCAACTAACTATGGGATGAAGGAGTTAATTTGAAGTTATTTTAATTAGCTTAACAAGAAACACAACGATAATAGAGACCCACAACGTGTAAAGGGGAAAGGAAAAGTTAGGTGCTCAAAGTTTAATAGCTCCTTTGGGTATAGATTAGTATTAGTATATAATTAATCTCACATAATTATTTTTAAATAATTTTGGTTTAATATATTTCATAAAATATATATCACTCATTTTTAATTATTAATTTTAGAATCAATTGACCAAACGTACACCAAGTGTTAAGAAATATCATTCACAAAGGATAATAAAACTAATTTTATAAAGTGATAGTATCATTTGAATAAGTTTTCTATTTACATATGTAAAAGAAAAAGAGCTAAGAAAAATATAAAAAATTCCTTTGATTAAACTTGAAAAACCAACATAATTTATTTTAAGAAAAAAAAATCTAAAGAAGAGAATGTTTAACTAAAGGAAAGAGTTTCGGTTTGGTCAAAGAAATTAAAGATTAAGTCCATTGATGACATGCAGTGGGGTGGGCTGGAGCCGTGGAAAATGTTGGTAGTGGTGGAAGGCAACACACCCAAGTAATTAGAGGTTGGAATGTGTGGCGCATGATTGGTTTATACTATGCCCCC
Organism: Sesbania bispinosa; assembly: GCA_026901365.1. Classification (NCBI taxonomy): domain Eukaryota; kingdom Viridiplantae; phylum Streptophyta; class Magnoliopsida; order Fabales; family Fabaceae; genus Sesbania; species Sesbania bispinosa. Next base: position 314,797 of record QLOH01000789.1, on the reverse strand, counting down.
CAATGGCCCTACTGTTTTTTTGTTGACAAATGAAATAAATTTAAGGCACCCGTACACAATGTTGACTGTGATACATATTTTATTGTTTTTCTTCTCATGGCGTTAGGTACGGAATTGTCCTGTACATTATTACAAGTCAACTGCTTTCTTGACCGGTAACTCATCGTGAATCAAAATTACTTGACCCACAGAATGAATTGGTGATGGAATCACGTAGCAATAGCCTCATTAATTAGGGGTAATCAGGTTGGGTTAGGTCGGGTTTGGGGTGACATAATAGATAGAATGATGATGGGTTGAGTTGGTTCGGGTTTTGTATTTTTTTGTGAGTAATCCGACCCGAATCAACCCGAATATGTTCGGGTTAGATTGAGTTGGGTTGGGTCATTGGGTCATGAACATTTTTTATTTAAAAAAAAATGTGAAAGATGATATGAAATTAAAATATAACATGAAAAAAAGAGAAAAAAATAGGGAAACATAAAAAATAGGGTTTGGGGAACCACCCCTGCTTGTGTTGCCGTTGCGCCTATTTTTGTTCTCTGGGAAGGAAAATGAAATAAGGTTAAGGTTTTTTTTCTTGGTTTGGTTTGGTTCGAGTCCATCGGGTTCAAGATAGGCAAACCGAGACCCGAACCGAACCAGATCGGGTTCGAAAGAAAATGTCCAAACCGAACCGAAATTCGAACCAAACCGTTAAATATTCTTCGGGTTGGGTTGGGTCAATCGGGTTCGCGTGTTGGATCGGACCCACTTACACCCCTATCATCAATCATCATCATATTTGATGGTTTTAATTTAATTTGTTTCGGTCAATATCCCATTTGATGATCAAGTCTTTTTATCTTGTCAAATTAATAATATCAATATCATATATGTAAGGACGCATGTAAATTAAGCAGTACTCACAAATCTTTGGCATTGAGAAAAAACATATGATTATTAATCTTCTCCCTGACGGGTCTTCACTCTTCAAGCATCTAACGGGTTTGTGCTTGCTCCAAGGTTCTCTCCAAACTCCCCAAATAGTAGTGGTGCGGATGATACATGTGAAGGCAATCTACCTAAAAATAAGTATGTATTTTTAGCATAGTTCCAATAAGGTGAATAGAATGTATATCTTGTTAGGATTTGCATGATATATATAGGGAAAATGATGTAGTGCAGGGGTGTTTTGCTATGGTAGGTGGGGCAAAGTCCTGTTAACCTTGTGCACAGCGGAAGCAGGCCATACGTCGACCATGAATGGAGAGGATTTTATGTGTTCTCATGTCTTAGTTTTGGGAATAACATGTGTGTCTTGCATTGAGCATGCGTGTGGATCAAGATTACCAAGTACTTGAGTGATATATAGTCAATCGATTCTCTGTGATTGAGTCCGAGTTGTTCCTAGAACAAATAAAGTTAAATAAAATAAGAAAATGCTAAAGAGTGTCTTTAGGGCACTTGTCAAGGAACCAAAAGTAAAAAGTTTTTATTGAAGTGTGTGATATGTAATGTTATAAATGCAATAAATATTGTGATTTCCAATAAAAATCTTCCTCTTGTGGAATAATGTGACTTATGTGAAATAAAGTTATGACTATGTGTGAATTTAATAATAATAAGAGATTTATTGGTTATTATAAAAAGATAATTTTAAACTTCTAAGAAAATTAAGGTAAAACAATATGATGAAAGTAGGCAATATCTGAAAAAAGGATTGTCTTTACCCTTGTGTTTTCACCACCATAATTATTAAAAAAAAGGGTATGAAAGAAAATAAAGGAAAACACATAGGTTGAGAATTGAAGAAGTTTTCTTTAGAAACCCTTCATTGATCAAGATAAGTTTTTTTTTCAATTATATGAAAATAATAAATTTCAAGATCTTTTATGGTTTATAGTAGATTCATGAGTTGTAAATCCTAGAAAAAATATCACTTAAATTAATTATATTTTTAGTTCTTTATTATTGCTATTATAATTAATCTATGGTTTTGACTCCCCAATAATTTGAGAAATTTTAATCCCTCAATTATTTTAATTGTTACAGGTAAGTTATTTCAATACTTTTATTCTATTTAAAACTTTTAAATTCTCATTTTTCATTCACAATCATTATAAATTAAACTGATTAAATTATTTTAAATTTTTTTTCGCTCAAAACTCACCAACTAAGATATTATATTTCACTTAAAATTAAAAATTCTAAAATTTTTCTCCTTTTCAAACCTTAATATCACTTCAAGTTTTATGATAGTTTTACATTTTTTGACTTTTAAAAATTTAAAATTATTCAATATTTCAAATTTATTATGAATTTCCAAATGATTGGATATAAAATAAAAGTTTAAGAATTCTAAGTTGGAAAAAGATAATGAAATAACCAAATTTACTTAATTTTAAAAATGTAAAAATTTGGTTGACTAAAAAATACTCCCTCCGTTTCTTTTTAATAGTCGTTTTAGAGTATAAAATTTGTTTATAAATAAGTGTCATTTTCATATACCAAGACAATAATAAATGCTAATTTTCCATCTTTACCCTCTTCCAAATTTATTAAATGGTGGAGTATTTATTGCATATTACTAGAAATGGTGGAGAACTTTAAATGCTTTAATGAAAGAGAAAAAGAGTATATTTATAAATAATGGAGCTAAAAAAATACACTTATTGCATTTCTTAATCTATGTGTAAAAAACTTAAACGACAGATAAAAAAGAAACGGAGGAATTAGTTCTTAAGTACTAAATAATCACATATAATCTTCATTTGTCTTAACTAATTTTTCAAAAATTCATCTGCGGGTGTTTGGTCTAGTGGTATGATTCTCGCTTCGGGTGCGAGAGGTCGCGAGTTCGATTCTCGCAACACCCCTAATTCACAGCAATTTCGATTTTTAAATGATTCTTAATCTTAATCCAGACAAAAAGTAAAAAATAGAACTAGGTCTAGGTTATTTTGGCAGAAGTCAAGGTTTTTGTTCTTCGTTTGCTCTCAAGTGCTCAATCTTTTCACCATGAGCAGGTCAGGGCAGCCCCCAGATTTGAAGAAGTAAACAATTCTCTTTCTCTTTCTCAAGTCTTAACCGTGTTTGTTCCTCTTCCATTTTCTTTTTCTCAATCTTGTTCCACCTAATCACTATTATTCTGTTTTGCTTTTTCATTTTTCTTTGGGATGTGGCACTGACAGGTATATGGACAAGAAGCTTCAGAGTGAGTTTGATCCTTTCATCTCTCCAAGATTTCTTTATCACTGTCTCCCATTATCTGCTTATTGAGTTTTCTTTGCTACTGTAATGGCTTGCTGGTTCTTGTCTTCCTTATTTCGTAAATATTTTCACGAAACTGAATTTGGGTGCTGATTTAGGTTTGTCTTCGATTGAGATTTTTGAAAGAGGGTGTGGGGGAGTTTTTTTTTTCCTGTCATAGAAACAACACTTTTTTTTATTGTCATGATGATCTGTTAGTTTTAGCGGCCAGTGAAAGTGGTTTGGTGTGGTTTTTGTGGCATAAATTACTAGTTTATCGTTATGACTTATGAGTGAGTGTTGGGTATTTTGACTATTTTCCCATTTAATTGATAGATGAATTGGTTATTATCATTCTATCTATCTAATATATTTAACTTTCTAATTTCCATCTTGGATTATGATTGTCTTACAGAGAAAAGTATTGGAATTGCTTGAGTTAAGAATATGAATTGAGAGTGTCATTTTGGTCTTGTCAATTCTGTTTGTCTTAGTTTCTTAGTATGCTGCTTTACACATTTGGGTTAAGCCTTACTAGTTCATATCATAGGTGTATTTATCTTAGAAAAAAATTCTTAAAACTAAGAGGGAGAAATTAATCAATTATACTGGAATGCGTGTGTGTTTCTCTGCAGTCAAGCTGAATGCGAATCGGATGATTATTGGTACTCTCCGAGGCTTTGACCAGTTTATGAATTTAGTTGTTGACAATACAGTGGAAGTGAATGGCAATGAAAAAAATGATATAGGGATGGTGGTGAGTTTCCATTCCTTGCATTCTCTGCTTTAAGCTAAGTAGTCAAGAATTAGGCTGTATTAGAATATGATTGTCATTTTTAAATTGATAATTTCATTCTCCATTCTCATCTACTATTGCAGGTAATAAGAGGAAATAGTGTGGTTACTGTTGAGGCACTTGAACCTGTGAACAGGACATGACTTGAGTTTAATCTGGACATTTATATTTCTAGGTTTCAACTGTGTGTACTGTATGTGAACTAATGTAGCTGCTGAGAGTAACATGTAATTGGGTTGCACTTTCAATTTGGTGTTATTCTGAAAGCAAAGAGGCTTCCATGATGTAGCTCATACTTCTGCTTTTGTGCAAGTATTCTAGTTTACTCTAAAAAACTTTGCTTGAAAATCAGTGCTTCCCATATCATTGGATCTTATATCCATCAGTGTCTGAAATGAAACCTGCTGTTACTTACACTTGGCTTTCTGATTAATGGATGTTGAGTCAGTATATTTTCCACCAAAAATAGGGAAGTTGGCTACTGATATAATACAGTTGCAAATGAAGGCACACGGAAGGATTCAGATGTCACACTTCTGCTAGTTTTTCCCTTTGTCATATTGCCTTAATTTTATTGTCTCTCCTGATGAAACAAAACCATTTAAATCATGATTTTAAGCAAAACAATTAATGGCAAGATGATATTTATTTGATTTACCGTAATTTTTTTCTAGGTGCATTATTACTTTTTTTTTTAATTGGCTTAATTGCATATTTAATTCCTATAGTCTTAAAAATGTATGATTTTGATCCGTTGCTCTCATAAAATTCTCATAGTTTTTTTTTTAAATGAAATAAGTTGTGGTGTAATATAGTGCGAACTATATTTAGCCAAATAGATATTTCTTTGATTCTTTCACAAGAGAGTATTTATTATTGAGTATTGGTGGGTTAAGATATTTATTAATTTATTTACTCATTTTAGAAACATTTGTTTGTCTTCTAGAGTGAGGTTGAGGCTTTTGAAGAATATATAGAACCATAAAAGGTATGGAAGTACTAGTATAGTAGTATTGAGGTAACAAAAAAGAGAAATGTTATTCTTACAACCATACAATGATACAATAAAGAGAAATAATGAGAGAAAAGAGAAAGAAGAGAGAGAAATGTGAGATGTGATAGGTGATAGGTGATAGGTGATATGATGGAGAGATATAGAGATTAAAAGTGTTTTATATAAGTTGTTGTATGTTTTGGTTGTATGAATTTATTATCTCAACGAAAAACAATGTATGGTCTCCAGTAGTATTAATTACTGAATTAGTTGTTAATTTTAACTGCAGAATGATTTTATAACTAATTTCTAATATTTTATAGCTAACATTGCTAAAAGTAGTTTGAATAACGAGAGAGCATCTTCTAAAACCCAAAAAGAAAGTTTCAATTTCTATTTTTTGGTTTCCCAGAGTATCCTTCCACCCGGTAGGTAAGAGACTAATCTCGGGGTACTGTCAGGCGTAAAGCGGGGACCCCTCCCAACAATATTTTTTCCATACACATGAATTCAAGGATCGAATCCAGGACCACATGTTTAAGGGACCCGAGCCCTTTTCACTCGGACCAATACACGTGGGTAATTTGTTTAGATTATCATAACTTGTTTATTATTATTTTTCACTAGACTTAGTGGTAGACGGTAGTTCGGGGACTGTTCAAGTGTTAAACTCTAGAAGCTTTGTCGATTATCTTAATCAAAATTCATTTTTGTTTCCTTTCTATATATATATATATATATATATATATATATATATATAAAGGAACGAAGTTAGTAACGTATTACTCCGTACTTGAATATAAGTAAAAATAACTAAATTCATACTTATTAAGAAAGTTGGTTAAACTCATTAAATTTTTTTAGTATCATGTAAAAAGTATTTGCATTGCCTAAATTACCCTACATTCAATTTTATTGAAAATTGTTTCAAGTGGACATACTCTCTTTCTATTGGCACATGATTCATTAAATAAAGTAGTTGGAAAGTAAAATCAAAGGGCATTTTGGGTTTATCTCATTAAATAGGGTAAAAATAGTTAAGATTTGCTTATATTTTAGTCCACCAAATATGAGTTTTTTTTTCTTATATTCAAGTTCGGAGGGAGTAATTAACAATTGTCATTAATGTGGATGTCCTCTCTCTTAAGTGGGAGTTTCTCTCTCCTTTAAGTGGGAGTTTTCATATTCTCGGTTTTTTCCTGTTAGATTTCTAGTTTTTCCTTTCTCTTCTTCCAACTTCCACTATCACCGGACGGGTGAGACAAACCGATCTGTCATACTTCATTGCCTCCTTGTTGTTTATGCGACCCCGGTGCTGCGGTAAAAGTGGGTGTTCCACTTGCAATCTCAATGGCAGCCCTTGAACATGGGAACTCCGAACAGCACAGCTGCGGAGTAAAGTTGCAATCTTTAACGGGAGTTATCCAAAGTAGATGGTGGTGGAAGATTAGGGATTTCTAGTATTTTGTTTGTTTTATTATGATTTCAGAGATAGTTAGAGCAAGTTGTCTTGTAATGTATTGTTTATCTTGTGGGACATTGTTGTATTGCTCTTTGAGTGTTTGCCTTGGATGATTGTAAGTGTTGTTTGGCTGCCCTTTGGGCTTTAATGTTATATCTCTTTGACCAAAAAAGAGAGAGAGAAAGCCAATTAAAATTCATATTTATGTCATCCTTTTACTCACCCACTTATTCTCTTTCCTGTAATTAGTTATATTATGAAGAGAGAGAATGTGTCATCCACCCCACTTATTCTCTTTCTATAATCAATCATGGGAGCATATTGTGGAGAGAGAATGTTAATTATAATTCAGAATTATGAGTCCCACATTATCTCATTTTAAAAATTGAACAGTATTTTATTGATAGAAAAATCTTTTTAATTTTTATAATTTTCTTCTTTATATGCATCAAAGTTGAATATATATTGCATAAAATTTATTAATTTATAACTAAATAATTATAGTAGCAAATAAAGAACGTAAAATTTGTTTATTTATATTTTCTTTCAAATTCAAATTCTTTTTTAAATTTGGATGATATACTAAATTCTGGGTTTTTTAATAATAACTTTTTAACACTAATCCTTTTTTTACAATTTAAATTCAAATCCTAATTGATTATATTTTTTTCCTATTCTAATTTTAATCCCTATTTTTTAATTTAAATTTAAAATATTATCCTTATCATTTAAGTCATAATTTTTTAAGTAATTTTGAAAAATATAGATTAATAATTCAAATTCAAATTCTTCTTTAAATTTAAATGATATACTGAATTCTGTTTTTTTTTAAGATAACTTTTTTAACACTAATCCTTTTTTGTTTTTAAATTCAAATTCAAATACAATTGATTATATTTTTTTCCTATTTTAATTTTAATCCCTGTTTTTTAATTTAAATTTAAAATATTATCCTTATCATTTAAGTCGTGAATTTTTAAAGTAATTTTGAAAAATATAAATTAATAATTCAAATTCAAATCCTTTTTTAAATTTGGATGATATACTGAATTCTGTTTTTTAATGATAACTTTTCTAACACTAATCCTTATTTTTACAATTCAAATTCAAATCCTGATTGATAATATTTTTCCTATTCTAATTTTAATCCCCATTTCTTAATTTAAATTTAAAATATTATCCTTATCATTTAAGTCGTGAATTTTTAAAGTAATTTTAAAAAGTATAGATTAATAATTTAAATTCAAATCCTTTTTTTAAATTTGGATGATATACTAAATTCTGTTTTTTTAATGATAACTTTTTTAACACTAATTCTTATTTTTACAATTCAAATTCAAATGCTGATTAATTCTATTTTTTCCTATTTTAATCTTAATCTCTATTTCTTAATTTGAATTTAAAATATTATCTTTATCATTTAAGTCGTGAATTTTTTAAGTAATTTTGAAATAAATTAAGGGTATAATTGGAAACAAAATGTGGACACAAAAAGAGGCATCACCTTTATATATTAGTATAGATTACAAAGTTATATCTTGTCAGTAATTTCTTCCCCTTCTTTTGTTCATTGAAGGATGGCAGCACGTTTTGTCTCAATTGCTAACATTGGTTATGGTAGAATAGACTGGAAGATAAGAGTTCGAAGCATCAATATGTGGAAACGGTATGACTTCAAGAAACCAACTCAAGTAAATAGTATTGAAATGCTTCTCCTTGTTGAAAAGGTAAATTTTATTCTTATTATTCTAAATTGTGTCCAAATTGTTATATTCATGTGCTGATATTATTTTTAATTTGTCAGTGTGGCAGGATTCATGCAACTGTGAAACAATGTCTCATTGCAAACTTTGATTCTCAGCTGAAAGATGGGAGGTGTTACAAAATGCAAAATTTAATGGTTGGTCGAAATGAAAGGCATAATAGTGCTACTAAGGGCAAATATAAGCTGGGCTTTATGAAAGTCACACAGATTACTGAAATAGAAGATGAAAATATTCCTCCGAATGCATTTGACTTTGTTCCTTTTCCTCACATCTTAAATATTGTTAAGGAAGGACAACTTTTGGGTCTGTACTTAATTTCAAGTCAATTTTAAACACATTTTTTTTTTGCCATTTGAAACGGCCTCACTGTTTTCTTTAATTTTTGCAGAAGTAATTGGTCATATGGTGGAAAAGACTGACATCAAGGAAGTTACTTCAACTGGGAAAACAAATCGATTAATTGATGTTGTTTTGGAAGATCTTGAGTAAGCAAATTTCTCTATTTTTAATTTAAGTGATTATGTATTGTTTTTCTTTGACTTATTATTCCATTTTCTCCACTATTTTTCATGTATTTCATATTATATCTATAAAGGAATGAAGTCTTAGGGGTATTTTTTCCCGCCTAAATGGGGTTAGTAATGTAATTAATAATTGTCATTAATGTAGAGCCTATTATGGAGAGAGAGAGAAAGGTAATTAAAATTCATATTTATGTCATCCTTTTACTCACCAACTTATTCTCTTTCCTATAATTAGTCATTATGCATATTATGAAGAGAGAGAATGCGTCATCCACCCCACTTAATTACTTTAAAAATTCATGATTTAAATGATAAGGATAATATTTAAATTTTAAATTAAGAATTAAGGATTAAAATTAGAATAGGAAAAAATATAATCAATCATGATTTGAATTTTAATTGTAAAAATAAGGATTAGCATTAAAAAAGTTATCATTAAAAAACTCAGAATTCAGTATATCATCCAAATTTAAAAAATGATTTGAATTTGAATTATGAATCTATTTTTTTAATGATAACTTTTTTAATACTAATCCTTATTTTTACAATTCAAATTCAAATCCCGATTGATTATATTTTTTCCTATTCTAATTTTAATCCTTATTTCTTAATTTAAATTTTAAATATTATCCTTATCATTTAAATCGTGAATTTTTAAAGTAATTAAGTGGGGTGGATGACACATTCTCTCTCTTCATAATATGCAGAATGACTAATTATAGGAAAGAAAATAAGTGGGTGAGTAAAAGATGACATAAATATGAATTTTAATTGGATTTATCTCTCCATAATAGGCTCCACATTCATGACAATTGTTAATTACATTACTAACCCAATTTAGGCGGAAAAAAATACCTCTAAGACTTCGTTCCTTTATAGATATAATATGAAATACGTGAAAAATAGTGGAGAATATGGAATAATAAGTCAAAGAAAAATAATACGTAATCACTTAAATTAAAAATACTGAAACCTGCTTACTCAAGATCTTCCAAAACAACATCAATTAATCGATTTGTTTTCCCAGTTGAAGTAACTTCCTTGATGTCAGTCTTTTCCATCACATGACCAATTACTTCTGCGAAAATTAAAGAAAACAGTGAGGCCGTTTGAAATGGCAAAAAAATGTGTTTAAAATTGACTTGAAATTAAGTACAGACCCATAAGCTGTCCCTCCTTAACAGCATTTAAGATGTGAGGAAAAGGAACATAAGTCAAATGCATTCGGAGGAATATTTTCATCTTCTGTTTCAGTAATCTGTGTGACTTTCATAAAACCCAACTTATATTTGCCCTTAGTAGCATTGTTCTCCGTTTCATTTCGACCAACCATTAAATTTTGCATTATATAACACCTCCCATCTTTTAGCTGAGAATCGAAGTCTGCAACAATACCTTGCTTCACAGTTGCCTGAATCCTGCCACACTGACAAATTAAAAATAATATCAGCACATGAGTATAACAATTTGGACACAATTTAGAATAATTAGAATAAAATTTACCTTTTCATCAAGCAGAAACATTTCAATACTATTTACTTGAGTTGGTTTCTTGAAGTCATACCATTTCCACATATTGATGATTTGAACTCTTATCTTCCAGTCTATTCCACCATAACCAATGTTAACGATTGAGACAAAACGTGCTGCCATCCTTCAATGAACAAAAGAAGGGGAAGGAATTACTGACTGAATATCTCGATCAATAACTTTCAATAATGAAGTTCTTCCTCATAATGGAGTTTTATCATTGGCAGGTATAGTAGATAACTGCTTCATCATATATTAAGCATGACATGATAGTGTAGCATGATTAAAAAAACTCATTCTAATGCATAATGTTATTTAAATTTTGATTTTGTAGATGATGATCATGGGTTTCCATTTGAAAATACTCAAAACAACCCTCATTTATTAGGAAATTTCAATCAAGTGCAAATAACTCATTCATATAATTTTTGAATGAGAATGAAATTTTATTATATGGTACTAAAAATTAGGACTTTCATTATTTATAAGGAGATTATATTCTATGCAAATTTAGATTCAGAAAGTTCTGATCAGACAGAAGATGCAAAAGATGCGGATTTGTATCAACAAAGAGAAGGTATTGATGTTTGAGGTTTTAAATTCTTATCTTCAATTTGACTAACTATTGCTTTAGGTACATATATCTTTTAATGTTTTTCCCCATAATATGAGACCTAATCACCAATTTTATTTACCATAAAAGTGTGTCGTACTTCTATGCAGCAAATACATCTCAACAAACTACATTACATGATGATCTCACAATGGAGGGAGAAATTGACCTCGATAATGACTATATTTGTGAAGGAGGTGTGTGACAACAAATTATAGAAATTTTCAAATTCATTTTTAGACAGTTAGGTGCATGCAATTATTACTCTACTAATCTTCTACTGAGTCTTTTAATTTTAATTGTTGTTTTAGTCCACTGGGATATTGGAGGCCCATCTTGGAATTGTGAATATTATGGGGCCATGACGTGGTATGCTGAGAGAACGCAGAAAAGTTGGAATCCCACCAATCCTAAGTTTTCCTTATGTTGTTTGCAAGGCAAGATTATACTACCACATTTCTTGCAACCTCCTGAAACCCTGGCAGATCTATATTTCAAAAAAGATAAATGGGGCAAATTATTCTTGGAGCACATTAGATCGTTTAATATGATGTTTTCCTTCACCTCTATGGGTGGTAAAGTAGACCACTCAGTGAATGTAGCAACTTCTCCACCAATGTTTGTGATGGGTGGTGAGAATTACCATAGAATCGGTAGCTTGCTTCCTCAACTTGGAGCTGAACCACAATTCTCTCTCATATATATATATATATATATATGACACTGAGAATGAAGTCAGTAACAGGATGTCTGTTGTCAGGTTTGTATTGCTAACACTATGCAAATTTCCATTTTCCACCTCAATCATTTTTCATCAGTTATTTGATGTTGTTTATTTGTTTTTTTATAGGGTGCATCATCAATCCGATCAGTTACAGACTACAATTATTACTGACATCAAGGATATAGAATGGTTCATAATAGACTGAATGCAAGCAATTCTACCAATTTGAAATTGCGAATTATTGGTAAGAGAGGGAAAGATGGAAGGAGATATAATTTGCCCACTGCATCTGAAGTAGCTGCATTGATAGTGGGCGCCTTTGCTGCTGGCACTTCTAATAGGGATGTCATTGTGGAAACTCAAGGGGGATACTTGAAACGACTATCTGTAGTGAGTTCCGCTTATCTTCCATTACAATACCCATTGTTGTTTCCTTGAGGAGAAGATGGGTATCGAGATGATATTCCATTAAATGACTTTTGGGGTTCATCAAGCAAAAAGCGCCAACGAGTGTCTATAAGGGAGTTCTTTACTTATAAAATCCAACAGAGGGAGAATGAGCATTCATTACTCTTACATTCTAAGCGCCTATTTCAGCAATTTTTAGTGGATATCTATAGTATGATTGAATCATCTAGGTTGTCATATGTTAGAACCCACCAAAAAGAGTCAAGAACAGAATTATACAAGGGGTTGGCTGATGCAATCTTAAGAAGAGAAACTGAACCTGCAACTGTTGGGAAGCGTGTTTTATTGCCTTCTTCTTTTACAAGAGGAGCACGTTACATGTTTCAAAACTACCAAGATGCTATGGGTATTTGCAGATGGGCAGGTTACCTTGATTTGTTCATTACATTCACTTGCAATCAAAGGTGGCCTAAATTGCAAAGAACATTGGGAAGTGATGGTTTGCATTCTGAAGATGGACCAGATTTAATCTGTCGCATTTTTAAGATAAAGCTTGATCAGATGATTAAGGAAATCAAACAAGGGTATGTGTTTGGCAAGGTCAAGGCATGTATGTAAAACTTATAAAAATTAATTAACTTAAAATATTATATGATGTATTTGATTAACAATTTATGTTTATATTGTGATTTATTTTCTTCATGCTTTAAATTTGTTTACATATATATAAATATGTTCTTAGAAATTCATACTTAAATGGATAACATTCTAGCATTTACAATAACATGGTTAAAAAGTGATGCATTATTTAATTGTGAATGCAGTTGAATACACGATTGAGTTTCAAAAGCGTGGATTGCCGCATGCACACATTCTAATTTGGTTGTACCCTGAATTCAGATATCCTTATCCAAATGATATTGACCAAATCATATATGCTAAAATTCCTGATCAAAGTAGTGAGCCTGAATTGTTTAGAATTGTGCAGTCACTAATGATTCATGGACCCTGTGGGATTCACAATAGTAAATCTCCATGCATGCAATATGGAAAATGTATACGACATTTTCCTAAGAGATATCCTTTATATAGAAGAAAAGACAATGGAAGTGTGGTGAAAAGGGGAGACATTCAACTTGATAATAGATTTGTCGTCCCTTACAATAAACACTTACTTCTGAAATACAATGCACACATAAATGTTGAATGGTGCAATCAGTCTCGATCTATCAAGTATCTCTTCAAATATATTAATAAGGGACATGATCATGTGATTGCATCCTTTCATGATAGTGAAGAGAAAATAGAGATAGTAAATGTGTGGATGAAATATATTATGATTGCAGGTATTTGTCATCATGTGAGGCTGCATGGAGGATTTTTGCTTATGACATCCACTATAGAGAACCTGATGTTGAGAGGTTGTCTTTCCATTTTCCAGATGAGCAATGCGTTTTTTTTAATGATGAAGAATCCATTGAATATGTTCTTAGCAAGCCAAGTGCTAATAAATCTAAGTTCTTGGCTTGGTTAGAAGCGAACAAAAAATTCCCTGAGGCAAAGACACTAACACATGCACAATTTCCAATGAAATTATTGTGGAAGCAAAGAGATCGTGCATGGAAACAAAGGAGAAATGGATTTTCTATTGGAAGGTTGCAATTTGTTGCTCCACGGAGTGGTGAACTGCATTATTTAAGAATCTTGCTTAATATTGTAAAGGGTTCCCAATCATATGATGAAATCAGAACAATCAATAGTGTCATTTACCTGACATTCAAAGATGCTTGCTATGCTTTGGGGTTGTTAGATGATGACAAAGAGTACATAAATGCAATTGTAGAAGCAAGCCATTGGGGTCCAGCTACCTATTTGAGAAGACTGTTTGCAACACTATTGTTCTCAAATAAGCTTTCAAGACCACAACATGTGTGGAATAGCACTTGGCAGTATTTGAGTGATGATATACTTGTTGGGGTAATGGCAAGTGTACCAATATCGCAGCAGTATAATAGTTTTATAAGTAAGGATTGTCGTACCCACAAGGAACTCGAACTACTATTAACTCAAAACAATTTAGTTCACTAAGTATTTACGCAAGAACATTGAAATTTGCATTTTGGTTTTTGTGAAAAGTTTGATAACGCAAGTTCATAAACTAAACAAAGGCAGTAAAATGGTTTCGAAGACAAATTTATAAAATGGGGATTGAACTCATCGCTCTCCCTCCTCAGTATTCCGTTAGTTCCTGTACCTATTGTTTCGTTGACATTGACGCAATACTCTAAAGTCGCATAGGTCGATCCCTCGCACCTAGAGACCCTAAGAATAATATATTTAGATATCGATTCCTCGCATATCAAACATACATCACAACTTTACGAGCGGGTATTCAAGCAATCGATAGATAAATATCTATTCCTAGTATATTAAACCTACCGAGTAGAAACATTTAGTTCAAAATATAAGAAATACCTTCCGATCAAGACTAAGATTTGATAACAAGAACTATCTCGTGAAATAGATTTAAGTGTTAATACAAGACGAAACTACCAATGTCAACGGAAGTAAAATACAGAAACTAAATGAAATACATCGAAGTTCGAAGACTTTGTTCAATCCCAGATGAGAAGGTTAGCCACTCATGGAGGAAGGCAACCCACAACATGAAAAATGGAAAAGATGGAGGAAGGAAATCCTTGCCCTAGCAGAGCTTCAGCTGAGAAGAGAAGACTTGCAGAAGAGGAATATCGAAAAGTGTCTCAAAATAGCTCCCTCTCTCTTCTTTTGAGGGCGTCCATCAGGCTATCTGAAACGCGTGCGCTCAAGCGCACAAAGTGGACGCTTGAGCGCCCTATTAGTCTCTTTGAAGGGACGCGCGCGCTTGAGCGTGTGTTTGGGCGCTCAAGCGCGCAAACTTGCTGCCAAAGTCTTCTTTTTCTCCTCTTTTAACTTCACTTGTTTCTTAACTTTCCTTCCAGGTCTTATACCTACACAAAATATATACATTCTCATCAAAATGGCATCAAAACTCCAAAGTAAAATAAAAATTAAATACAACTAGAATAAGGCAATAAAAGGGGCAATTGGGGCAAAAGTAAAAACAATTATCATCTCAAAGTGCTAAAATTATACCTAAAAACTACTAATTCTACGCACTTATCAATACTTCATCGCCAAAGAACTCTTTTGCAAAGACCACGTAAAATTATTATATTCAACTTTATTGCCATATAAAATGCTAATTTATATATATATATATATATGAAATGCTACTAATTTTTAATTGCCATGTTATATCATATTTGGTATTGACGGAAGAGGAACTTAAGAATCTTACTCTTGCAGAAGTTGAGAGGATGCTAAAAAGTAACAATAGGAGTTTGTCTGATTTCTCTACTATGCCTCAACCTGATATATTGTCTTCAATTTCAGAATCTTTAAACGAGTTGATTTATGATGAGTTGAATTATGATAGGGGAAAATTAACTTCAGAACATTATCTAAAGTGACTTCTGAACAAAGGCTTATTTATGATAAAATCATGATCAGACTGTCTCAGAATCGTCCTGAATTGTTTTTTCTTTATGGTTATGGGGGAACTGGAAAAACGATTATATGAAGAACTATATCAGCAGCAATTAGATCAAAAGGAGAAATTGTTCTTACTGTTGCATCGAGTGGAATAACTGCTTTGTTGATTCCAGGTGGCAGGACGACACATTCAAGGTTTGCCATACCTATTAATGTTAATGAAGATTCAACTTGCAATATCAAACAAGGAAGTCCGTTGGCTGAATTGATAATCAAAGCTAAGTTGATTATATGGGATGAAGCTCCCGTGACTCATAGACATTGTTTGAAGCAATTGATAGAGCATTTAGAGACATTCTTCGATTCTCAAACTGTGATAGCATGAATCTTCCTTTTGGTGGCAAAGTGGTCATTTTAGGAGGTGACTTTAGACAAATTCTACCCGTAATCCCAAAAGGGTCAAGAAAAGATGTAGTTCATGCCAACATCAATTCTTCATATCTTTGGCAATATTGTAAGGTATTGACTCTGACTAAAAATATGAGGCTTTAGAGTACATCTTCTGAGTTTGATGCTGCAGAGTTGAAAAATTTTCTGAATGGGTTCTGAGCATAGGGGATGGAAGCACTGGTTATGTCGTCGATGGAGACATTGATATTGAAATTCCTGAAGATCTACTTATTGAGAATTCAGGTGACCCACTTGCTTTAATTGTTAACAATACATATCCACTGTTGTTAAAAAGAATGAATGAATCAAACTACTTTCAGGATAGAGTCATTTTAGCACCTACAAATCAAGTTGTTGACATGTTGAATGATTATATGTTGTCAATGCTTCATGGAGAAAATAAGACATATTTGAGTTTTGATAGTCCCTCTGTAGTGGAAGGTCAATATGATTCTCCAGATAATATACATATTCCTGAATTTCTCAATACAATTAACTTTTTGGGACTTCCAAATCATGAAATAAAACTTAAAGTAGGAGTTCCAATTATGTTATTAAGAAACATAGACCAGTCATCTAGCTTATGCAATGGTACTCGACTCATAATCACTCAAAAGGGTACTTATGTCCTTGAAGCAACAGTCATTACAGGAAATATTGTTGGCCAAAATTTGTTTACACCAAGGTTATCATTAACTCCATCTGACAACAGGATACCTTTTAAGTTTCAACGCAGGCAGTTCCCTATTGCCATTTCTTTTGCAATGACTATAAATAAATGTCAGGGGCAATCACTTAAACATGTTGGTATCTATCTTCGTCAACCAGTTTTTTCGCACCGTCAGTTATATGTTGTTGTCTCTAGAGTGACATCACGTGCTAGTCTAAAAATTCTCATATGTGACTCAAAAGGAAATGTTTCTAACACTACCTCAAATGTGGTGTATAAAGAGGCATTCCAAAATGTAAATTAAGTAAGTTTACTTCTTTATGCTCAAGTTATTGTAATTTTTATTTAATATATTTCGTATTTTTTTTATGTTGGATAATTCTTATTTTTTAGGTCTCTGACTTGCTGTCTCACATTATAGTTTTTCTCCATTAATGATTTAGTATTCAAATAATTATTAGAGGTTGTCCAACATTACAATAATTATCTGTAATTGGTAATTCAAATAATTATTAGAGGTTTTATTTATTTCAGTAGCATTGGGATGAATTGTTAGCTTTTAATTGACATCACTACCATTCAATTGTGGGCTTTACGTCTCCCCTTTGAAAAATTATATAATTCAACTCTTGAACTTCCAAAACCCCTAATTTCTCTGCTTTTTTGTTTGCAGTTACTGCGTTCTGGATATTGCTTTGTATCTTCTGCAGATTAGTGCATCTTCTTAAATCATCTTTAAGTACGGTATGTTATCTCATTCTGTTCTTTGTAAATTAATTTGTTTTATTATCAGTATTCAAATTACTTTGTCATGAAGTATTTCCTGAGTTTGGAAGCCTTGGCTAAATTTGAAGTAAATGTTTAATTATAATCATATTTCATGTTTTATCATTAATTAAAATTATAAGTTCTATGAACTAACACTTTTATTGCATACAACTTTTCATAGGCTTTGAAGAAATTCAAAATGTTGCCAAACTTCAACTTGATAGCACAGAACCAACATAAACATGTTTTTATTCATTCAGATAATTTTGAAATACCTTTAATTTGCACCTAAACTTCATATTGTCTGTGTTTGTCTTTTAATGGTTTAGGAGATCCTTCAAATACATTGCGTTCTTTCAAAGAATAAGCTTCATTATTTTTTATTTGGAATTGAGTAGAGAATATTTCAAACATGTCGAATGTGTTATGGTTATTTTGATGATTTAAATTCAACAACGTTATAACCCTATTTAGGCAATGTCCTACCAATAGTTAGTAAATGAACATATAATCACACCCAAGGACAAATACTATAACAATAATATGAATTGGATTTTTTAAAGTAGTCCTGCTAATCAACACACCAACATATTGACCCGTGCGAACGCACGGGTACCTGACTAGTTGACTTAATTCAAAAAATGAAGGACATTTTGATAATATACTTAGTTTTAGTATAAATTTTCTTTTTATGCAATTTTATTTTACCAAGTTTTTTTGAGTCAATTAAGCCCATTTACTATTAAATTAGGAAAATTTAGTGGTATTGTCATTTTTTTACTCTAAAATCTTTAAATTCGAATTTTCCATCCAAATTCTTTGTGTTTTACAATGCAGTTGATATGTAAAATAATTTTTTTGTTTAACCATATGTATCTCCACGAGAGGCAATACTGTTTTAGCCAGCAACATCCACTTTAAACATTTTAAAGTTAAAAATTCAATGAAAATTTGAAAAAATGAGACGAATTTTATAGGATGAGGTTAGGATTTGAAAAGAGAGAAAATTTCAAAATTTTCTTTATTTTGAATGAAATTAAGTTTTAAAATAAGTTAATTAATTTGATTTGTGAAAATTTTGAATAGAAATTAAGAATTTGTGAGATTTAAGTAAAGTAAAAGTGATGAAGTAATTTATTTATAATAATTAAAAATTTGAGAAATTAAATTTACTCAAAAAAATAATTGGGTGACCAAAATCACCTAATAATTATAATAAAAAAAGATAAAAAACAATTAAACCTTTGTTTTTGTTTAAAACTCACGTCATTCTGGGCATATATAAGGGAAAAAAAAAAGAGGGAAGGAACACATGAACTGAGGAAAGCGAACACATTAATACCTGTGGGTGTTCTTCCGTGTTCGTCCCAAACAAAATCTTCTTCCAAATCGGCGACCACCGCCGTCCCTTACCCGTACCGGATTTTCGGCCGCCGTCTTCTCTGCCACGTCGCTGCCGCTGGTGAGTGAGTTGAGTTATTTCACTATTTCGATACTGATATCTGATGAATATTGGATTGTATGGAGCTGAATTGACCAACACGGATACCAAATGCTAATGTCTAGATAGGATTAGAATGTTACCACACTGGCAATATGACACATTTTGCATAAATTATTCTCATCTGCAGTTGACAATGAATGGCTGGGAGAATATATATTTGACCGTAATTCATATTAATCTGCACGTTGATGATTCCATTGGTTTCTGCAGAAAGCTAGTTTTCCTAAAATTTGCAAGAATAGATTAAAAAGAGAGGAACGGAATATTATAAACAGAAGAAATTCATCCAACAAAGAAAAAAGTCAAAACCAATTAAAAGTGATTAAAATATGCCACTAACCCGGCATTTCCATTTTGTGTATGGATTCCATTATTTATTTTTTTGGTAAATTGTATTGATTTCAATTTGCAAAAGAAATTTCCCTTCCATGATCATGATTCCACTTTAATGGAGTTCTTGATATCTTGCCTTCACTCTTCTCTCTTTATTTTTGGTATAATCATCTTTGTATGCACTTCATGGCCTAAACACCCATGCAGCAACTGAGTTTCGATGCCTAAACCACCCAAAGTCTAATAAAGGAAAGGTTTATATACATTTCAATGTTCACTACTTCTGCAAGGTGTGTGTGTGTTTTTGCAGCATCTTTAGATTCAAACAGCATGCCTACCTGTGGTTTCCTATATGCTTCATCATCCTGATTATTTACTTCTGGTTCAGCCAAGTTTACAGTCATAATTGTCATGGCCTTTTTCAGTTTCAACAGTATCAGAAAACAAGTCTATTACTGTTCCCATCCTTCATATACTGCCTCATCATCCATGATAGTGTACCTAATGATAAATGCACTTCAGTGGCTTTCCTTGAAAAGACTAGATAAAGTGATTCATGTTTATACTTTAAGTATTGACTATGTATTATGGATTATATATGTGTATTAGGTACTTATGTAATGGTTTTGAATTTGGAGCATGAACTTTTTAAGTTGGGTTAGCTTTTGTTATGATTTTATTTTTTAAAAATTTTAGTATGGAATTTACATATAATGATATGTTCTGGCTCAACCAATTCAACTAATGACCTAGTGAATTAGTACCTCGGCTAAGTCAATGATTGATCTGAGTTTTATAACATCGATCTTTTCTACCGAATTTGCAACAAGAAGCCTCTTTCTTAGGCCTTTCCTTATATATATATATTATTGATTTTCTGGTTAAACTGCCTATTTATATTTACTTCCTGTGGAAATGGATGCAAATTGAGAAACACATCTATCTATCTTTGTTTAATTGAAAACTGTTTTGAATTAATATTCACTGCTTTGTATATGTATGTATGTATGTACATTCTGTCACCTCACTAGTATTTCAGTATTTCCCAGGATGTTGCTGTCATCTGACTAATATGCATGAGTTCATTGCGAGACAGCAAAGCACGGTTAATGATGAACATATATTGCTTTGGAAGGAATCTTGTCACTTCTTCATCCTCTTTGCCTCCTGTGCAACTTCCAGCACAAAAGTATAAGACCCTCATGTTCATGTGTACAATTAGGTTTTTAATTTAATTAAAGATGCTGTTAGCATTGTGGATTCTATTTCTGCTTTAAAGTAAAATCTTATGTTGCTTATGTTCTTCTAGAATGTTACTTGACGTATTAGGTGTCAATCTTTTATATTGGATGGAATGTAGGGAAGCACATTTTTGGTATGTTTTGCCTGATGAGGTAAAGAGCACAAACCTATTGAACCGATATTTTGAAATTCTATCACCTTGTGAGAAAGAAAATATATTTCGCCTGCGTGGGGAAGAGTTAAAGAAAAAAGCAATCCTAGCTCGTGCATTGGTTCGAACTACGTTAGCAAGATGTAAGTTTTATTGTTCTGAGACTGGTTTTCTTAGTTTTTCTTCTTTCTTTTTACATTTCATTTGTATAATATTGTCCCTATACCTACCAATCACCAAGTTCTGTATTTTTTTGTTTTTAGGGTTTATGCAAGTCATATATATCTTCAATCAGATTTTATATTTAATGGACCAGAACCTTGTGATTTCATATAGTGATTTGTACTACCATAGCAACTAACATGATTAGGTTTTCTGAATTTGCTAAATATTTCTTGATTACTTAATATTTAGATTTGCTTCTTTTAATTTTTGGGATTGGTGCTGTTTATAGGATGGTAAAATATTATGCAAATCTACTGTCCATACACTTATTTAACAATGTCTTGTGCCTCACTAATTTTTCTAGTGACAATTTTGTGGATCACAACTGTTGACATTGTTTCCCTTTTGGAATCAACCACATTATGTAGAAATGTAGCCTGCATGTTTCATGGACCATTACACTTACACGGACAGAACTATCTGTCATGGTTACATCTGTGATCTCTATATTCTTCCTGTTCTGCTTCATTTGGTTTTGATCTTTATATATCATGACAGAGGTCATATATCTAAACAATATTGTTTACTGCTAGACCAGATGAATTGTCAGATTGATCCAAAATCTTTAAAGTTTAGGAAGAACAATTATGGCAAGCCTGAGGTGTGTTTTTTATTGTTAGCTTATTACCTGTAATTTTGTATGATTGCACTTTCTTCTAGCTTAATTGACATAGTTTTCATTGAGCTTTTCTTGTAAACACTCAAAGTTTTTCATAGCATATTTGAATAGGTGGACTGGCAATATGCTGATGATTGGAGCCTACCACCGCTGCATTTTAATATCTCTCACACTTCATCTTTGATAGCTTGTGGAGTAACTGTGGGCTCACCTGTATGTGTTCAGTATTCTGTTATACAGATGTTATTAATTTATTTATTTATTTTATTTGCAAACAGGTCATTGTATTCTCTTCTAGTATTATGACCTTTTCCTTTTTTAATTGTCATTTTTCTTGCTGAAGACCTTTGTCTTTGAACTGATTTAACTTGCCAGTCATATTATAGATTGGAATTGATGTGGAGGAGAAGCAAAGGAGGTTAAAGAATGATATTTTAGCCTTTGTACGACGATACTTTTCTCCCCCTGAAATTGAGATGCTGGCTCACATTGCAGACCCCGAGCTTCGGCGTCAGGAGTTTATAAAATTGTGGACTCTGAAGGTTGGTCAGAGTATTGAATGTTTCTACTGCTGCTTGGTTGCACGTTTACTATGCAATTAATAGTCAAGTGTGAAAGAAATGTGACTCTTAGAACTATTATCTTGAGATAATTTGAGTATTTCTTTTTTATTTAGCTTCATATCAAATTTTTGTTTTATTTGAGCATTACTTATTTTTTGAAAGTAATTACTTTTCTTATTTAGCTTCATATCAATTTTTTGTTTATTTGAGCACTACTTATTTTTTGAAAGTAATTGGATACCAACTAGTTAAAAGTTTCGTTCTACCTTATATTGGTAATACATTTCCATATTATTATGATATTGGAATTATTTGGAAAGCATCTTAAAAATGGATACCAACTAGTTAAAAGTTTCGAAGATGTATATTTTAAACTTTTCTCAATAGTTAAAGATGCAAATTAATAAAATAATTTTCAGAGGTTTCTGTATGCTTTACGCCTTTCTTTGTTAGCTCCAAGAAAAATAACCTCTGTAGTTCCCTCACAGCATAACTCAATAAACCTTTTAAAATTTTGATTTATTTACAAGTTCCTTATTTTTGTGAAAAGTATTCAAGCGAGCAGTCAAATAGAGAGTAATATGCATAAATTTCCTTGGAAACTTATCTGTTCTTCAATAACCATAAGCATAATGTAGTGAGTGAACGTAACTTATTGGTCTTGTAGGTTGAAAGTTCAATCTATATTTTGCTGTTCTGCAGCTGTCACTTACAGATACATTTCCCATTTATAGGAGGCATATGTAAAAGCACTGGGGAAGGGCTTCTCAGCTTCACCTTTTAAGACTTTCACTGTTCGATTTAGAGACCATATGAAAGGAGGCATCCATTTTCCACCTCATATGATTTCTAAGGTATGTCTCACTCTTGCAAAGTTCGTTTGACATATAGATAACTCTTAATTAAAGATTATGTTGATGAACTGATTCTTCTTCTGGTGTCAACTGCTGTCAAATGGTAGGTCAAGAATTGCCATATAGTGTTTAAATCCTTGCTTTAGTAGTATATCATATTTAAATGTTGTCATGTGAATTATTGGTTTTGTCTGTCTTAAGCATTTTACTTTGCTGACAGGCACCTGAAATCACTGTTGAGCCTGCTGATGACCTGAAGAATCTCTCAAGCAGTTGGCAGTGTGTGCTTCTGGAGTTGGCTGGTTCTCATTATGCTGCCATTTGTATAGAACAGGACAGCATTGATGCAGGTAATAAATCTTATTTTTTGTTATAAGGAGTATATTGCATCAATGCTAGTTGCACAACATTGCTTTCATAACTGCACAAGTGGCTTCATGTTAAAGTAACTCTGATAATCTGATGCACTTAGATGCAGCCACATTTGTAGTTGTGGTCATTTGTGGCTAACAATTGTACGAGTAACATTATTCGAATTAGTATTATGAGTTTGAGTAGCTGCTACAGCATCATGTTTGTGATTTGCAGGCAAAGGGAGCATTCCAATAAACCCTGCGGAAAACAATCCCCTTTGTTGAAGATGAATGTATTTCTGGAACTGACACTGCTATAGTGATTGGTGGCTTGTCTACACTGTTAGTGTGTTGATTAATGATTCTATAATGATATGGAAGTTTTGGCCGTGGCTTTACATCTTCCTCCAGCATTTTGGTATCAGTGGTTCAAATTTATTTTAGGGCTCCTTTTGTTCTTGTTGCCTAGGGTTCTGTCTGTGGGATGAAGAGGTCAACTGGAATTTTGGAGCATATTGTACTGCGCTGGGTTTTGTAGTCTGTTTAGATACGTAAATCTAGTAATGGATCCGCATTCCCTTTTTCCTTATTTGCCTCTTAAACATTGTAAACGGTGGTGGTTGTTGCACTTGCTTAAAACAACGTTTTGTTAATTTAATCAATGTAAAAACTTATACACTATTTGAATAATTTAGGCATCTTGCTTATAGTGAAGTGTTTGAAAAAAATACTCCCCTCTGCATTTCGTTATCTTCATTGACTCACTTCTATTCTGAAAAAATTCACAGAACTTATATTTGTGTTTATATAGGAAATGTTTAAAATGCTATAAATCTACACCTTGTTTTACGGGAAATTAAACGTGTACCACTTAAACAAATCATTCATTGTTAGTGGAACCTTTAATTTAAATTGATGAATCTTAAGCTCGGTTATATCAAATTAATGTGTTACTAGATGTTGGTAAAATTGTCTATTTCATTTAGTTGGAATCTAATATGATTTTTGAATATTGAGTCCTAGTCCATAAAATGAATGTATTGATTTCTTTTCTCAACATAAAATATTCAGTCAGGGTAGAAATGATGTCTCATTAACACATCCATGCTCTCCATGGTTAAACGAATTTGCTAGATATATAACAGGAGACATCTAAGCGCAAAATCCAGACGAGATAAATTCTCGTTAAACATGTAATTTCATGACCAGTAGTATAAAACATTTCTATACTATTATAGTAGTAGTACTGTAGTAGTAGTAGATAAAAATTAAATCTACATCAAACCAAGGAATTGATATATACCTTTTTTGGCCATGAAATTGGTATATGTAAGGCAAACTTTTCCCTGAAATTTGTCCCTAATTTCTCTAAGAATTTCTTGATCTCCAAGATTCCAACCATATGAAACTGGTTATTCTTTTGGTTCCTAACTTCCTAGATCCATCTCTGGGGTTAAATAAAAATAAGAGGGCCTAAACTAAAACGGTTAAGAACCAATTAAGTAGCCACTGGCCCACTGCAGCAGAGTGGAGAAAAAAAAAGGAAAAAAAAAAAATCAAGGCAGAGAGAACTATCAAAAGCAAGCTTTAGCTTATTAATTTAAAACCGATTACTTCTGTGCCATGATAGTGCTGGCAGCCAAAAGTCTGAAGTCTCATGTATAAACTGGAAAACATCCTTTGAATTTTGTATTTTCAACATCAATTGGATCGGCTAATTTGTTGGCGGGGTTGAGAAAATTGGAGGTGATATTGCTGGTACCAACACTATTTAGGAGGTTGGGCAAGGGATAAGAGGAATTTGTGGAGTGAAGGGAAGAAAGGTTGGCCACCCTCTCCTTTGGAGGATACTTCTAAAAGAATGATGTGGGTGGGTATGAATACTCAAAATAGCTTCCAATAATCCGAATGATTTCTCTCTTCAGAATTTCCAGAGAAAATTGCACAAATCTGAACCCTGAATTTCTAAAGTATCATAACCAACTCTCTGCAGACTCAGAATTGATTGTGCAATATGGCAGCTACCTGACCTTTTTCTTTATCTTCTTTCAAAGTCAGGAAACGATAGGTGCCATATATACCTTTCAGCAAAAAATTGTAAATCATGTGTTATAAATAGTTGCACTCTTCCTTTCCCAGTTGAGAGCATTCAAAGTTTTTTCTCTAAAGGACTATGTCATGCATATTTTCTAGAATTTCCCAACAGGGATGCATTCTCCTTAGTCCTCCTCACCCACCAATAGCAACAACCAACTAGGTGGGTAGGGAGTCAGACATCACTGTGCTCCATCAAAATCCAAAGTTTCAGAAATAGTGCTGCATTGGTTTTACCAGTAGTCCTTGCAAGAACAGACACCATCTCTGAAATGGTGAAAGCGAGTAGCATCTCTAACAATAAATTGGCGATTGACAATCTTACTAACCATCTTAATAAATATATGACAATCCACACACACTCTTAGGTTTTTCATGACAGTAATCTCTGCTCCAGACCTAGTGTTCAAGAGACCAAAAGCAATTGCCAATCTTTCACTGTGCACCCCTGTACCAATCAAGAGTTCTTCCCTCCTCTCTTGATACTTCTCATCTGGTTGATGAATTTCCCCCACAAGATTTTCCAATTCATCAACCATTCTATATATTTCCTTAGTTTGGGGATGACTTCTATCCCCAGAGTAAAAAAGGTGCATTTTACCTTTATACTCTACATAGCTGCATCCTGGATCTTTTCTAAGTTTTCTTTCCCTCATCATGACTCGAACTTTCAAAACCCCCTCCAAGCTTTTAGCATCAGAGTATATATTTGACAACAAAACATAGTAACCTATATTTGTGGGTTCAAGCTCAATGACATGTTCAAATGCCACCTCTGCCAGTTCTACATTTCTATGAATCTTGCAAGCACCCAGAAGTGCTCCCCAAACAGCACCATCAGGTTTCATCTTCATTGACTTTATGAGATCCATAGCTTCCTTCAACCTACCCGCTCGGCCTAAAAGATCCACCACGCAAGAGTAGTGCTCAGGACCAGGCTGCAAACCATACTTCCTCTCCATCTCATCAAAATACTCCAATCCCTTATCAGTCAACCCTGCATGGCTACAAGCAGAAAGAACAGTCACGAAAACAGTTCTATCCGGCCTCACACCGGACTTAAGCATCTCATCAAAAAGCTCCACCGCAATCTCCCCTTCTCCATGGATTCCATACCCACCAATGATAGCTGTCCAAGACACAACACTCTTGTCACCCAAGCCATAAAAAATGGCACGAGCACGTGCCAAATTACCACACCTAGCATACATGTTGATGAGTGCATTCGTTAGAAACGGATTGGACTGAAACCCGCATTGCTCTATCTTCCGTTCCACTTCACAACCAATTACTTGTGCACCAAGGTTTGCACAAGAAGACAGAACAGCAAGAAGAGTAACAGGGTCAGGACTCATCCCACTCAACTTCATGTCACGGTAAAGTTCTAAAACATGTCCAGCATGGCCGTTCTGCGCGTAACCAGAAACCATGGCGTTCCACGTGATCAAATCCTTCACGTGCATTTCGTCAAACACTTGGCGCGCAAGTTCAACCTCGCCACACTTAACGTACATGGTAAGAAAACTGTTCATAACGGACAAATCAGCATCGAAACCGAACGTAACGGCACAACCGTGAAGGCTTGTGCCGGTAGTTAAATGTGTGGGGACCGTGCAACCGGAAACTAAACCCAGCATTGTGACGGAGTTAATCTTAACCGTCACCTGCTCTTCCCGGCGCATTTGGCGGAATATCTTAACGGCCTCGAGAAACATGGAGTTGGAGGAGTAGCCGGAAATCATGGCGTTGTAACAGATTGTGAGGTTTTGGGTTTCGTCGAAGACTTTGCGGGCGTGGTGGGGGAGGGAGCATTTGGAGTACATGGAGATGAGTGAAGAGCGAGTGTACGGGTCGGGTTGAGAGCCGGTTCGGATGACGTGGGCGTGGATTTGGGATCCGGTGAGGGGGAGGGAGAGGAGGGCGCAGGATTTGAGGAGGAAGGGGAAGGTGAACGTGTTGGGGAAGAAAGAGGAGCGGAGCATGTTGCGGTAGAGACTCAGGGCTTCTTGGTATTGCCTTTGCTTTGATAGCTCCATCAGCCGAAGGTTCCATGCCGTCGTTGGATTCGCCGGTCGGAATTTCCGCTCGCTGGAATCAGGCGGCGCCACTGCCCTATGACGGTGGTGCTCGACGCTCATGAAGTCACAACGGTGCAACCCAATTGTGGAATTTTACTCCATAATTATATTATTTTCTGCACAGTTTCTTTTAGGTGAATCACCGGTTATGATTCACGACTATTGACTGATTGTAGCCATAGGTGAATCACCGGCTTGTAGCCATAGGATTGTAGTTTTTATAATCAACGGTTGTGATTCACGACTATTTACTGATTGGGTGTAGTTTACAGAATTTTCGAAAACGTCCCTATATATTTATGCTCAGTTTGGATATACTTCTTTAGAAAAACTTCTTGAAGTCAAATGAATTTAACTTCTCCTTAAGTTGAAATTAGTTACTTATGGAGATGTTAAATCATAGAGCTTTTAGAGTAGGTGGACTACAAAAGACTAATTTCTTTTGACCTCTTTGATTTATTCTATTTTTTTCACCTAAAAGTACTTTTACAGAAGTTTAATCCAAATATACTCTTAGCAACTTAGTGAAGTTTATTTTACTGCTTTTAACTATTGGCCCTTTTTAATTTTACTTAGGAAAGAATATCAGAAAGTCCCTTCTCATCTTGTTTTCTTTTGTTTTGAACTTACTTCATTTTTTTTTCCATTTAAACCCTTTTTTGTAATTTTATAAAGTTTCACACTTAGTAGATGGTGAAACTTGTTATAGAAAGTCAAAAGGATGAAACCCTAATATTTCACTCATCCTATACTTCACCAAGTTGAACTCATATTTTTCGAAAGCTCTTAAATAAAAAAATAGCTTATTTTTTTCAAAAGAAAAGCACCATTTTAAAAAGCTACTCTGCAACCTTCTTTTTTTATAAGGGCAGAGCTTTTTCTTATGGAACCATCCTTCGATTCTCATAAATTTGATTTTTCATAATTTTACATTTCATTATTTATCCACATGACCATATTACAACACACTTTTGTTGAGTGTTGACCACCCTTTGAATCTTCAACCCCAACAGCTCATCATCGCCTATCATCATCCTCATTGAAAAGGAATGCAAATAAATAAGTGCATGTTTAGTTATAAGATGGGAAGAGTGAGAATCAAATTTGCTGAAATTGATTTTAAATCATTTTCGTTCAACGTGTTTTTATAAAATATGTATTTTTATTTTTTATTATTGATTTTATAAATTTACCAAAATTATTTATACCTGACTATAAACTAAACAGACCCTAAATCTTTGGGTTATAAAGATAAAAATTAAGATTTATATATTAAAAATATTGAAATGAAAAAAAAATAAGATAAGAGTTTAAATCTTAATAAATTTCAAAATTAAAGATTAACATTTATTAGCATTTAAAAATTCAAATAGGAAGAGAGAGAAAATTAGTATTAATGATTGAGAAGGAGAATTTCACTCTCACAAATGTGAGTGAAATTCATCATCCAATAAGAGAAAAAGAGATAATATCAAAAATCATTGAAAGGGAAAGTAAAATGAGCGAGTGTCTCAGTCTCCAAAATGATGTCTCAAAATTATAATATAGAGAATTGATTATATCATCAAATAGGTGACACTACAAAATTAAAAAAGGGGAAGGAGAGTGCAATTAATTAAAACACTTTGATTGAGAAACCCTACTTTATTATAATATAGAATATAGATTACAAGTTTATTATATATTTTTACTTTTATGTGTTTTTCTTTTGCATAATATATATTATATGACCCGTGCACGGGTGCCCCGACTAGTTTATTCTACATATACGTGCTTTTTGGCTTACAACATAGATATAAGTGCCTGGATAAAACTACCGATTTTTTATTGAGAATAAGCATCTACCTTATTATATAAGTGAAAATCTATAAGTGACACTTTATATTTTACTTATAATATTTTACTAACTTTATTAACATAATTTGTAATATTATAAAAATTTTATTTAAAGAATTCATATTTTTATTTTTAAAAAATTGATTAGTTAATAATATTGAATTTTATAATTTCATACAATTTTATAATAATTTTAATTAAAATCAAAGCTATTTAAAATGTTTTACCATCTTCCCTAAAATATGATTGTTTGTGAATTATTATTTATATAATAAAAAATTCTAGAAATAATTTCTTTTTTATTGATAATTTTTTTAAATAATTCATTTATTATAAATATTTAGTTTTATAATTAGATATTTTTATGTTCTTTTTAAATAATATAAAATATTTTTTTTTATAAAAATATTTTATCAAATAACTTTTAACTTAAAAGAAGCTTTTAAATTTAAAAAAAAAAATTGAAACCGCCAAAAAGCTTTTACTTTATTTTTTTAAAGCTTTTAATTTTAGCTTTAGCTTTAAAGCAACATATAAACTCAAAAAATTAAGCCAGATATATTATACTTTCGGATAAGGGTTGTGAGCTTTGAAGATCCAAGTTTGTGTAATGATTTTGTGTTAGCTTGTAAGGGAAATAAAACTTTCACGCTTAAATAAGAGGTGTATGGTAGGGTGGACATCAGTCGAATTCAAACAGATTGGGGTGGAAAAGACTCGAAATGAAGCAAACTGAAGATAAAAAATCCATGGTCGATTTCGTTCTATTTCGGGCTAGTTGATCAGATTCCTAAGTGAATCAGGTGAGTTGTCGTAGGTTTAGGCTTATTGGGTCAGTTCACGCAATAGATAGAGAAAAGGAGCATCATAAAAAAAATGAATGTGAAATACCTAAACCCTAAAATAAAATATAAGCTTCTAAATCTCAAAACTAGAGCATGATTGAAACAGGGAAAGAGGAGAGAGGTTTCAAACATATAAAATGAAAAAGCGAAGGGGAGAAACCATTATATATCAGGGTGGCGGTGCAACAATAAGGGACATAATCCATGACGACACGATAAAGTGAGGGACAAGACAACACACACAGTTGCCGATGGTCCCTAGTGAAGTACAATGAGAACGAGATAAGGTGTTGTGGGTGAAAGCCAACACATGGTGCACCACAACATGATAAGGTGAGAAGACGATGCACATGCACTACTAGAAATTTGCTTAATTCCTATAGATTTTTCCTACAAATTTTTCGTAGGAATTTCTTGCAAATTTTTCTATAATTTTAAAAATTTCCCTACGATTATTAAAATTGTAAAAAAAAAATGGCAAGAAACAATGAATTTGTTGGGAATTTTCCTACGAAAATAATTTGTAGAAAATTTTTGTAGGAAAATCTCTAAAAAATATTATGTGCAAAAGAAAATGGTATGAAAATCTGTATGAAATTAGACCTATATCTATAAGCTATATTCTTATGAATTTTCCTACAATTTATTTCCTACAAATTTTCTTATAAATTTTTCTTGGAGAAATTCCTATAAATTTATTCCTGTGAATTTTCCTATAACATTTTGCTTAAAATTTTCTCACGAATTAACTTCCTACAAATTTACCTACCAATTATTTTTAGAAGATATTATTATTAATTTTAATTGCATGAAAATTTATAAGAAAATTCACCTACAAATTTACCTGCGAATTTTTCCTACAGATTTTCTTTTAAGCTATTTTCTTGTGGATTTTCCTATATTTTATTTCCTACAAATTTTCTTATAAATTATTCTTGGGAAAATTCCTACAAATTTTCTTAGAATTTTCTTGCGAATTAATTTTCTACAAATTTACCTACCACTTTTGTTTTTAAAAAAAATATTCTTATTATTTTTCATGAAAAAATTCTTGCAAATTTACCTATCACATAAAATTTTTGAAAGAAAATCTCCAAAAAATAATAGGTGTAGGAAAAAAAATCATGTGAAATTCTATAAGAAAGTTTACTTACAAATTTATTTGTAAATTTTCCTACAATTTTTCTTGTGAATTTTAATTTCATAGGAATTTTCCTACAATTTTTGTTCCTGCAAATTTACTCACCACTTATTTCCTACAGATTTACTTGCCATTTTTTAAAATTAAAATTACAAAATTTAAAATATTAGAAAAACACAGTTGTGAAAATCTAAGTCTATAACTCATTTATCACTCACACAATTCTCTCTCTCTCGAAATCCCTATCTCATTTATCACGCTCATTTATCACTCACACAATTCTGAGTCTGTAGCTCTTTGCTCTTTGCTTCTCTATTGCTTCACTCATGATGCTCCAAGCCTCCAACGCTCCTCTCCGCTCAGTGTAGAGGTTCTCTTCGCGCTCACAATATAGAGGTTCCTCAGGTTTTCTTCTTCCTAAAATATTTTCTTCTTCAATCTCCTAATTAGATTGGTTCTCTAACTCATCGATGATTTCTCTAATAGATTTCTTCAATCGCTTCTTTCATCTTTTCAATGTTGGTCCCAGAGGAAATCTAGAAGGGGGTTGAATAGATTCACTAAAAGCTTTTACCTTTTTACAAAATCGGAAATCGTTTTCCCCTTTCTTTTTGCCTTCAAGATTATTTCAAATTCAGTTTTCAAAAGACAATTTTTTAGAGTTCAAAACCAATGTGCAACCGATCAATATATTGAGAAGGGTAATTGATTACCAAGATTGATTCCTCAAACGTTACAATTTACTATTCAAACAAATTCATTTTTATGAAATATCAAGAACAAAATTAGAACTTACAATACAGAACAATTATGCAGTTCAATTTTAGCCAACAATATCAAATTGTAATAGAGTAGGGATAGAGAAAATTTAGACAGTTGTTTATACTGGTTCAGCCATAAACAGGGCCTACATCCAGTTTAGATTCAGCACACCACTAAACCTGCTTTCACTATAGAAAATTGATTACAAACACCAAGCACATACAATCCCAAAGAAAGACTTACAAACAACAACAGAGGTTTAACTCTTGCACCCCACAAGAGCATATTCTTCAATGACACCCCGTCATATGAACATCAACCTTACTCATGACACCCCGTCACAAGATTTCAAACAATCTCTATGAACACCCTATTCAAGAGACTTCACAATACAGAAAAATTAAAAAGATTAAGGGTTTAGATCAATAACACCTTGACTGTGTAGATTAACCCAATGAATAAGATCAAACACTTCTTTCCATTGTCAATTCTTTTTTGAGCCGAGTTCTTGATTCTGCATATTTTTCTGGTTTTTCCTTTTGATCTCTTAGAGAGATTTTCTAAAAGAGATTCTTGTGTTATTTAGAAAAAACTGAGCTCTTCATTTTTTATTTCGAAAACCATAAGTATAAAACAGTTTTAGTTAGTTAGAAACAGAAAAGATCTGTTAAAAATCAGTTACAAACAGTTTTGAAAACGTCCAGAATTATGCAGACTCTATGGTAATCGATTATTGACTTTGGTAATCGATTAAACTAGACAGTATTTATAGAACTCTTCTCAGGATTCACAGGTAATTGATTACTTGTATCAGGTAATCGATTAATTCGATCCTGAACATGAATTCAAGCAGTTTTCAGCTTTGAATCAGCTTGGGGTCCATTACCAACTTAAGTAATCGATTAAACCAAAGGAAAATCATTACCAAGTTGAGTAATTTAGATACCAAGTTTTCCAAAATTGAAAACTTAACTTTGAACTCAATTTACTTAAAGAAAGATCAACAAGGAAGAGTCATCAAACACATATATATTGCCTAATTCTAAAAATAATCAATACAAGTGCCACACCTATAGAAATATATTTGGCACTGCAAAATGAATTGAAATTTAAACACTTAATTTCTACAACAAAACCAAAACATCCATTAGATGAGAGACTTGAGAAGTGACTTGTATTTCTTCATTGATAGCTTAAGTCCAACATTCAAGTCATTAACCCATCGATAATCAGACCAATGCTTCAATCTTTGATTTATGCTTCAATCTAACAAGTACGGGATCTATTTTAATCAGTTATTTTTCTGATCCTATTATCATATTTTTAGCTTAGTTCTAAGTGTTGTGCTCTGTTTATCTAGATATAGGCTCTATTTATCTGAATTTTAGCATTCAAATTAAGTTGCTGCTATACAGATATATGCTTTCCTCTTGGCATTGAGATATCTTGACTTTTATATTATGGATTTTGGCACACCATATAAATTGATGTTGCCTAGCTATTTGATCGAAGAGTAGTGAGGCAGTGGCAATGTAGAGCTTGTTGGAAGCTGTGAGGCCTGCCATTCCTGCTCTAATTATCACAATCTGTGGTTTCTTCACCACCATTGTTGCTTGCTTAGCTTGGCTAAGATTAGAATTTATGTTTGTCACAATAGGCAAAGGATAACCACAAGACAAATCAAATCACACACTGGGGAGGGAGAAACAATAAAAACATGGAGTGGTACAATAGAAAGTGGTGTGGACTGTGAAGGTGAGATTTAAGTTACTGATAATGAATTTACCAGGTTGTGAGGGACATTTTCAAGCTATATGTAGAAATATGTGATGTGTTGGGGGTGAACACCAAGGAGATATAAATATGGTGAGGATCTAGCTGCACACAATAGAAATTCTTAGCGGGGTAAAGACTTCTTTGATGACAAGTCTTTGAACCTCATTACTAAATTCAAGAGCTTTATTAGAAGAACATTGTTTAGCACCCTTTCACTAATGGTGGTTTTAAGGCTTTATGGAGTGAGTTTTATTTGCAAAGAAAGAATTTCTAAGAGTAAATAGGGAAGAAACGCTTAAGTTGTATGATGGTACAAGTGAGAAAACTATGAGATTGTTGAGAAGGAGATCAAGAAAAAGAAGGATGAAGCTTTGAGTTGACATAAGGGCCTTAATGGTTTAGGAGTATTTATAGCCGCTGAATGTTACTGGCATAGCATGAAATTAAACTTGTAGGCTATGGTGTGAATGACTGAATAGGTTATTTTATATTTTAGGCTATAAAGTGGGGTGGCATTATTGGACAAGAACTTGTGGTTGATATAGGTGAAACGTCTTGTGGATGGCATGATTCAGTACAAAAGCCAATACCATATACTGAGCCAAAGTGGAGGATGAAAGGCTCTGTTATTGTTGACTATAAGGTGTTTTTGTTTTGCTCATTAAAGTTTAATTTTATTTTAGTATATCACTTATTCTTGTGCAGCCCAACCAGGTCAATCATGGTTATAGGTTAGGTGAGGCGGGTCATGAGTATAAGGATGATTCTTTTATGTCAGTCTGAGACATTGTGAAAATTAGATGAATCTAAAGGTAATATATTATACGGGAAGAAAATGAAAATAAAATAACCATGGACCTAATTAAGGGACTAGTCCCACGCCTGATGGTTGGCTGGTTAGACAGAATCTCAATAGCCATAGTTAATATGAACACAAACAAGATAACCAAGATGTAATTGCCAAGGCTG
The DNA here is from genome assembly GCA_026901365.1 of Sesbania bispinosa. NCBI lineage: Eukaryota > Viridiplantae > Streptophyta > Magnoliopsida > Fabales > Fabaceae > Sesbania > Sesbania bispinosa. The sequence goes on along the minus strand of QLOH01000789.1, from coordinate 279,982 downwards.
TGATTAGGCCAACCAGAGAAAAGCACTATGGCATGCATGTTTACCTCAGTAGAAGCTCATCTGCATTTGCATCATCATATTTTGTTTGTGCCATTATACATAGGCATGTCTTCGCCTGGTGGCATGTCCATATCCTCTGCTTGTAGATACGACAATACATTATCAGACACTTTCTTGTTGCAATTTCAAGGAGTAATTTCTTGTTGGTATTACCTCCTATTAAAATTAAAAGAGGAACCCAATGATGATAAAAACTTAGTGAAACATAAACTTCTTAGTTGTATCTTTTAAGGCTAACACTGGCTACTATTTTGTTATTTGTCATTTTTTAATATGCAGAATATTGGATATAAGTTCAACAAAACTAGGAATAGAAAGATTTTCATTTGTTTAATGATTAATTTATCATATAATTGCTTAGTGAAATCTTGATTACATCGTAAAGGAAACCATTGAATGACTCCTAGATAAATAAGTCACAATATCACATGATGGGATTCTTTCTATTTAGAGTATTAGAGTACAATGAAATTTAATAATTATTTTTAATCTAAATTAACATGGGTTGTAATGATTCCAAATGCAGATTCATTTTCACTTATTTTCATTTTAGATTCTTATGTTTTATTCAACAACTAATGAAAATCTTTTCTCTCTACTGTTCAGATCACAGACTTGCTTGTTAATATTACCAAGCATGTATTGAAGCCAAAGCATCAGGTGCTGAATGATAAGCAGAAACAAAATCTCCTGAAGAAGCACAATATAGAAGAAAAGCAAGTCAATTGATTTAACTTGAGATTTTGGGTATTGGGAAGATAAAAGGAATTTTATTTTGAAGTTACTCAAAGAAAATAATTTATGTTTGATATTAGCAGCAACACTTTATTTCGGGTTGAATTTGCTAGTAAATGAATGCCCCCTCCTTAATTTCTCTATTTCTTCTTCTTAATTTGTTAACTTTTTAATGTAATCATATGTTTAAACTTCCATCACGTATTGTTTGACATGTTTACATGAAAAATTGCTTTTTGTTGTGAAAAGAGGCAGAGTTTCAAAGAAAGAATTTCTAAGAGTAAATAGGGAAGAAACACTTAAGGTGTATGATGGTACAAGTGAGAAAACTATGAGATTGTTGAGAAGGAGATCAAGAAGTATGAGGCTTTGAGTTGACATGAGGGCCTTAATGGGTTTTGGAGTATTTATAGCTGCTGAATGTTACTGGCATAGCATGAAATTAAACTTGTAGGCTATGGTGTGAATGACTGAATAGGTTATTTTATATTTCAGGCTAGAAAGTGGGGTGGCATTGTTGGACAAGAACTTGTGGTTGATATAGGTGAAACGTCTCGTGGATGGCATGACTCAGTATAAAAGCCAATACCATATACCGAGCCATAGTGGAGGATGAAAGGCTTTGTTATTGTTGACTATAAGGTAGAGTTGCATATCAATATCCACATTTATCTGAGGGACTGCCTCTCCATGTGATGTCCAATACCAATATCCTGGTTTAAAACCCTTTTTAATGAATATGAACATTAACTTCAACTCTGCCTCTTTTCACAACAAGAAGCAATTTTTCATGTAAACATGTCAAACAATACATGATGGAAATTTGAACATATGATTACTAGCAAATTCAACCCGAAATAAAGTGTTGCTGCTAATATCAAACATAAATTATTTTCTTTGAGTAACTTCAAAATAAAATTCCTTTTGTCTACCCAATACCCAAAATCTCAAGTTAAATCAACTGACTTGCTTTTCTTCTATATTATGCTTCTTCAAGAGATTTTGTTTCTGCTTATCAGTCAGCACCTGATGCTTTGGCTTCAATACATGCTTGGTAATATTAACAAGCAAGTCTGTAATCTGAACAATAGGGAGAAAAGATTTCCATTAGTTGTTGAGTAAAACACAAGAATCTAAAATGAAAATAAGTAAAAATGCAATCTGCATTTGGAATCATTACAACCCATGTTAATTTAGATTAAAAATAATTATTAAATTTCATTTTACTCTAATACTCTAAATAGAAAGAATCCCATCATGTGACATTGTGGCTCATTTGTCTAGGAATATTTCAATGGTTTCCTTTACGATGTAATCAAGATTTCACTAATCAATTATATGATAAACTAATCATTAAACAAATGAAAATCTTTGTGTTCCTAGTTTTGTTGAATTGACATCCAATATTCTGCATATTAAAAAATGACAAATGACAAAATAGTAGCCAGCGTTAGCCTTAAAAGATACAACTAAGAAGTTTATGTTTCACTCAGTTATTATCATCATTGGATTCCTCTTTTAATTTTAATAGGAGGTAATACCAACAAGAAATTACTCCTTGAAATTGCAACAAGAAAGTGTGTGATACTGTATTGTTGTATCTACAAGCAGAGGATATGGACATGCCACCAGGCCAAGACATGTATATGTCTAATGGCACAAACAATATGATGATGCAGATGCAGATGAGCTTCTACCGGGGTAAACATCTCATAGTGCTTTTCTCTAGTTGGCCTAATCACAGCTTTGGCAATTACATCTTGGCTACCTTGTTTGTGTTCATCTTAGCTATGGCTATTGAGATTCTGTCTAACCATCCAACCATGAGGCGTGGGACTAGTCCCTTAATTAGGGCTATGGTTATTTTATTTTCATTTTCTTCCCATATGTTATATTAACCTTTAGATTCATCTTTGCACAGTGTCTTAGACTGACATAAAAGAATCACCCTTATACTCTTGACCTGCCTCACCAAACCTATAACCATGATTGACCTGGCTGGGATGCACAAGAATAAGTGATATACTAAAATAAAATTAAACTTTAATAAGCAAAACAAAAACACCTTATAGTCAACAATAACAGAGCCTTTCATCCTCCACTATGGGTCGGTTTTTGGTATTGGCTTTTGTACTGAATCATGCCATCCACAAGACGTTTCACCTATATCAACCACAAGTTCTTGTCCAACAATGCCACCCCACTTTCTAGCCTGAAATATAAAATAACCTATTCAGCCATTCACACCATAGCCTACAAGTTTAATTTCATGTTATGCCATTAACATTCAACATCTATAAATACTCCAAAACCAATTAAGGCCCTTATGTCAACTCAAAGCTTCGTCCTTCTTGATCTCCTTCTAAAAAATCTCATAGTTTTCTCACATGTACCATCATACACCTTACGTGTTTCTTCCCTGTTTACTCTTAGAAATTCTTTCTTTGCAAACACAACTCACTCCATAAAGCCTTAAAACCACCATTAGTGAAAGGGTGCTAAATAATGTTCTTCTAATAAAGCTCTACAATTTAGCAATGAGGTTCAGAGGCTTGTCATCAAAGAAGTCTTTACCCCCCTAAGAATATCTATTGTGTGCGGCTAGATCCTCACCATATTTATATCTCCTTGATGTTCACCCCCAACACATCACATATTTCTACATATAGCTTGAAATTATCCCTCACAACCTGGTAAATATTTTCAGTAACTTAAAGCTCACCTTCACAGTCCACATCACTTTCTATTGTACCACTTCGTGTTTTTATTGTTTTTCCCTCCCCAGTATGTGATTTGATTTGTCTCGTGGTTATCCTTTGCTCGTTATGACAAGCACAAATTCTAATCTAAGCTAGCAACAATGGTGGTAAAGAAACCACAAATTGTGATAATTGGAGCAGGAATGGCAGGCTTCACAGCTGCCAACAAGCTCTACATTGCCACTGCCTCACTACTCTTCGATCAAATTGCTAGGCAACATCAATTTATATGGTGTGCCAAAATCCATAATATAAAAGTCAAGATATCTCAATTCCAAGAGGAAAGTCTATATCTGTATAGCTATAACTTAATTTGAATTCTATAATTTAGATAAACAGAGCCTATATCCAGATAAACAGAGCACAACACTTAGAATTAAGCTAGAAAATATGATAATATGATCAGAAAAATAATTGATTAAAATAGATCTCATACCTGTTAGATTGAAGCATAAATCGAAGATTGAAGCATTGATCTGATTATCGATGAGTTAATGACTTGAAAAGATGAAAGAAACGATTGAAGAAATCTGTTAGAGAAATCATCGGTGAGTTAGAGAACCAAGCATAGATCTGATTAGGAGATTGAAGAATATGTTTTAGGAAGAAGAAAACCTGAGGAACCTCTGCACTGTGAGCACGGAGAGAACCTCTACATTGAGCGGAGAGAAGCGTTGGAGGCTTGGAGCACCGCGAGTGAAGCAATAAAGAGGCAGAGAGCAAAGAGCTACAGACTCAGAATTGTGTGTGATAAATGAGCGTGATAAATGAGATAGGGATTTCGAGAGAGAGAATTGTGTGAGTGATAAATATGCTACAAACTCAGATTTTCATAACTGTGTTTTTGTAATATTTTAAATTTTGTAATTTTAATTTTAAAAATAGCAAGTAAATCCGTAGGAAATAAGTGGTGAGTAAATTTGCAGGAAAAAATTGTAGGGAAATTTACAAATAAATTTGTACGTAAACTTTCTTATAGAATTTCATATGATTTTTTCTTGCACCTATTATTTTTTGGAGATTTTCTTCCAAAAATTTTATGTGATAGGTAAATTTGCAAGATTTTTTTCATGAAAAATAATAAGAATATTTAAAAAAAAAGTGGTAGGTAAATTTATAGGAAATTAATTCGCAGGAAAATACTAAGCAAAATGTAATAGGAAAATTCCCAGTAAATAAATTTGTAGGAATTTCCCCAAGAATAATTTATAAGAAAATTTGTAGGAAATAAATTGTAGGAAAATCCATAAGAAAACAGCTTAAAAGAAAATCTGTAGGTAAAATTCACAGGTAAATTTGTAGGTGAATTTTCTTATAAATTTTCATGCAATTAAAATTAACAAGAATATCTTCTAAAAATAATTGATAGGTAAATTTGTAGGAAGTTAATTCGTGGGAAAACCATAAGTAAAATGTTATATATAGGGAAATTCGCAGGAAATAAATTTGTAGGAATTTCCCCAAGAAAAATTTATAAGAAAATTTGTAGGAAATAAATTGTAGGGAAATAAATTGTAGGAAAATTCATAAGAGTATAGCTTATAGGAAAATATGTAGAAAAAAAATCGCAAATAAATTTATAGGTCTAATTTCATACAGATTTTCATACCATTTTCTTTTGCACCTAATACTTTTTAGAGATTTTCCTACAAAATTTTTCTACATATTATTTTCATAGGAAAATTCCCAACAAAATTCATTGTTTCTTGCAATTTTTATTACAATTTTCATAATTGTAGGGAAATTCTTAAAATTGTAGAAAGATTTGCAAGAAATTCCCATGAAAAAAAATTGTAGGAAAAATCTGTAAGAATTAAGCAAATTTCTAGTAGTATGAATGACAATGGGATCATGGTGCTAATTTAATATACATCATATGAAGTAAATCAGAGAGTCACAAGAAGGGGGTTGAATTGTGACTCTTGAAAACTTTTGGCCCAACCTACAAGTACTTTGAAAAACTTACTGATCTTTGCTCAAGGAATACCTTGGTTATCAGAAGTTACTTCTAGAAGATAGTAGTTAGTGTATAGTGCTAATTGAGTTGATTGAAACTATCTTCTTAAAGGTAAGCAATATTATAGGGACTGATATCATCAAATTTTATTCTTCCATATAGTGTATTTAATATAGATACAACTCAGAATAAGGTTCAGAAGAATAATATAATGTTTATGCAGTTATGCAAAAGCAAAACAATGAATCTGTCACTTTAAACCTTTCTTCTGAAGGGTCAAATGATTTTGTATTTTAATAAAACTTTCCAGAATAGTTATTTAACCAATAACCAATAAGATTATGTGAGAAAAACTATTCAGAAGAATAGTATAAAGTTTCTGCAGTTATGCAGAAGCAAAACATTGAATCTGTCACTTTAAACCAATCTCCTGAAGGGTCAAATAATTTTGTATTTTAATAAAACTTTCCATAATAGTTATTTAACCAATAACTAATAAGATTATGTGAGAAAAACTGTTCAGAAGAATAGTATAAAGTTTCTGCAATTATGCAGAAGCAAAACATTGAATCTGTCACTTTAAACCAATCTTTTGAAGGGTCAAAAGAACTTGAAACTTGATGAAACTTTTCAGATCAGATATTTGAATAGTAAACAACCAGAATATAAAGTTAAATCTTATTAAAATCAAGTTTGTAAAGATATGGTAGCTTGAACCCCAAGTTCAATGTTGAACAATGGACAGATTTCAAGAAATGTGCTTCTGAAGCACTAAACAGTTTCATAATTTAATGAAACTTTCCAGATCAGTATTTGAATTGACATGGATGTGATTTATTTGAAAATATTAGTTCAAAAATAAGTTTATCAAAATCTAGTAGTTTGAACCCCATGTTCCAATGTTGAACAATGAATATCTTTCAAGAAATGTGCTTTTGGAGCACCAAACAGTTTCACAATGTAATGAAACTTTCCACATCAGTATTTTAACTGATATGAATGTGATTTATGTGAAAATATCAGTTTAAAAACAAGTTTATCAAAATATGGTTTATAGCTTGCTAAATGTTCAAAGTATGAACAATAACTAACCAAACAATAAATGTATGTGCAGAAAATTAAAGAGAGTAAGGATAATAGATATTGCACACATGATTTTTATACTGGTTCACCCTCACAATCCTTGGGCTACGTCCAGTACCTACCTCAGTAGGATTTTCCATTAACCAATTATGATTACAAGGTATTCTTTGCTCCCACAGCCTCCTTAGGCTCTTTTCCAAGTATTATTCTGCAGCCTCTTCAGACTCTAATCACCAGTATTCTTTGCTCAGCCTCTGCAGGCTCTTATAGGCTTCTTCTGCAGCTTCTCAAGGCTTCACACCTACTGCAGCTTCTTCTGCAGAAAGTACAGACTCAAAAATACCTTGCAGATTTCCTTCTGCAGGAGTTACACCTCTTTTTAGCTCACTGCACCAGTGCAGCAGCTCACAACAACAATTATACATTCTCTCAAGAGACACTAACACTCTCAAAGCACTCTTGAGAGTTTACAGAAGATGTATTTGCTGAGAATATAAAAATCAGGCTCAAAACTACTACATATTAAGCACAACAACAAAAGGTTGAGCCATCTCTCTCTTACTAAACTTTTTAGAGCAGAATCTGAGAAAGTGTGAAGAGAGAGAAAGTCTCCAGAAGATGGATTTTGTAAATATATGCTCGGATACTTCTTCTGGAGAGAGGTGTGTTGAATAATGGAGAGAACTCCTCTTTTTATAGGGGAGGAAGGTTACTAGTCGTTGGAGAGGTTGCTTGCACCTCCAGCTAACTCCTCATGAGCAGTCTCCATCATGCAGCAGTTGTCACATGCAGGTACAACTGTCCCTTTGACCGGTCACACCTTCTGGAGGACTATCTTCTGCAGAATGCAAACTTAGTGGTTTCTGTTGTTCTTTCTTCTGTATGCACACTGAGGGAATTAAATGGATTGATATAAATTATTTCAAGTGTATTTGATTCAGCTGCATCCTCAAAAATGAGAAAAATTGAGTTTACTGCATTCTGCTTCTTCTGGAGCATTCCTTACAGCTTTATTTCTTCTGCAAACTTCCCTTTTTCTTCTGCAGAGATTTGCCAATGACATGTGATCATTTTAGGGGACTTCAGAGTATGTTTTCTCTTGACTGCAACTTTTTGGAAGCTTAGGAAATCATGATTTTCCAGCAAAGAGCTTCTTCTTCACTTTTCACAAAAGTGAATCTTCCTTCTAATATGTCATAACTTGATCTGAGTCTGGAATTTTGGTTCTAAGGGATAAATTGAATTTATTCCAATTATCTTTATGTCCAGACTTCCCTTTCTTGTACTTTGAGTTGCTTCTTGAATCTTATGTCATAATTCATCCATAGAGAATGCATCTTCTGTATCTTCTGCAGAACTTGTATTTCTTGAATCTTATTGCTGAAGACTTTTCTCTTTATTTTCTCAACAACTTTCTTACTTTCATTTATCAAATGATCATTTCAAATATGTTGAAGACATCTTTTACAGCTTGATGCAGTGTGAGAATGTTGATTTGTTTCTTCTGGATTTTGGTTCTATCTTCTGCAGATTCCTTTCTATATCTTTCAAGCATTCTCAAGTGCAAACATTAGTACCAAAGTATTCAGAACACTTAGAATCTTATTGTGAAAGTTTGTTGCCATTAAAACATTTGCTCAAGAGGGTCTTGGACCTTACATCATATTCTTTTTAGGGCTTATTTGATATAAACAAGATATTATATGATATGAGAAAAGGGAAAGGAAAGTCTATGTATGACAATCTCTAATACAAACTCCCCTAAGGATAAAAATTAAAATGGAGAAAATGATAGAATAGTTCAATATGAAAGTCTTATTTTATACTATAATAAACAGTGAAAATATAATATAATAAACTGTTGATATCTATCTGGTCCTTTATCGTCACTGTCAAATGAGAATATATGTATTTAAGCATTCATGCTTCTATCATGAATTAAGTTATATTATTCATATATGAATATAAAATATGATGTTGAATTTTTTTAATAATGTTTATTCATAAAATGAAATTCATATATTTTAAACCTTGTACAATTAACAATCTACTTATATTTTTTTTTTCTAAGATTAGATGACACATGTTATAAATAATAGTTTTTGTTTTAATTTTTTGCCAAAAATCTTAGTACGAAAATAAAGTAATTAAATGAATTAGTTCCTCAATATGAATCAGGCCAATCAAAGTATGCCCTTGAGATTATTGGTTAACATTTCTTATGTTTGATTCTTGTTTGAAAATATATTATTGTGATCATATAAAGTCATTTACAGTTAGTAAGATGAATGTACTAATAAGAACATTTGATGTTTTTCTGGTTTTTGCATCTAACCATATTACGCTGATGTTGGCTCATCAGCCCTTCTCTTCTAAAGAGTACACACATTTGCAAATATCGTTTCTACAATCTAAATATGATCTAAATTTCTCACTAGCCAGTTCTCGTTCCTCCTAATTCTCTCTGGAATCTTATACCATCGAATTTTTACTTTATTTATTGAGAATTATAGAACAGTTGTAACGTCTTAATTTCCAAATTAAAAAATAATGTCAGTTGAAAGCACTATTCCCGAACTCATGAAAGTAGTTCTCGCATTAGTGATATCGACATACAAACATAACATTACCTAGGTAATTTCAACACTTAAGCGGAAATCCAATGTTCATATAATAAAGTCAATATTGCCCATAGAGACAAATAATACATACATCAAGTAAATAGGCATATGAGATATGGAGGTACATATGTTCTGAAAATATATAGGCATCTCATAGGGACCCACATGGTATAACCATATCCCATCAAAAGAATAACATTAATGCCTATACAAAATATTCTAAAATCCAAAAGAGAGTTGGGAACTCAACACCAACCTCAAACTCCGACTTCTCTATCAAGCAGCAGGACGGTTACCCTGCACATCTGAATGCAAATCCCACATCGTGGGGTGAGACTACGTCCCGGTGAGTGTAGTAAAAGCATGCAATGTAGGGAATCAAGCAAATGTGATGCAACACTCATCTTCATACATAATTACATCAAGAGCATAGATACAATAAGGCAAGTAGAACATGACCGTGACGTGTTTTTACCCGACACCCGAGGTCTTATCTCTATCTGTGATTGTGATTGAGCGCTCGGCCATGTGACCAAGGACCGTCGTCCAGGGCCTCCTATATATGATTAAGTTTTATTATCAATCAGGAGGCAATACAAATTCTCATTTTTAAAGTGAGGACCCCCATCTTCCTCTTGGCCGAGAGGTCGATGTGGTTACCTTGTTCTTGCTTAAAACATGCTTTCCCGAAGGCTTGTGATGGTACGAAGACCCTGTGCATTATCTATGATGGCCCTTGGCCCATGAATGCTTGAAATCATATGTTTTCAATGAGTATCACTAACATGAGGTGTACAATAACTAGTTCATACAATATACAACTTGACCCTCTAAGAATAACCTACAACTTAGGGCATTTTCACATATTACTCAAGAAATCATGATAAACTCAATAAATCAACCAATAACCTTCATAATCAAGTAAATAATTAAGGGGAAGAGGAACGAGGAGCATACAATAGAGCATTAAGGATGGAAGTGAGTGGGTGACCACACTCACCTCAAATAGGGAGACAATAGGAGAAATGGAGGGAGGAAGTGATAATCCCAAGCCTTAAGGATGGTGGAGAAACCTTCAAGCTAGTTTTTCTTCTTCTTTCTCACTCTTTCTCTCTCCGAGTTCTCTCCCTTTCTCTCTCTAAAATGTGGGTGGAGGTAATAAATGAGGAAAGAAACCCTAAAAATGTGTTTTTAGAGCGTTCAGACGAGCGAGCCTGAGCGAGAGGCCCTTCCTCACTGAGCGCGCCTGAGCTAAATTTCTCCCATTTCGTCTCTGTTTTATGCGCTCATGCTTTAGGGTTTAGGGTTTTACCCAATTCTTCTCTGGTTTTTGCGCTCAGGCTGAGGAAACCAGATTAGAATTTCCCCTGAATACTGATATCCTCGCTCAGCGCTCGCTTGAGCGAGTCTGAGCGAGCGTATCAGCTCCCATTTTCTTGGTTTTTACCCCTTCTTGATTCTAACTCAATTTTCTCTCATCCAATCCTACTTCCTTTCTATAAAACCTCTTCCTTTACTATTTTAATTCATAAAATGTTTTATAATTTGGGATGTTACAACAATGATGTTATAAAGAACCAAAAAAGGAAAAATGGAAGTGAGACAAAGAGACCATTTGTTCTGTTTTATTACTAAAGAGAGGAACAACAATATGTGTCTTTTTGCCATGTTAAATATACTTATTTTCTTTCTTTATTGTTGTTTTGGTAGGATATATACTTACATTTTCTTTTCACCAAAAGTTTAGCTAAGTCTGAACAAGTTTATCGGCAAGTTTGAGAACAGGAAAGCATAATGGTTAAGACCCACAAAGCTATAACAACCTTAGCATTTGGAACACTGCACGTGTCAATTAACAATGAACAACTTTTTTGTAATGATTTGACCAAGAATCCTTGATAATGTGTTGAGTTATTTCTTTCTCTTCTCTTTTCTCTCCCAAGATTATTCTATAACGAGGTTAGAGTACCATTGCTTGAAAGAAGAAAATGGCAAGCCCACCTCAGAACTCAGACATAACATTTCCACCCGCAGATGTTTCTGGGACACTGAATCCTGGGAAAAATACTCAGGTTCAAGTTGATCCTGTATCTTCTGAGGTCGCTGCCACCAAGGAAATCAAGGTACCTGCAATTTTTTTTTTTTTTTTTTTTTTTTGTATAATGTATAATGAACATGCCATTGAATTTTTGAGCTAGGAATTATGGGACTTGTTTGAAGAATTAAGGTCGCGGAAGAATTAGGTATATATAGTTGGGAGTAGTTTTCAGTTTTTAATTTTTAAAAATTTTTTAAAGAAGATTCTATCACTCAAAATGAAAATTTGGTGGGTGGTTGCGAGTCGTCAGTTTTTGAGTTTTAAAATATTTTAATTAAATTTTTATAACTCAAAATTGAAAATTAAAAACTATTTTTTATGATTTTCAAAACGATAAAAAATGGTTGTTAATTTTCAGGTTTGAGTTGTAAACATTTGGTTGAAATTTTTTAAAAACCAAAAACTAAAAACTCGCCACCACCTCAAATGGTACTCACCGTAGTTTTTTATCTTGAGTTATAAATTTTGATTAAAAAATTTAAAAAATAAAAAACTGTAAAAACTTACGACCACCAGAAGGCACCTAATATTTTCTCTTCTATAGTTCTATGTAACATTATTAATTCTATCATGTGTATTGATTGGTGTTATGTATGTACATGGTTGGTTGAAGAAACAAGCTGAGGCCAAACAGAAGAAAAAGGAAACAGAAAAGAAGGACGCCTTGCAAACACTAAAATCAGCAGTTATAATTTCAGGCATAGTTGTGGCTGTGGTAGGAGCTGCCTTTGCCATAACCAAGAAATTAAGAGAGAAATGACCTCACCTTCCCCAAGAGATATAGAAGATATTTAGATTGTCCATGTTGGTTTTATTTCCAGGTCTCTTTTTTATTTTATTTTTTATATGAATTTGTTCTCATACTTTTGGTTTTGGGTTCTCGAATAAGTCCACAGCACCCACATATACGCTTTCAAGATGTACCCTGATGATTGACATCTGAGTGCAAGTTACAGAAATTTATAGTGCTATAAGTTGCAAAATTTATATTCTTTCTTTTTCATTTTTTGCTGTGAAAAAAGAAAATGGATTCAATTTTCCTTTTCAATAAGCAATGGTCATGGCCACCAATGACCCTCAGTAATCAGTTAAGTGTTCAAGCATTATTAATATAAAAGTATAAGCACAGATTGTGGATTACCATTTCAAATTTTCAACACTTCAAATTTTCTGTCATCGCTATATTAATTTGACTAATGTGTCAACTTTTGCTTCAATTCTTCTTTTCTTTCAACTCACACATACATAACTTGTTCTTTTATTTTGCATTTTAAGTTTCAGTTAAAAACTTTTGAATGACTAACATAAATGTCACTAGCTTTGCTTTAAGTGCACTTATGCGTATATAACTGCATCCATTTTTTTAGGTATAAAATGCAAGGACAAATTCTACATTCTTTATGCCAGTTATTTATTCATTGTAATCAACAACATATTTATTTATTTGGATCATGTAGATAATACAAAGTTATAAAAGTGTCTTTCTCCTCCTTTGTTTGAAAAGAAAATAATTGAAACTCAGAAGACAAGAATTATTTTGTTTTTATTTATACACTTTTACTTTTATTTGTCCTTCAATTTATAGATGTAACACTAAAACTTGTTATTTGACTAATGATAAAAAAAAAGATATTTTAAGACAGTTATTTTAACCTGCGCAATATTGTACATGATAATAAATAAAAAATGGAAATATTTTATTGAAAATTATAACTTTTAATATCACCAATGCATTGAATGTTGTGATTATTGTAATTTCCTATAAAATCTTTCCATTTTTGATTTATTATCTTGTGTTTACATGTTAGAAAGACCGATTTTAAAATATTCACGCAACACACGTGTTTATATCTAATTGAGTTTAATTCTATAGTCGTGCACCAGATTACCAGATTTTCAAACCCAGCTCTCTTTAGTATGGGAAAAAAGAAATGTTCACATTAACCATATATCATCTTTGCACATAACTATAAGTAATATTTATAGCTGAATCAATTATTATAATTACCTTCAATCATACATCTCTCATTTTAAACGAGTCAAACTTGACTTAATTATAGTAATACAGTATTTGTATTGCAACCAGTAAGCAAGTGAACTTATTCCAAGTGAAATAATCAATAAAGCATAAGTTCTATGAACTTGTAGAACAGAGGATAAATTAAAATAGTATGACCCTTTTATTAAAATAAATATGTGATTACAAAAGAATGTACAATATTTTCTCCAAAAGTATGAGGAAGAGAAAGTGAAGGGCTTGTATGTTCACACGTGCACACAGAGAGAAGATCTGTAACATCCTGAATTTTATTAAATAAAATAAAATTAAATTAAATTAATAAAGTGGAAGAAATAAATAAATAAATAATAGGATTAATATTATGAGTAGTTTTATCAATAAGATTATTTAATAAATAATAAGAATAATAAATAAAATAAGTGGATTGAGAATGGGCCTAGTCCAATTAAGTATTTATTTAAGGAGGGGTTCTCAGTTCACCCTAATCCTTATTCGTATAATCGTCAGAGAGCGAAATGCTAAGGAGAGGAGAAACGACGTCTCAAGAAGGGGTTGCTGCAGAATAATCATTGAGAATCAAGTACTGTTGCGGTTCGATCTTCACTTTAAGGTACGGTGGGGGAGAGGGTGCTGCATATATATACATGTGGGGATGCTTGGGTAGTAATCTAAGACTTTAATTCGTATTAATAATTGATATATTGAGTATGGATGATGAAAATTGTAAATTGATGATTGTTTGTATGATTCTTGATGAATCTTGAGGAGATTGAGTGAGAATAATATGAATAGTGAAAAGGGGATTAATAAGGGTTTGATGAATTGGGGTTTTGATGGGAAAATCTTGTAAAACTGTTAAAGATGGATACTTTGGTGGAGTTTGATGAATATCAACGTATATAAATGATGTTTTGATGAAAAAGATTGATTAGAGATTGAATAGAGAGGTTTAGAATTGGTAGAGATCGCGAGAACTGCGATTTGCGTCGCGGGTAATCGATTATCAGAGGGTTCTGGGCAACCAGGAGGGTTGTTTGCTCGCAGGTAATCGATTACAGAGATGTTGTAATCGATTACCAGAGAGTTGGTGTGTTGGTAATCGATTACAGAAGTTTGGTAATCGATTACCAGAGTGATTGCTTGCAGGTAATCGGTTACCAAGGGTTGGTAATCGATTACCAGAGACCTTGTTTGCAGGTAATCGATTACTGGAGATTGGTAAACGATTACCAGAGTGGATTTTGAGATACTAAGTGTTTGATGATGATTGATGTTGTTTGATAATGCTTTATTATGATTATGGTGTTGATGATTAATGATGTTGATGATGATTTGGTGTGCATAATGATTGGTGAATATGCCATGTGATTGATGATGTTTTGGTGTGCATAATATGCAATGTGATTAATGATGATGGTGAATGTTATGATGATGTTAATGATGGTAGTGTATATCACTTATTGATGATGATGTTAATGATGATAGTGTATATCACTTTATGATGAATGGTGCCAATTATAATGATTGATGATGATGAGGTTGGTGTTGTACCTAAATCTAACTCGGAGAGGTGAATAGTGTACCTGAGTATAACTCAGGGAGGTGATAATGGTGATGATGATTTAATTAACCTTATGCTATAAATGATGCTTGAGTATATATGATGTTGTACCTGAGATACACAAGCCCAGTGAGGGGTGGGGTGTAACTCAGGGAGGTGATTGTACTTGGGATACACAAGCCCAGTGAGGGGTGAAGTGTAGCTCAGGGAGGTGAATGTTGTACCTGAGTCTAACTCGGGGAGGTGATTATGGTACCTGAGTGTAACTCAGGGAGGTGAGTATTGATTATGTTATTGATTATGGTACCTGAGTGTAACTCAGGGAGGTGAGTATTGATTATGTTATTGATTATGGTACCTGAGTATAACTCAGGGAGGTGAGTAATGATTAGGATAATGTTGATGATTGTACCTGAGTATAACTCAGGGAGGTGAACACTGTTATGACAAAATTGAATATGGTACCTGAGGTGTACAAGCCTAGAGTGGGTGAAGTACATCTCAGGGAGGTGAATGATGGTTA
Organism: Sesbania bispinosa; assembly: GCA_026901365.1. Lineage (NCBI taxonomy): Eukaryota > Viridiplantae > Streptophyta > Magnoliopsida > Fabales > Fabaceae > Sesbania > Sesbania bispinosa. The sequence continues at coordinate 264,565 of QLOH01000789.1, read as the reverse complement.
TGATGATACGATGATATGATGAATATGATGATAATGATTATTGTGATGATAGTGATGATAATGATGAGTATGATGATATGATGATAATGATAGTTATGACGATTATGATGATATTGATGATAATGATGATTATGATGATATTGATGGTTATGATGAGTATGATGATGTTGATGATAATGATGAGTATGATGATACTGCTGATTCTGCTGCTTGTGGTGCTATTGCTGTTGTTGGTGTATCTGCTGCTGCTGCCTCTGTTTTATCTTTGTTCATAGAACTGAGTTATATGATGATGTTGTTTACATGAGGGTGAGGATAGGGTAGTCTCCTATGTGTATGTATGAGTAGTATTCTCTTCCTCACCGTTATACTGTGGATATTTTACATGTATTGATGATGACACGACTGGTGTCGAGTTTTGAGTAAAGGGAGTGTGTTCTGATACATGTGACATCAGGGCATAATATTAGGGTTGTTTCTTTATGTTCCTAGTTAAGAAGGTTTTTGGTGTAAACTATTTTGGATGCCTTGCACGACAAGTAGGCTGTTTAGTTGTTTTATTTCTTTGAAGATTCCGCTGCGTGAGTATTTGAATACATTTGAGTTTTATTTTATTTTAATTAAGTTGTTTTCGAACTAATGAGGTTTTTAATAAGAGAGTTATGTGAACCTTTTACCCATTGTGGGACGTTACCTTTTCTACAGTTCAATTTATTAAACGTATAAGAGTTTGGGGTAGAACGGTGTCACATTAGTTGGTATCAGAGCAGGTCCGTTCACCAGCCTTGAGTTATGAGTTTACTATGCTTCTATGTGCTAGTGTTTTGTGTGATTGAATAATTGTATTGTTTATTTGATTGAATTAACTGTGTGACTTATTTACTTTTCTGTGAACAAGAGGAGTAATGGCTGGGGGGAGGAATGATAGAGCGATGGCCGATGCCTTAATGGCTATGGCGCAGGCTGTTGGCAACCTAAACCAACATCATGAGACAGATTGGCTTGGACGGTTCCAAAGGAACCATCCACCTACTTTTCGTGGGTGTTATGACCCCGATGGAGCTGCCGATTGGATATACGAGATCTAGAAGATCTTCAGGGCGATGGATTGTCCGATGCTACAAAAGGTGACGTTAGCGGCGTTCATGCTATCAGGGGATGCTGGATTCTGGTGGCAGAGCACCTGTCAGAGGACGATCGAGGAGGGCACCGCGTTGAGTTGGGATAACTTCAAGAGGATGTTCCTCGAGAAGTACTTCCCACATGATGTTCGTAACAAGAAGCAAATAGAGTTCCTTGATTTAAAGCAAGGGGGTGGCATTGTGGCAGACTACGCGTCCAAGTTTGAAGCGCTAGTACGATTCTGTCCTACCTATAAGGCAGCTGCTAATGAAGAATCAAAGGGCGTAAAGTTCCTCAGCGGTCTTCGTCCAGAGATCAAGCAAGTCTTCAACTACCATAGAATTGCGCGATTTCACGAGCTAGTGAATAAATGTAGAGTATACGATGAAGACAACCGAGCTAGAGCTGCGCACTACAAGAATGGAGGACCTATCAGGAACCAGAACAAGTCTGAATCTGCTTGCAAGGGTGAACTGTATTCTCGCACATCAGGAGGCTCCAAGTTTGGAGGTGGCAGTGAAGGTGCAGAGCAGAAGAAGAGTTACGTTCCGACGGCTAGTCAAGCGTCCAAGGGTGGGAGCGTGGGTGCTACCACTCCCATTACTTGTTTCAAATGCGGAAAGGAAGGACATAAAGCAAATCAATGTGAAGATCCAGAGGTCACCTGCTACATCTGCAAAGGAAAGGGGCATATATCCCGTGATTGTCCTCACAAGAAGAAGCAAGGAGCTACAGCAGTAAGTGGAGGTGCTAGTGGGAGCGCCAGTAAACCTCAAACTACTGGGAGAGTCTTTGCCTTGAGTGGTACTGAAGCTGCTCGCCCCGAAGACTTGATCCAAGGTATGAGTTTCCTTGCGTGTAATCCTCGATTGTGTTGTTTAATTCTGGTGCGATTCACTCTTTCATATCACCTGCTTGGATGTCTAAATTAAACTTGTTTTTCTCTTCCTTGCCTTTTTGTGTTGAGTGTGGAAACGCCAAGCTAGTGGGTCAGTTTCTACTTCTGACGTGTACTTAAATTGTTGTATTCATGTTGAAGGTAAAGAACTTCTAGTTAATTTGATCTGTTAGCCTTTAAGTCAACTAAACATTATTCTTGGTATGGACTGGTTATCTTCCAACCATGTCTTATTGGATTGTTTTGGTGAAGCAGTTGTCTTTGATCGACCTGTTGAGATGAGTCCTTTCTAGAGTTGTTCATCTCGGAAAATTTGAGGACGAATTTTTCTTTTAGGAGGGGAGAGTTGTAACATCCTGAATTTTATTAAGTAAAATAAAATAAAATTAAATTGATAAAGTAGAAGAAATAAATAAATAAATAAATAATAGGATTATTATTATGAATAGTTTTATCAATAAGGTTATTTAATAAATAATAAGAATAATAAATAGAATAAGTGGATTGAGAGTGGGCCTAGCCAAATTAAGTATTTATTTAAGGAGGGGTTCTCAGTTCGCCCTAATCCTTATTCGTATAATCGTCAGAGAGTAAAACGCTAAGGAGAGGAGAAACGACGTCTCAAGAAGGGGTTGTTGCAGAATAATCACTGAGAATCAAGTACTGTTGCGGTTCGATCTTCACTTCAAGGTACGGTGGGGGAGAGGGTGCTGCTTATATATGCATGTGGGGATGCTTGGGTAGTAACCTAAGACTTTAATTCGTATTAATAATTGATATATTGAGTATGGATGATGAAAATTGTAAATTGATGATTGTTTGTATGATTCTTGATGAATCTTGAGGAGATTGAATGAGAATAATATGAATAGTGAAAAGGGGATTAATAAGGGTTTGATGAATTGGGGTTTTGATGGGAAAACCTTGTAAAACTGTTAAAGATGGATACTTTGATGGAGTTTGATGAATATCAACGTATATAAATGATGTTTTGAAGAAAAGGATTGATTAGAGATTGAATAGAGAGGTTTCGAATTGGTAGAGATCGCGAGAACTGCGATTTGCATCGCGGATAATCGATTACCAGGAGTGGTAATCGATTACCAGAGGGTTCTGGGCAACCAGAAGGGCTGTTTGCTCGCAGGTAATCGATTACAGAGATGCTGTAATCGATTACCAGAGAGTTGGTGTGCATAATTTGCAATGTGATTAATGATGATGGTGAATGTTATGATGATGTTAATGATGGTAGTGTATATCACTTATTGATGATGATGTTAATGATTATAGTGTATATCACTTTATGATGAATGGTGCTAATTATAATGATTGATGATGATGAGGTTGGTGTTGTACCTGAGTCTAACTCGGGGAGGTGAATAGTGTACCTGAGTATAACTCAGGGAGGTGATAATGGTGATGATGATTTAATTAACCTTATGCTGTAAATGATGCTTGAGTATATATGATGTTGTACCTGAGATACACAAGCCCAGTGAGGGGTGGGGTGTAACTCAGGGAGATGATTGTACTTGGGATACACAAGCCCAGTGAGGGGTGAAGTGTAGCTCAGGGAGATGAATGTTGTACCTGAGTCTAACTCGGGGAGGTGATTATGGTACCTGAGTGTAACTCAGGGAGGTGAGTATTGATTATGTTATTGATTATGATACCTGAGTGTAACTCAGGGAGGTGAGTATTGATTATGTTATTGATTATGGTACCTGAGTGTAACTCAGGGAGGTGAGTAATGATTATGTTATTGATTATGGTACCTGAGTATAACTCAGGGAGGTGAACACTGATTATGACGAAATTGAATATGGTACCTGAGGTGTACAAGCCTAGAGTGGGTGAAGTACATCTCAGGGAGGTGAATGATGGTTATGATGATACGATGATATGATGAATATGATGATAATGATGATTGTGATGATAGTGACGATAATGATGAGTATGATGATAATGATAATTATGACGATTATGATGATTATGATGATATTGATGGTTATGATGAGTATGATGATGTTGATGATAATGATGAGTATGATGATAATGATGATTATGATGATTGTGGTGATATTGATGTTGTTGGTGTATATGATGATGATGACTATGTTTTATATTTGTTAATAGAATGAGTTATATGATGATGTTGTTTACATGAGGGTGAGGATAGGGTAGTCTCCTATGTGTATGTGTGAGTAGTATTCTCTACCTCACCGTTATACTGTGGATATTTTTACAGGTATTGATGATGACACGACTGGTGTCGAGTTTTGAGTAAAGGGAGTGTGTTCTGATACATGTGACATCAAGGCATAATATTAGGGTTGTTTCTTTATGTTCCTAGTTAAGAAGGTTTTTGGTGTAAACTGTTTTGGATGCCTTGCACGACAAGTAGGCTGTTTAGTTGTTTTATTTCTTTGGAGATTCAGCTTCATTGGTATTTGAATACATTTGAGTTTTATTTTATTTTAATTAAGTTGTTTTCGAACTAATGAGGTTTTTAATCAGAGAGTTATGTGAACCTTTTACCCATTGTGGGACGTTACCTTTTCTACACTTCAATTTATTAAACGTATAAGAGTTTGGGGTAGAAGGGTGTCACAGGATCCTAATCCCAGAGAGAGAGAACATAGAGTACATTGTTTTGATTTGTCAAACTAAATGTGAATATATCACTTTACAAGAAATATGCAAATAGAATCCACTGATGTGGAATATATCGCCCTTAGAAGCAATATTCAAATAACAAGCCCAGATGAGAGCAATGAATTCATGTGCCCGTTCAACATAGTTGATCGAGGCAGCTCTTCTAGCTTCCCATTATCCAAAAGGAATATTCGTTTAGCCATCAGAACTGTTTCCAAGCGATGGGAGATCACAAGCACCTATGAACATGGGAAGAATCTTTGAATGCTTCATAGGGAGATAAAAAAGGTATACAAATCACCCACAGGGTGCAAAAAATTAACGGAAAAAAATAGATTCACACTCCAGTTTTGGGTATGGAAGTGTGGGGAAAAGAAAGATAAAAAGGAAAAAAGAGATGAAGAAAAAGAAAGTGAAAGATGTGATATTTGATGTGATAGGAAAGGAAAAAAGATAAAAAAAAATGAAAAAAATGTGAAAATAAGTGTAAAAAATAAGAGTGTGAAAAAAAAAAATCACTACTCAAAATTAACCAACAAATCCAAGAAAACTATATACAGCAGCTAAGGTCTCTGTAAAGCATATCAAATGACCAACATACTGGAAGCGAAAATTAACAAAATAAGATGCAAAAATAACAAAATGACAAAATAGCTCTGGAAACCAGTTATTTAAACTTCGACCTGAATTTATAAAAGAAATAAGATAAACTTGGTAAAAGAAAAAGATAAACAGCATGCACAACAAATATTTAGCTAGCTGATCATGCAATTTATAGCTGGTGCCAATGTTTCTACCAGCATATGGAGGTAAAACTATTATAAATGAAAGAAAAAGTCACAAGTCAAGGACAGAAAAAACTAGTTGCCTTACTGTGCGATTTTCCATCAAAAGTTCTACAGCTTGTCTCACTAATAACTCAGATTTACTATCCAAGGCAGAAGTTGCCTCATCAAGAATTAATATAGAAGGGTTTTGGTAGAAAGCCCTTGCAATAGCCAGCCTGTAATTTTGAGAAAGGAAAGAAGTAATAGATTAACACAAGAAGCCATAGATCAATAGTGAAGATTCATATATATCCAATGCATCAAATTTAGTTTTTACTTTAATCATACCTTCGAAATGCTCCTTCAAACAGAAAATAAAATTAGCTGTTCATTCATTGCTTTTAGGAGAAATACAAAGTTTGAATTTGAAAATTTACCTTTGCCTTTGGCCTCCGCTTAAAGTTGAGCCCCTTGGTCCAATCTTGGTTTTGTATCCTTCTGGAAGTTTTTTAATAAACTCATCTGCATGAGCAGTTCGAGCTACATGCTTCACCCTCTCCATGTCAATTTTAGTTGTCAGATCCCTATAACCAATGTTTTCAGCAACTGTACCTGAAAAAAGTGTCTAGAGTATACGCATCAGTATTATTGAGATAGTCGTTAATACTGCTAGTAGAACCATGAGGAATTTGCATGACATAAATTTACAGAGGATCACAAAGTTACCAGTAGAAATAAACTATTCATGCTAGCAATGAAGAATGGCCAAAATAGCTGAATTGACTAATACAAGGAAAAAACAAACAATTGAAATAATAAATACTTCAATAGATCATACCGTAAATATATGAGGGGAAATAGATTACAGAAAAATTAGTTAACTTAAAACTAGTTACCAAATAACCTGAATTTATATGACTAGTTTATTTAAACATCTTCAAAACCAGTTTTGTGAGTTGCCAAACTTCCCCTAAAAGCTTGTCAAAATAGTGCAAATAATTCAAGCTGACAAAACAAGCACATAGGGGTTTCTTGTGAGCATCATGAACTAATGTACAATTCCTGCATACAGGAAGAATAGAAAGGGATGAGTGACTTACTATATCTTGAGAAACAACACCAACATGTCTTCTTAAACTTTGCAACCGAATGTTTTGGATGTTATGGTTATCAATCAGTATAGAACCTGAAGGCATAAGAAGATATATAAAAGCTATTGATAAGAAAGATGACAAGTCATTGTAAAAGTAAAACCACTTGGAATAATAAATGTATTTAATAAATCACTATCCCCATGCTAAGCCACATATGATAAAATTGAAGTATACATCTTTTTTAACTGACTCACCAGATATAGGATCATAAAGCCGAAGCAGCAGTTTTACAAGTGTTGTTTTCCCTCCACCAGAAGGACCCACGATAGCAACTATCTCTCCATTCCTAATGTGAAGATTCAATTCATTTAAAACAAGTGGCATGCCATCATTGTACTTAAAGGAGACATCACAGAATTTCAGGTCCCCTGTAACATGGTCCAAATCAACAGCATCTGGCTTCTCAACCACCTATTATTGGGAAAAAAATTGATCTATTATTGCAATGCAACTTATTACTTGACAACCATCCGGATTTTTTCTTATTATCAGAACTTCAATTCCAAACAAATTGTTCAGTCAACTTTAAAAGTAAATATTAAAGAAGAAAATTAAACAAGCATTCAGATCACATGTCATACTTTTACCTTATTTTTGAACTTGGTCATAGCAAACAAGCGTTCAACAGCTGGTTCTCCCTGCCTCCATTCATTGTAAGCTTTCCCTACATCCTGCGTGATTCTTTATTTTCAGATTGATAACCAAAGACAGCGCCTCAAAAGCTGAACCATGATATATAACAATACCTTTATACCTGGATTGGCTCAATCAAGAAAAGCAATGATGTCACGAATGAAACCAAGCTATATCGATCAAATGAACCTCTTGAAATCACCAGTGAACCAGCGCAAAGTATGGAAAGAACTCCAAAATAAATAGCTTGTACAACCTGTGGAATGACTGCTTTCATCCTTTTCTTGTTCAGCTTTGCAGAGTAGTCCATCAGAGCCAGTCTCTTAAACCTGGCACTTTCACACACTTCTGCATTGTTTGCTTTCACAAAGAGAATTGCTGGCAGCATCTAAAATAAAATGAAATAAAATATCAACAATAACATTGATACACAAGGTAGAATAGCAAATTCTGCAAACAGTAAATGCCTTCAAGATTTCTTTTGAAAGAACAATGAAGAAGGAGCACCAGACGTTCAAGTTACCTCATTTAGATATGCTGAGAGAGCAGCCACGCTAAGATGTGACTTTTTAGATATCTTGCGAAGTTCTTGACCAAGAAAGGCAACAGCTAGAACCATGCAAGGAATAACCTGCAATTTGTAAATAGACGATACATAATTAATTACATATACCCTGACTGAAAGAACAATTAAGTATGAAACCAGCATAAGCCCCTGACTCACTATGGCTGAAATCAAAGAAAGGACCGGACTTATAACCAACATGTGCATTATCATTGCCGACAACTGCAGAGTACTGGGTACTATGGTCTGTTAGAAACAACAAGGGCCAATCATCAGAAAACATCAGACAAAAAAATGAATATGCAAATTAACTAAAAAACTCGTGCACCTAACGGGTGTCCTGTCTGTAGGACACTTATTAAGAATTCAAAACTAAAAAGTTTTTAGGAAATTATGTAGCATTTACTATTGCAAATACAATTAATGTTATAACGGTTTTTTCTAGCATTTACAATTAATGTTATAATGAAATTGTGTAGCATTTACTATTGCAAATACAAAAGTGGAACATTACCAATGCATTTTGAGTATAAGAATAGAATAGTTGTATATTACCTCATCCGCTGAGTATAAGAATTTTTTAACCACTTCACAAGGATTAAGGAAGTTGGTTAATTCAGTTGATCACAATAAATTTGTCATAAATATGTATCATCTTCACATAATTACCCTTAAATTTATTGAGACTCATTATTTTTCTCTCTCCATTTAATTACTTCATTGTGTCATTTTCTCTCTACTCATTAATTACTCACTTATCTCCACTAATGGGATATTTTTGTCAAAAAACAATTAATGCAGGGGCCAATATGAAAATGTTTTTATAAAACGGACCAAGAGCAATTCTCCAAAATGTTTTTATAAATAGGACCGGAGGTAGTATAACACATTTATACAACAAGTTTTACAACAAAGAGAGGGATAAGAAGAGAAAAGAGAAAAAAACGCGAGATATATACATGATGTTAAAAAGAGAGAAAAATAAACTCTTACCTTATGAGACTAATATGAGATGGAGGGAGTAATTGGCTCTAATTTTATTAATAATTATAAAAATATCACCCAATCTTTACTTTAAAAAATGAAAAAGGAAATAGTTAGTAAATACAAAAAAAAAAAACATAAAAGGACACTTTTGTAATGTTAAGTATAGAGTGCACAACTTTAAAATTATTGTAAAGTACACAATTATATTTTAGCCATTAGATATTGATTTAAAATAATGGATGATGGATCCTAGGAATATCTAACAGTTAAAATATAGTTTTGTACAGTGTAACAACTTTTAAATTTGCACACCCTAGAAAAAACCATTTTATAATTATTGGTAAAAATTAAAAATGAAAAACAAAATAATTTTTTCAAACCAAATTACCCTATGTTTTGCTCAAAATTATGCTTATAATTTTCATTGCAAGAAAATTATTATTTTTTTACGTAAAAAAATAATTTTTTTTTCATAACCTCCTATTGCATTCTAATTAATTCAAGTCAAATTCATGTGAATTCATATAAAAAGACAAAATTCTCTTAGCGCCAATTTTTTTTCCATTTATAAAATAAGTCAAATTAAAGTACTTGTCATGAGTAAGATACATTTAAAAAATAAATGAATTGAAACATGAAAAATTGTAAAATAGCGGTACTCACATTTAGAAGGGCGTACAAGGTAAGGGCAACGTCAGAAGCTTCAGCGGTGATTCGATAGGCAATGTCACCAGCCGAAACGGCGTCGTTGGCTTCGAAATAGGCGAGCTCCCTGCGCAGCACGCGGTCGAAAACGTGAACGCGAAGGTTGTAAACGGCGTTGAGGGAAGCTTCCCAGAGAAGCGCATGTTGTGCGTAAGTGGCGATTAAGCGAGAAAGGACCAAACCCCCAAGCGCGAAGCCCTGTGCGGTGGCGTCGATGGTGGTGGCAGTAGTGATCGTTGAGAATTTGGAAACAAGGTTAGATAGGGAGTAAACGGATATGGCGCTGCAAAGCCAGCCACATAGGATTGGCTTGTGCTGTGAGAGGAGGTAAGGTTTGAGGAATTGCAAGGTGTGGGTGGTTCTTGTGGCGGTGGAGCTCTGTATTTTCAGGGAAAGGTGCTTGGGAGGGTGGAATTGGGATTGGAAGTGTAATTGGGATTGGGAATGGGATTGAGATTGGAATTGGAGAAGGCGAGGCTTTAGGAAAATGGATGATGATGATGAGAGTGAGGATGATATTGGCATTGTGGAAGTGGAAATGGGAATGATGTTGTGATTGCTGTTGGTAAGAGCAACATTGATCATAAAAATAAAACATTGGAATGGGCGAGAAGATTATTAAAATTGAGAGGATCATTAAATAGAGTTGGCCCTATTGGTCCTTCAATCATAGGAACTGTCTCATTAGGATTTCCCTATAAAGTACGCACATCGAATAAATGCGGGAGGTAACGGCGTCATGTTTCCATATCTATCTATTTATTGATAAAATGAAACAAGGTGGCACAAAATAAAATAAAATGAATTTATCACACCACTTAAATAAGAAGAAAAGAAAATTATTCTACCCAGTGATATTTATAAGATAATTCAGACAAAAATACATATATTAAGAAAAGTAATTATTAATGTATTGATTTTCAAGAAATTATTCTACAAGATTACAAATTTACCTAGATTAAAAATTAAACTCCACTACTATGGTATTTAAAACCTTTAATGGTCAACAATGACAAATATATGAGAAAAACAATAAATACTTCTAAATTTGTGTACTGTCTTATAAATAGTAGTACCATGGAATAACTTGAAACGTGTTATAAATAGAATTGAATTGAATATTAAATAAAAGATAATGATTCATTAATACTACCTTCATTTCAAAACTCTCGTTGTTTGAGATTATGTGTACAAATCAAGAATTTTTTAAATATGTCTTAATTTAATATGATCTTTACTAAAATACCCTCATTTATTCTCCATCTATTTCATTTAACTGTCCACTAACCAACACTTAGGTGTGATAAAAAAAAAACCCGTCACTCGGCCATATCCGACCTACCCGACAACGCAAATGCGTAAACATGCGAGTGTTAACGGGTTCTCAGATCAACGGGTGAAAAATATTGGGAATTGAAGGAATTATCATTGATTGAATTGAGAAAGAATACATGGAATGAATTTATACAATTCTGAAATGAATAACCAAACTAACTAAACAACTGAAAACTAACTAACAGACTCAAAACAGAAACTGAAGCTGTTATGCAGTTATACAATTTATACAGTTAACACCCCCCTCAAGGTGGACCATGAATGTCATGAAGTCCTAACTTGGAAATACAATAGTGAAAAGATGTATAATACAACGGTTTGGTAAAAACATCTGCTAGCTGATCAGAGGTAGAGATCGGAAGAAGATGTATGAGTCCAGATTGAATCCGTTCACGAACAACATGGCAATCTATTTCAATATGCTTAGTCCTCTCATGAAATGTAGGATTGTGGTCCAAGTAGGCAACTGAACGATTGTCACAATAAACAGAAACTAGAGAAGGAAAGGGTAGCTGCAAGTCTTGGAACAAAAACTGGAACCATTGTAATTCACAAGTAAGAGTTGCAGGAGCTCAATATTCAGCTTCAGATGAGGACCGAGACACTGTGTTTTGTTTCTTAGACTTCCAGGAAACAAGGGAATCACCAAGTAAAACGCAAAATCCAGTAATAAACTTGCGAGAAATGGGACAAGTACCCCGGTCTGAGTCAGCAAAACCAGTCACCTTGAGAGAATTAGTTGCAGGATAAAAGAGACCTTTGGCTGGAGAACTTTTAAGATATCTTAATACTCGCAGGACTGCCTTTTGATGAGGCTCAAGTGGATTAGAAACAAATTGACTTAATTGTTGAACCACAAAGGAAATATCGGGTCTGGTGTTAGTCAAATAAAGCAGTTTGCCTATTAGACGTCTATAAGCAGAAATGTCAGAGCAAGGAGCACCATGGTCAGCTAACAGTTTTGTAGAAGGATCCATAGGAGTAGAGACAATCTTTGCACCAAGAAGACCATTGTCATTTAGCAAATCTAAGGTGTATTTGCATTGGTTAATCAAGATCCCTGACTTAGACCTTGAAATTTCTAGACCCAAAAAGAATCTAAGGGAGCCAAGATCTTTGATTTTAAATTGAGAATCCAGAAACTATTTAATTGCTTATATTTCTTCAAAATTGTTGCATGTGAGCATTATATCATCAACATAAATCAGTAAGGCAATAAATGAAGCACCCGAATGCTTAATGAATGAGGAATGATCAACATTGGATTGTATGTAATTGAGGGATAACAATGCAGTGGATAATTTGGAGTACCACTGTCTGCTAGCTTGTTTAAGCCCATATAAAGATTTGTGGAGCCTACAAACTTGAGAGGAGGAAGTTGTTGGAAGTCCTGGTGGCAAAGTCATATAAACCTCTTCATGCAAATCACCATGAAGGAATGCATTGTTAATATCAAGCTGTTCCAAATGCCAATTGTGTGTTGCAGCTAGTGCTAGAAGGACCCTAATGGTGGTCAACTTAACCACTGGAGAGAAGGTTTCAAAATAATCAACACCTTCTAACTGGGTATAACCTTTGGCAACTAACCTTGCCTTGTATCTCTCTATAGAACCATTGACATTATACTTTATTTTGTATACCCATTTGTAGCCTATAGGGTGCTTTCCTGGTGGTAAATCCACTAGAGACCAAGTATTATTTTGCTCTAAAGCAGAAATCTCAGTATCCATGGCATTCTTCCAACAATAAAAAATAGAGGCTTGAGCATATGTATAAGGCTCGGAATGTATAGTGACATTTAGACAGAAATTTTTGTAAGATGGATAACATTTGGTATAAGTCAGAAAATTGGATAAATGGTACAAAGATGAAGTGAAGTTACCTGAAGAATCATTTGAAGATGAAGTGGAGCAACTGTCAGCTGATAGGCTACAGTGATAATCCTTGAGGTCATTTGGCTTATGTCTCTGTCTAGTTGAAACTCGCAAAGGTGGGGGATGAGGAGGTTCAGGTGATGGGGAAATGTCTTGAATTGGAGAGGTTGAGTGTGGGACAGGAGAGTAGGTGGAGAAATGGCATGAGAAACTGTGGGAATTTCAAAAGAATGAGGAGATGAGAAATTTGAGTCATTGTTTGGCTTTATAAATGGAAAATGTGTTTCATAAAATACAACATGTCTTGAAACAAAAATCTGTCTAGAAAGCAAATCATAGAGTACATATCCCTTTGTTCCTTCCTTATACCCTAAGAAAACAGATTTTCTAGCTCTAGGACTGAATTTGGTTCTATTTACCTATAAGGTATTAGCAAAAGCTAAACAACCAAAAACTTTTAGATGAATTAAAATTGGTGGTTTATTATGAAGCAATTCATATGGACATTTATCTTGTAAAATGGGACTAGGAATCCTATTAATGAGATGTGCAGAATGGGTGACAGCATAAGACCACAATTGAGTAAGTAGTTTAGCTTGAAATAATAAGGCCCTAGCTACATTCATTATGTGTTGATGTTTCCTTTTTGTTATCCCATTTTGTTGGGGAGTCTCCACACATGTGGTTTGGTGAATGATTCCTTTGTTGAGAAAAAAAATCAGTCATAAGAAACTCAGGGCCATTATCAGTCGTTAATACCTTCAATTTTGTTTGAAATTATGTTTCTATATGAGAAATGAAATGAGTTAAATGCGTTCTTGTTTCACTCTTCTGTTTCATCAAAATTAACCAAGTAAACCTACTATAGTCATCTACTAAGGTTAGGAAATACTTGTGATCATGAATTAAGGGAACAAAATATGCCCCCCAAATATCAGCATGTAAAATATCAAAAGCCCGAGTAGAATGAGTATTACTCAAAGTGAATGGTAATTTCTTTTGTTTAGCAAATTGGCAAACATCACAAGGTGAAACATGTATATTAGGAATAAAGGGAAAATGTTTACACATGATTTGCAATCTTGATTGAGAGATGTGACCTAATCTATGATGCCATAACATTGACTCATTTAAGGAGGCTGTAGAAACTGAATTAACTGGGTTTGATCTATCCTTTTTCTGAGTTGGTGTGAAGGTTGGAGTCAAGGTGAATAGCCCATCATGCTGCTCAGCTGAACCAATCATCTTCAAAGTTGTATTATGTTTGATAAAGCAAAAATCAGAATGAAAAGTCATATGACAGTTGGAGGTTTTAATCAATTTACTGACTGATATGAGGTTAACACAAAAATTAGGAACAAACAAGGCATCAGTCAATATTAAAGAATCCGTGAGATGTATATTACCAGTCATGAAGGCTAAAACTTTGGAACCATTTGGTAAGGTAATAGGTATGGGTTGAATAGGATGAAGAGAATCAAACATGGTTAGATTTGAAGACATGATCTGTGGCTTCTGTATCAAGAAGCCACTAATCATTGAATTTACCTGGGATTGAAGGTGGCTGTGAGGATATCAATGTTGTATGTGTATGAACCATGTTTGAAACATGTTGAATGGTGGTAGATGGTTGTTTAGATTGTTGTAAGAGTGTCAGAATTCCTTGATACGGCTCTTGAGTAAAAATAACATTGGTATCCAAATCAATGAGACTTGATGATGTGGCATCTTCTTCAATGCTTACAGTGCTCACTGCATTTGCAGTTCTAACATTCTTGGATTTATATCCTGGTGGAAAGCCATGTTTGAAGTAGCAAGTCTCAACTGTATGATTGGTTCGACCACAATGGGAATACAGCTTTGCAGGAGCATTCTGACCTCTTCCTCCATAGTTATTTCGTCCTCTACCTCTACCAAAATTACCTCTACCCCTTCCTTTAGTAAATAAGCCAAGATCTGAATTTGCTACAAATACCTTTGGTTCTGAAAAGGAATCTGAGTTTTCTCCTGGTTGCAGTTCCCTTTCTTGTTGTACTACGCGAAAATACATTGGTAATAGAAGGTAATGGATCCATGAGCATGATCTGAGACTTAACATGAGTATAAGGCTCATTAAGTCCCTTGAGAAATCGAATCACATAACTCCTTTCTCTATATGTCTGAAATAGTTGAATTGTTCCACAAGAACACAGTGTGGAACATTTACAAGAAGGAATAGGCTGGAAATTTTCATATTCATCCCAAAGTGATTTCAATTGAGTGAAATACTCAGTTATGGTTAAAGTACCTTGTTTCATCCGATAAATTTCTTCTTCCAAATCTGAGATTCTGGAGATATCTCCTTGTGAAAACCTGTTTCGTAAATCATTCCAAGCTACTGAAGCAAGTCTTATTCAAAGAATTTATTGAAGGATGGATTCTGAAACTGAACAATGAATCCATGCAAGAACCATTGTATTACAGCGTTTCCACGCTCCATATAGAGGATCTGAATCTGCTGGAGGAGTAAAGCTTCCATTAACGATTTCTAGCTTGTTCTTGGAATCAAGCGCAAGTTCCATTGTCTTGGCCCATGCATGGTAGTTCTTACCATTTAATGGGGGTGAAACTAACACTTGAGTTGGACTTTCATTAGAGTGCAGAAAAAGTGGATTCGCTGGATTTGTAAGAAAATCTGAATAACTCTGGTTTGCCATGATTTTCTCAAAGAGATGAAGAAAAAGGTGGAATAGGAGAAGAAAAAGAATATCACGCGGCGGAAGATTTCTTTGGCAACCAGAGCTCCACTAGGAGCTCTGTACCATATTGGGAATTGAAGGAATTATCATTGATTGAATTGAGAAAGAATTCAGGGAATGAATTTATACAATTCTGAAATGAATAAGCAAACTAACCAAACAACTGAAAACTAACTAACAAACTCAAAACAGAAACTAAAATTGTTATGCAGTTATACAGTTTATACAATTAACAAAAAATATTGGGTTATAACAAGTTTTTCAAACAAGTTCGGATAGATAAAATTTGAACCGACTATACCTAAACCTTAAACCCAAGCAAGTTTGGGCATTGTAGTCATTAGTCACGATGTTGATATTTTTTCCTGATTTCATATTCTTCTTAATTATCTTTCAGATTAATTTTTTAAACTAAAAGTAATAATTAAGTAGAGTTCTCTAATAGTATTATGGGGGAAAAATCTCGGAGTTATATAATCAACTTTAATTTTATTATGATAAAGTTTTTACTCCATATGGGTTTCCTAATTTCACATTGATATCATCAATATATATGACACATCCTTTTCCTTATTAAATACTCCATTTCCTCTTACTTATATAGCTCCCGCAACAACCACGTGCTATTTTCTCAGATTTTATATATCATGTCACTATAGCAAAACATTGCTTTTTACAGGTAAAATGACTTGTAATTAAAATAAGGGTTATGCTAATAGGTGTTATAAGGGTATCTATTAAGCATCATACTATTCTCTCTGGTCCTTTTTATAGGATCCTTTTGAAAAATTTATTTTTGTCCTTTTTATAAAACCCTTTACAAAATTTTAGGAGCATTTGTTAATTCTTTCCATCTCTACCATTCATAATTAATGAACCTTTGTAGTTTTAAAGAGTTAGTTAATGTGAGAAATTGCATGGAGTTTAATTTTAAATAGGGGTAAATTTTGTTGTTAAAGAGATTTTAAAAATCAAAGCATTAAAATATGTTTTCTTAATATGTGTGTTTTGATCAAAAGATGGTCTTATAAATCGGTCTAGAGAGTAATAAAATGTTTTTATTAAAAATCACGGCATTAATTGTATTACACATGTTACACAATCTCATAAGAACTTTCTACTCCATCCGGTCTTATTTATAAGACAATTCAGACAAAAACACACATATTAAGAAAAGTAATTAATGTGTTGATTTTCAAGAAATTACTTAATGAGATTACAAGTTTACCCTTATTTAAAATTGAACTTTACTACCATGGTAGTTGTGTCACCTTAAAACCTTTAATGGTCAACAAGGGCAAAAATGAGAAAAAACAATAAATGCTTCTAGATTAGTGCACTTTGTCTTATAAATAGGACCATGAAAAGATTTCAAACATTATTTTATAAATAGGACCGGAGAGAGTATTCCTAAGTTCATTCATTTAGCATCTCCTTCAAAATAAAGGTTCTGCTAAAAAGCTAGCTAAAAGCACTTATTAAGATACATACATGAAAAAAATTTATTGGAAATCACAATATTAATGATGTTTATAACATTAAATATTACTCAAACCCATAAAAACTTTCTTTTTTTTTTTGTTCTTATTCCCTCACAATAATGACAAAAATCAAATCCATTGAAATGGGGTAAAATTAAATGCTTAGTGCTCACGGTTTGGAGGGTCCTTAATTGCAGGATGGACGCTCACTTTTCCTTCACGCCGCGCAATCAAAATATTGGGTTTGCAAATTTTGAGTTTTGCATCAACTTGCACTGCAGAGTCAACAATTTCAGCTCTTGGTGGTGGTCATTGAACCAAGCTGTGCTGTGCTATGCTGTGCTTGTGCGCCTCTCAATATGAAGTTCTTGTGAGAGTGAGTATAAATATATAACTAATTAGTGTTAATAATCATTTTTATAGATCTTGGAGAATTTTAATACATGATATTCAAGTTTATAAAATAGTGTAACGTGAAAGTATATTATAATATTTAATAAAAATTAGAACATTAGATCATGTGTTATGTTTTAGAATATTAACGTATTGTGTTTCAATTTAATTAAATTATTGTATCACTGATATTTAAAAATTTTGTTTGGACGATCTTCGAGTAATTTTTCAATTGAGATATAGTTTTCTTAAATTAATATTTTTTTAGTGAGTTGTTAATTTTTTACTTAATAAAAGTGCGGATAACGGGCACGGGTATGGTGTGCCCAGCGGGTATGGGGACGGGCACTAAAGTTGCTGCCCATGCGGGTACGGGCGCAGGTACAGATTTTTTTTTTAAAACGCAGGTACATGGACGGGGACTATAGTACCCTGTAGTGATGGCAATTGAGCCCAAGCCCTATGGGTACCCGTAAAAATTACCCGCAATTGGCAGGGTAAAAACCCGCAAAACGGGTATGGGCGCGGGTACGGGCAATAGCCCGCATTTTTTCATGGGCACGGGCGCGGGAACGGGCACTATGATGCCTAGCCTGCCCCATACCCGCACTTATATATATAATTATTTAATAAATAATACCATATATAATTATATATATGGATATATTAATTTTATTAAAATATCTAATATTTATACATATTTTTAAAATTGATATATATAATATATTGCAAATTAAAAATACATTTTTATAACTATCTATTTGTGTTTTTTTTACTTTATAATATATGACTAATTAGCGTTAATAATCAATTTTTACAAATCTTGGAGAATTCTATGTTTTTAACACATGATATTCAAGTTTATAAAATTGTGTGACATGAAAGTATATTGTAATATTTAATAAATATTTTGAACTCTAGATCATTTGTGTGTTTTAGAACATTAACGTATTGTGTTTCAATGTAATTAAATTGTTGTGTAACTGATATTTAAAAATTATGTTCGGACGATCTTCGAGTAATTTTTCAATTGAGATATAATTTTTTTAAATTAATTTTTTTTTGGTAAGTTGTTAATTTTTACTTAATAAAAGTGCGGGTAACGGGCGCGGGTACGGGCATATAGGTGCCCAACGGGTATGGGGACGGGCACTAAAGTTACTGCCCACGCAGATACGGGCGCGGGCACGGGCTTTTTTTGAAAAGGCGGGTACGGGGACGGGCACTGTGGTACCCTGCCCATCGGGTACCCATTGCCATCCCTAGTACCCTGCCCAGAGGGTACCCATTGTCATCTTTGGTCCAGGGAGAGATGCACGTGATGTGAGGGAGGGGAGTCTCAAATTTTTTGTTTAATTTTAATTCAAAATTGAATTACATTTTTTATTCTCAGCCATTAGATCTCCTTCATGCCACATGTCCATTGTAGATGAAACCAAATGGAGAGGATCTTGACGCTCCAATGGACTATTATGCATACATGTCAAAGATCTTGTTATTATTATCACAAGTGTCAGGATTTTTATAGGAAGTTGTACAGTTTATAACACGTGTCAGAATTCTATACGTCAATTAAAATATAGAGAAATATTGTTTGTATAACAACAATATGAACAACATAGAGAGATGTAGATATAAAAGAGGAAAAATAGAGAGAAATGTGAGATGTGATGAGTGATGATGGAGAGAGATAGAGAGAAAAATGTGTTATATAAGTTGTATATTTTTTGTTGTATGAATATGTTATCTCTAAAATATAAGACTATAAATATGTGTTTTGTAACACTCGTTTTGGTGGCTTTGGTGACCGTAACACTCGTTTTTTTTTCATCTTTCTACTGTTATGTGTAGGAGGAGAAATAGAATTGAGACGTTGATGGCTGCTGATGGTTCCTGGGTCTCTAATTCTACTTATCTTAAAGAATTAGTGACTAATTTTTTTGCTGATTTGTTTAAGGTTGAGGGTGACATTGTGAGATGGCCAATTCGTAATTGCTTTCCAGTCCTATCTTTGGCTGATCAGACTAAAATGGGGGCTTGTTTTATTGGTGAAGAGATTAAGGGAGCCATTTTTTCTATGGAGGACTTTAAAGCTCCGGGGCCTGATGGTTTACACCCGGTATTCTTTAAAACTTACTGGGAGATGATTGGTTCTTCTGTTGTTGATTATATTCAGGATATATACTCTCATCCGGATCGTGTGAAAGATATTAATGGTACCTTCATATCTCTGATTCCGAAAGTAGAATTTCCGGAGAATATTCGTCAGTATTGGCCCATCAGTCTTTGCAATGTTATTTATAAAGCAGTGACAGAGATGATTGCTAACCGATTGAGGTCCCATATGAGTACGTTGGTTGAGGAGAATCAGTGTAGCTTTATTCCTAGACGTCATAGTTCTGATAATATAATTATAGCCCAGGAAATTTTTCACTCTATGAGGATTTTAAAGTCTAAGAAGGGGTATATGGCTATCAAGGTGGATCTTGAAAAAGCTTATGACCTACTGCGTTGAGTTCATTGATGATACTCTTCGTGATATTGATATTCAGGAGCATTTGCGTTCTTTAATCATGTCTTGTATTTCTTCTCCTACAATGCAAGTTCTTTTTAATGGGGATAGTACGAGGGAGTTTATTCCGGGGAAAGGGATCCGCCAGGGTGATCCTTTATCTCCCTATATTTTTGTCTTTTGTATGGAAAGGCTTGGGCATCTGATTAATAGCAAAGTTAGCGACCATTCTTGGAAGCATTTTACTGTTGGTCGCTCATCGGTTAAAGTCTCCCATTTATTTTTTGCTGATGATCTTTTGCTGTTTGCTGAGGCATCCCTCTCCCAGGTTCAAGTTATCCTGAATTGCTTGAATCTTTTTTGTAGTGCTTCTGGTGAAAGAGTTAATCGTGCTAAAACCAAAATTTTGGTGTCTAATAATGTCCATCCTGTGATTGCCAATGAGTTAAGTAGTGCCTCTGGTTTCTCCCTAACATCCAATCTGGGTCGGTATCTTGGTGTTCCATTGCTTCATGGGAGAGTTACCAAAACTACTTATAATTATATTCTTGATCATGCTCATAGTAAATTGTCTTCGTGGAAAGCGGATTCCCTATCTTTTGCTGGCCGTATTACATTGGCTAAGGTTGTCTTTGAGGCGCTCCCCACCTATACAATGCAGACTGTTTTGCTCCCAAAATCAATTTGTAAGAAACTTGAATAGTTGTGTAGGAACTTCGTTTGGGGTGCGAATAGAGGGGATAGAAAATTTCATTCTCTTTCTTGGACCCACTTTTGCCTGCCTAAGGATTTGGAGGGTATGGGGTTTAAAGATCTCTATTCCTTTAATAGAGCCTTTATGATGAAACTTGGTTGGGGTCTGATGGATAAACCCTCTTCTTTACGGGTCAAGTTTATCCGTGCTAAATACAAGGCAAGGTCTGACTCTATTCCTATTATGAAGCGATTTTCTAATGAATCTTCTGTGTGGAGGGGTATTTGCAGTTCGTGGGATTTTGTCCGAAAAGGTTATTGTTGGAGAATAGGGGATGGCCTTGCTACAAAGTTTTGGATTGATTGTTGGCTGCAATCTGGTACTGTGCTGAAAGATTTAGCTGTTCAGGACGTCCCCGTCACTAAAGTTTATGAGTTTGTTAAGGAACTCTCTTTGGGAGATGGATCTTGGTTGTTTGACAGAATTTCTCCTTGGTTACCCACTACTACTGTTGCTAAAATTTCTTCTCGGATGGCTGGGAGAGATGACTTGGGTTCGGACCGCATTATTTGGCGTCTTTCTAATGATGGGACATTCACAACGAAGTCAGCTTACAATAGCATTCTGAACTTCCCTTCTACTACAAATAGTACTCAGTGGAGACACCTTTGGCATTGGCAAGGGCCTGTTCGTGCTAAGTATTTCTTGTGGCTTGTTGTTAAAGGAGGGCTCAAGACTAATTTACTTCGCTGGGAGCGTGGATGTTCAGATTCATCTATCTGTCCACTTTGCCATATTCATGAGGAATCTGATTCACATATTTTGCGTGATTGTACGTTTGTGGCTGAAGTTTGGGACCTCATTTTTTGTCGTGATAGGCACGGATTGCAGATGGATGTTCCCCTTACCTCTTGGATTTTCCAGCATGTTGGTTTGCAGTTCGTTCATCAGAGTGGTGTGTCGTATAGCTTGTTGTTTGGTATCACCTGCTGGTTAATTTGGAGATATAGAAATGATGTTATTTTCCAGGACTTCAACTGGGATCCTATTCAGGTTGCTAATCATATTTGGACTTCTGCTCGTGATTTCTTGTTGGCTATGGGATGTCAGCTGCCTGCTGTTTCTTCTCGGCAGTGTATCAGCAAGGATGTGGGTTGGGAACCTCCTAAGGATGGTTGGGTGAAATGGGATCTCGATGGTTCAGTTCGTTTGCAAGGTGTGTCCGCTACTAGTGGTTGTGTTCTTCGTAATAGTTTGGGTAGATGGATTACAGGTGTGACTCGTAATATTGGTCAAGCTACGATCACATAGGCGGAGCTGTGGGCCTTCAAGGATGCTACTCGTGTGTCTCTTTTGAGAGGTGATTCTTGTATTTGGTTTGAGAGTGATTCCAGCACTGCTGTCAATTTTGTTACTCATGGTGTTTCTTCTAATCACCCCTGCTTTAGCTTGGTTACGGCCATTCGGAATGATATTACTAGATTTGAGAGGGTCCATATCAGTCATATTCTTCGTGAAGGAAATTCTGTGGTGGATGGTCTTGCTAGGATGGGTCACTCTTTTCCCTTGGGGTCTCATATCATCCCGAATCCCCCTGCTTCTATTTCTGTTTTACTTTTAGCTGATGTTGTTGGTACTTGTGTGTGTGTGTGTGTGTGTGAGTTTAGTAATGCAATAAGGGTTGGATTTTTATTATTCAAATTAAACATCTCTATATTAAGCCTAACTCGTCCCCTCATTGACTAATGGCAAATTTGATATAACCTTGTATGCAAATTTCACCAATTTTTAATTTTATCATTCTTATTGTTCTTTTAGATTTCATCTTTATTTGTTTACATTGAGTCTACTTCCCCTTCTACTCGTTCTTCACTTTTTTTTTTCACTTCAAGTTCATTCAATTTAATTTGACAGAGTAAACCTAATAAAATTATGGATCTACTAGATGATTCTATTCAAGTTTCAGATTGAATTTTTGAATAATGCTATGAACAAAAATTCACTATAAACACGTGTGATTCAAATTAAAGAAATAAAACGTGTAACTAACTCAAAATATTATCAACTATATATTATACATTTCCCTTAATTGGCAGTACTTTTATTTTTTTGATAGAATTTTACAAAACAAACAAAGAAGGAACTTTTGATTCAAGTGCGGGTAGATAGTGGTACTAGCAAATATACTAACTTTTCTGACTTTTCAGCTAAATTGAAGAGATATTCATATTTTTTTTCTTTTAGGAATTTGATATTGAAATTCCAAATGGGCACCATCAAAAGAGTTCTAACCCAAAGTGAACAATACAACTCGGTACTCCAGATAAACAAAATCTAACAAGACACGCTTACTTTACTCTAAAAGCATATTCTTTTGATTAACAATAACATATAATCCTCCCTTTAGCCCTTATCCCATAGGGAACACTCCTCACAGAAGCTTTATGATTTTTACACACAAGCTGTTGACCTGCCATGCTTATCCATTCTAATGGCTATTGAGTAGAATTTCATCTTCTTTTACTACCATAGCTAGCCACGTTAAGTATATGATTATGCTTCTCAGCAAATAACTTTCAGATCACTCATTTTAGGAATTTTTTTTATTCTTCAAGAAAATTCGATCATGTAGATTGAAGAGGAGGGAATGTATGTGGTGTTAGGGTTTTGTGGGTAATGGAACAAACGAAAAGTGAAGAGAAAATAATAGGAAAATCCTACATAGATGATGAAAAACTCTCCCATGAGAGAGAGACCCCTTTTTTTGGTCAAAGAGAGAGCCCCCTTGAAGGGTTTAAAGAAAGCCTTGAGGGGGAAGGAAGGCAAATGACGCTGCTGAAAATTCGGGCTATCTGGCCATCTCGATGTGGGTAGCGGGTTTTTGTGGGCCGGGTTAAAAAAAGTTTATGAGTTTTTCGGTCTTCTAAAATAAAGATTCGAACCTTATATTTTTACGACTTTTTCGTGGGTAATCCAGTATTTTTTGCAGGTAGCAGTCTTTATCAGGTTGGACTAAAAAATTCGAGAGTTATTCGGGCTTCTAAAATAAAAACACAAGTCTTACATTTTTACGGGGATTTTACAAGCCGGCTCGGTCGGGGTAGCCCATTTTATTGGCTCTACGTTGACCCCTTTTGTATTTGTATGCGGCTCTCAAGAACAAAGTGTTATTTTATTAACACAATTTGTAGATTTTTTTTGTTTAATTATGTTTTTTTGTCCCCCAAAATATCGCGATTTTTCAATTTGGTTCCCAATTTTTTTCCAACGTAGTCCTCCATTTTTTTTGTTCCAAGATGGTCCCTCCGTTATTTTTTGCAATTATTTTTTCCCAAATGATCCCTTAAAATATAGGCTTAATTGCATTTTTGGTCCCCCTATTATCATCAATCTGCGATTTTGGTCCCCCTACTTTTTTTTCGCGATTTTGGTCCCCCTATTATTACAAATTCGCAATTTTGGTCCATCTAACACATAGATTTTGAAAATAGGGGGACCAAAATTTTGAACTAAATCGCGAATTTGGAATAATAGGGGGGGCCAAAATCGCGAAAAAAAAGTAGGGGGACCAAAATCGCGGATTGATGATAGTAGGGGGATCAAAAGTGCAATTAAACCTAAAATATATCACCATTTCCAAACAAGTTTCTATAAAATATCACGGTTTTCAAAGTAGTCCCCTAAAATATCGGGATTTTGGTGTCATCGGTGCCACATCAACACTTTATGGTAAAATAAATCAGAGGGGCCATTTGGGAAAAATTTATTTTTGGAGGATCACTTTGAAAAAAAATAAAATGGGGGATTAAATGGGAAAATCGTGATATTTGGGGACAAAAACATAATTAAACCATTTTTTGTCAAGAATTTGAAGATCAAATAAAAAGTATCCTCTGACACTCCTATTCTTGTTTTTTTTTTGTCAAACACATTCCTCTTCATAGATCACTTTTTTTTTTTTTTGCTTTATTGGGCTTTGGCTTGATCCTATTTATGATAAAGATCGACCATTTATGGTCCATCTTAAAATTTTCCTCGTCAAATAGCCTAGTCCATGGAAAGGACATATTAAAGAGGGAGGGGAGATGGCTGGTGGCTGATGGAAAAAAGGTGGATATAAGAAGGGATAACTGGCTGCATTCTGGGATCAAAGCAAAAACTTTACAAGGGGCATCACTACAGCTGGTGGAAGAATTGATTGATGAAAGCAATGGGACATGGAGCATGCAGGCAGTCAGAGAAACTATGAAACCTGATCAAGTGCAGGAGGTCTTAAAGACACCAATAGCTTGGACAGCCCAGGAGGACCAATTCATTTGGCCACATACAGCAGATGGGGATTACAGGGTCAAATCAGGCTATTACATACTGAGACATGATGATCCTTCAGACAACTCTGGCCCTACATCATCCTCTAACTCTACTCGGGGGATTTGGCAATGGATCTGAGGTTTGGCTATCCCACAAAAGGTAAAAGTGTTCCTCTGGAAAGCATGCAACAGAATTCTACCGGTGAAAGAAGAACTTCATAGAAGGAAAATTGCTCCAGACCCTATATGCCCAATTTGCAAGCAGGAGAATGAATCTATTGAACACCTGTTTCTACTGTGACTGGACCAATCCAATATGGTTTGGATCTCAGCTTCAATGTGTTCCTAATAGAAATGAAATCACATATCTACCCAGATGGTTGCATGACAGAATCAGATCACAGAAATCGAACCAGGATGGAGGTGTGTCTGATAATACAATGTTGGGATGCATTTTGTGGAATATATGGAAGGAAAGGAATTCAGTCACTTTCCAAGATACCGGTCCTAACCCTAAAGCAGTCCTTGCTCGAGCTCAGTACCTTCACAGGGAATGTGGAGTGATAAATCGGAAAGACCCCAGTCAGGGGAATAGCACAACCCAAAACAGAAATTCACCGACTTGGAGACCCCCAAGACAGGGGGTAACCAAAATCAACTCAGACGCGACATTTGAAACCGCTACAGGGAAAACTACGACAACTTCCGTAGCTAGGAATTTTAAAGGAGAGATGGAATTCGGGCATACCAGGAATTTCTTGGCTTCTTCTGCTCTCACAGCTGAAGCTTTAGCCCTCAGGGAAGCAATGTCAGTAGCATTGAACATGGGGCTGACGCACATCATAGTTGAGAATGATTCCAGAGAGCTCATCCAGGCATGTTGGAAAGAAAAAATTAAGGGTGAGATAAGGATCATAGTGCAGGACATTTTAGCATTAAAAGAACGCTTCACATTTTGTGCCTTTACCTGGACTCCTAGAGAAGCAAACAATGCAGCTCACACACTTGCAAGGCTCGCAGCTCACAATTCCCTGGCCAGAGGTTGGAACCTTTGCCCTCCACCGCAACTGTCCTCATTTCTCCGGCAAGATTCTCTGAACCTGCACCCCTCCTCCTCATCGTAAATGGATCAAGATGAGTGAAGTGATCTACTAGTTGGGAGAGTTCCAGGGTAGATGTATGATCAGCGAATCTAGGGCACCGCTTTGTTTAGACTTTGTTTCTCTATCAAGTACTTGTTTCACAGAGCGAATCTAGGGTGTATTTTGTCATATCTTTTCAGATTCCTGTATGCTCTGTCTTTGTTTGTTGGGCCCAGCCCATTTGAGGCTTCTGTCCCCTTTCTCTAATGCTATATATTTTTGACCAAAAAAAAAAGTATAATTGGTTTTGTTTTATTAGGCTTTAGGCTCCTTTTCACCAAAAATTAAAAAAAAAAAAAAAACTTAAACTAATTGAATATTTAAGGAATTTCGATAAGGCTAGTTGAGCCATCCTCTTTTAAGAAGGATCAGAACATCCCTTAATCCTGTTGCAAAAATCGGTTGTCGATAGTCTTGCAGCAATCTATTATCATTTATTACTTGTTTTATGTATAAAAAATGTACCAGAATCTTCCTTGTATATTTTAGTTGTTACTAAATGTAAGTGGTCACATAAAACATTTATTTAGTGTGAACCAAATGTATATCCCTCAACTAATGGCTAGAGATTGAACACGTTCGAGATTGAGAGTTCACCAAAATAGATATAACCTCTGAACGAAATCTTTTCCAGATTTTCATCAATGAAGTGTGTGTTTGGTTTCCATCAAAACCACGTTTTAAACCTGGATCCAAGTCAACACTACTGAGAGTAGTGTTGGTTCCAATCCACGTTTGATCCAGTGTAAACTAAACACACTAGAAATCTTTTCCATACACACAACTAAGAATAAATATGTTTAAAGAACTTAGCAATCTACCAACTATGTCAGACTTTGTTGATATATCATATGTAACAGTTTATGATAATCTTAAATTATCAAATTTTTCCTTTTTGAACATAAAAATTTAAGGGGAAGAAAAAACCGCTTATAGCTGGAATCTGTTATTGTCCATTCATGATGTGTTAACATTTTACCAGCAAACCTTACAGATGCTCAAAGACATTGCTAATGCACGCGCAGGATAGGTAGCTAAAATTGAATTAGAAGACAGTCCAACAAGACAGAAAATGAAAGATGAATAACAATCATGATAATAAATCTGTAGATCATATGCCCAAAATAAATGTCAATAAATCTGTAGATAATCCTAGTATGAACAACATTTGTTTTATATAAGCACTACATCGCTATTGTGCTGGGAAGGAAAGAACTTGAAATTTCTAGATCAGCAGAGACAAGATAATTAAGGGGGTAAGTCTTTAGCTTACCCCAACAGATTGAATCGTTCACATATTAGTAGCCTCCTATATACAACCTGTAAGGGTGATGCCTTCTGCATGCTTCCAAATGAGCATAACTCATGAACTGCAACATCCCAAAGAGCGACAACTAGGAACTCTGAAACTGCAGCATGGAAATTTTTAATGCTCTGGATTGAGAATAACAGTAATGCAAGACACATGTATGAAAATGCTGCATTCCAACAGAGTTTTGTAAAGTTTTATTTTCTCACACAGTATGTACCGAATGGTATATATGTCTAACAATAGATTGGTCCAACCAGCTCAGCTGTGAAAAACAGGGAACCCAGTCACAAGGTTGGCACAGTGTTGGCACAGTGAACACAGAATCATCTTTGACGAACAGTTAAATAACTATTTACCCATCAAACGCAGGTTCAGAACAGTTTGGTCCAAATAAGATTTGCTGAGTAGGGGAGATAACTTTTCAGGATTGTCGGTATATGTTTCAATCTTTGTACATCAGAGCATTCTCCAGTAAAATAATGAGGGCAGATGAAGTCAAAATGGTGTAATTACTAGCGGTTTTCTAAGCCAGTCAAGTCCAAAATAATAAGTTGGCTCTGGTTACATGATATGGTAGGGAAGCACACTAGGTTGCCAAGTTTGCTAGGTGGAGTATATGACCTTTAATTATGCCTTTTAGTCTTCAACTTCCCTTTTCATTATCAAATTTCTGTCAATATGCCTTCAAAATTCAAAAGTACCCTTGAACTGTGTTTTTGTTATCCTTTCTCTAATTGTAGGGATTTAATTTCTTATTTTGTCTTTTCGTAATTCTTCCCCCACCCCCACCCAAAAATTAAAAAAGAAAAAAAGGATATGATTTATTGCTGTATAAATGTAGGTAAATTTTCATGTAAGATAAGCAACCCTTATTTATCAAGGTTCCTTTGTGAGATGATTTAATTTCACTATCCAACTTTTACCCTAATAGTGTTCTTTTTCTTTTCATTTTCTACCTTCCCTACTAAGAAAGTTACCTAACAAAGTTTATCAGCCTTACTAACTTAGAGATCATCTCATAATTTTATATATTATGAGGAATTCTAGGCAGAAATTTTACAAAAGCTTATTGCTTATTGCAAATGAATGAACTTGTCTAAGATTTAAAAAAATAAATCAAAATCATATATTTCAACACATACACATGCATGACTTAATGTTTTAATTGTGATTATTTATGTAAGATCCAGTGGAAGATTCATTCTTCTCATCCTCACAAGTCACAATAAACAAGTGGTCTCACTTGTTTATATCTGTGTAATATAATATACACATGCACATACAAAATTATGTTTTAGGGTTTAACCTCTAATCCCTTTTCTCTTTTCCAAAGCCAATAATGACCATCACCATTTTTAAACATTGACAATAACCATACTATTTTAAAAATATTAAATAGCAGCTACAAGAACTTTTATGTTAAAGAAGTCTGTAAAAGTATCGTTATATTTATGACCAAAAATGAAACGTGAGATATTGTAAAGTATTAACACACATGTAACCTTTTAGGGTATGTTTGCGAGTTGATTTTTGGAGGGAAACAAAGGGGAGGGGAGGGCTTACTGGAAGTCCTTCCCTCATTTGTGTTTGGGAGTTTGATTCTCTCAAGTGTATCTTACAAAGTTTTCCCCTTCTCTTCTCCCCTTCCATTTCCTCTCTAATCATTTAATTCCCCTCCCCTCTAAACTCACAAACACACCCTAAGGAAAAATCCCTTTAAGAGTTGGATGATACTTATGAGTTTAATTTTGATTCACTGTCAGTTTTTGTATTACCAATTCAATCATTTGTTGACATAGCAAAGTTTGATGTTTTAGATAGCTATTGTCATAGTTAAACCGTTTTAAATGGGATGTCGATAAATAACTAGATGATAGTGTCAAAGCATTTTACAGTGATAGTGGATCAAAATTAAATCCTATAACTTAACATTGATAAAAATGACTAAATGAATGCATCCTACACCACTTTGCACATAGCAAGCATTAATAATCTAATAAGGGGAACATTAATAACATTGATGAAAAGTTCAAATATACATAATAACAGTAAAGCATAACCGCGGACTAGATTATTATGCATCACTATAAAAACATATATCCAACAGTGATAAAACAAAGTTAAAAACTGAGTGAAAACAAATACCTCTATACATCACTGATTTGAGAATGCTTATTTGTTTCACTAAAATTCTTTCACGTGAACCCTGAGAAGTCTTTTGGTGGTTCAACCCATATGTTTTCAAAAGGGTCTTGTTCTCCCCAGTCATGCCACTGCTTACGAGGATAGTACCTATAGTCATCAAGGGAGAATGATATGCAACGCTTTCCATAGAAACGAACTTTAGAGAAGTAGACACTGTTCCTCATTATTCCAGGGAGGTCAGTCCTTGAATGAGAAGTCAAGAAACTAGCAAAAAGAGTTATTCCATCTAGTGTTGTCATCTCTTCCCATTCCATTAATGTCTGATCTAACTTAAAAATAATGGGGTTTTCACTAGAACATGTATAAATCACTATAACATCTCCATCTTGCTCAGTCATAAATTTCCCCTTCCACCAATTTTTAGCAAAAAAATTCTCTGGGCATTGGGGTGGAGGTACAGACAGAACGCTCCAAGTGCGTTCAGATGGGTTAAACACCCCTAGCCAACCTGTGAGACTCAAACAATAGAAGAGTCCATTACAAAACACAAGCTTATTCCATATGCTACTAACAAAGGGCAAGCGGTTTTGGTAATTAACAGTGGTCCATTCTGTTGCCCCAGGGTAACATGTGCTAATGGCCACAACAGTAGGACTAACATGCTTAACAGTTAACAGGACACAGTCAGGTGATGTTGGAGCACAAGAGAATGCAACTATCTGGTATGTCATCTCAAATCTTGGCAGTTTGATAATCTCCCGAGTAAAGGGATTGAAGAAGAAGACTCGGTGAGTTCTGGGCCGGTATAGCAGCAACCAACCATCTTTTGTATAACAAACTCTAGATCCACTCAACTCTGGCAACTCAAGGGAATAAGTCTTACGCTGGACAGGGTCAAAGAAGTCATACCAGTCACCAAATTTTGGAAAATACATTATCCATGGTGATTGGTTTACCACACGTACAGCAGTGGCAACAGAATGCCATCTCTTGCAAACAACTGAAGCACGGACATTATCATCTAGGGTTAAACGCGAAAGGATTAATTCTAAGAGTTCGGCAGGGAGATCAGACCACGTTTGCAGCTCTAAATCTTCATTTTTCACCTCCATTGCTGCTCTTCTGCTGTCAGCAATCGTATCACTTAACCTAAATAATTAGAGACACATGTAAGAGACAAGATGAACACAATTCACTTCAATGCACTTAAAATGCAACAGCAAGGGTAAAAGAGATTTGAACTTTGTGACTTGAATAGGTCTTTATCCCAATAAATTTGTGCATCAATCTCACTCCTTATACCACTCAAGGTTTGTAAAACATAAAATTGGATATTTATATCATGACAAATCTATAATTACAATATGATAATACCACCATCACTAGAATACTTTGAAAAATGATGATATGGGTTTACATGAGCATACCAAAAAGTAAACTGAGAATTATACCAAACGGAAAGTAAAAAAAAAAATTATAAACAAAAACATACGCGTATTAATTATTAATTATTCTTTAAAATTAACCACAATTGTAGCAGATCACTAAAATTTATTAAAATTAAACAATAAATACAACCTAGATGATTAAAATTCAAATTAAATAGAGCATATATGACAAACTTCAACAAAATTGTAAAGCATCTGACTCTGAAGTCTGATCCATAAACCCTAGTGCGGTCACTTTCATAAACTAGTCGATTTCAAAACTAGCCGCAAACCGAATAAAAGCCGTCATTCCATACAAAGATCTAGCAATGAAAACCACTTTTCACATATTTCCTATAATTAATTAATAAAAAAATTCAAAAAGTAAATTAAAAACGGAAATGCAAAATTCAGAGTTGGATTAGGCAGAAGAGGAGCTTACAATTTCAATTTCCTCCTCTTTTTCCCCGACATTTTGCGAAACAGAATTGCCCCAAAGAATTTGCCTTCTAGAGAGAGAAAGAGAAACTGATGAGAGAGGGAGAGAGCAGAAAGTGGAAAGGGAGTGTGTCAAGCAGAGAAGAAAAGAAAGAAAGAAAGCACGTGGGTATGAAGTAAGTGACGGCACTGGCACGTGCGAGGCGGCTAGATAACATGTCCACGAAAAACGTGTGAACGCTTGTTACGTTTCCACTTCTTCCACCGATCCCAGACACGACCACTAGACAGCCATAGCCCTTAATCCACGTGACTATCACGTGATCTTACCCCACCTTGATATGGAATGGAGGAGGAATCAGGAACGCCATCGAAAGAAATCACAACCTCCATCAAAATATGCGGGCCGGGGATTAATGATATCTTATTTACCAAACAGCTGTAATATATAATGTAAAAAATATTTTTATAGTTTTATAAATTTCATTTTAAATGCTTAAACATTTACATATATCTTTATAAATAGCCATCTACTCGTACAGAATCATGATTCGTGAGTGAGGCATGTAGGTACCTATTGTCGTGTAGTTTGTCGGCTAAGATCTTAGTAAGTTAGTAGGGATTGAAAGTACAAAGGTAGAGAGATATTGTTCTTGAATTTGATTTTTTTTTATGATTGAATTTGATTTTAACATATTATAACAACATAACTTTCAATATTATCATTTTATTTTAATTATGTATAGCTATGTTATTAAAAAGAATTTGATCCTTCAATAGTTCAACTTATTGTTTTCATTATTACCTTTAGAATAGTAGTTATATATTAATGATATGACAGAAAAATATATATATATACACACGGTTTTTCTAACCTATGCAATATTGCACAGGATAATAAAACAAAAATAGAAAGGTTTTATTGGGAATTGCAACCATTAACATTACCAATGCATTGAGTGTTGTGATAGTTGCAATTCCCAATAAAACTTTTCCAGTTTTGTTTTATTATCCTGTGCAAGGGTTGCACATATTAGAAAAACTCATATATATATATATATATATGATTAAATTGTAATTCTTTACCAACATGTATTGGTCCGAGTGGAAGGGGCTCGGGTCTCTTAAGCATGTGGTCATGGGTTCGATCCTTGGATCCATGTGTATGGAAAAATACTATTAGGAGGAGTCCCTGTTTTGCGTCTGACAATACCCCGAGAGATTAGTCTCTTACCTTTCAGGTGAGAGGATACTCTTGGAAACCAAAAATTGTAATTCTTTAAATATTTATATAAAAATTACAACAAAACTTCTTATCTTATACTCTTAACTTCTCATAAGCTCTTTCAAGTTCAAGCCGATTGACGATCCCTGCCAAAGAAGTACCAAGAAGGTGAAGACCAAGGTAGCCCTTAATGAGGATTTCCCTGGATCGTCATCTCCGATGTCAGATGCAGCCCAAGATTCATCCCAGCCAAACTCTCCTGTGACGTAAAGGGAAAAACTGATGAGACCTCTCATTCCTGGACGTGTTGAGTCCATTACCGGTGATGAAGAGCTCCCGGAGAACAGCTGGTACCAAGAAGTTGACGAGGCTCCATATAATCCATGCCCAAAAATTGAAATTTCGAATGTGGAATTTTCAGAATGGTGTGCCCCCTGGAAAGGATCATT
The DNA here is from genome assembly GCA_026901365.1 of Sesbania bispinosa. NCBI lineage: Eukaryota > Viridiplantae > Streptophyta > Magnoliopsida > Fabales > Fabaceae > Sesbania > Sesbania bispinosa. Next base: position 231,604 of record QLOH01000789.1, on the reverse strand, counting down.
AGTTGTGAATCTCTTGGGCAAAAGAATCTCCCTGCGCTTCCTTGAAAGTAGGCTCTCCCGTCTATGGCAATTAAAAGGAAGGTTCCAGATTATTGATCTTCCTCAAGATTTCTTTCTAATTAATTTCTCTGAAATGGAAGATTATAATCACGTTTTGTTTGAAGGCCCTTGGATGATAGCCGATCATTATCTGATTGTACAGAGATGGAGGCCTCGTTTCTTGAAAACAGCCTCAGTTGCGCAAAGAATTGCAGTTTGGGTTCGAATTATGAATCTCCATATTGAATTATACAACTCCCGGTTTCTATGGAAGGTTGGTATGAAATTGGGTGCAATGCTTAAAATTGATCACCTCACATCCATTCAGTCTAGAGGCAAATTTGCCCGGATATGTGTGGAAAACGATTTGCGCAGGAAACTTGTTCCTTGTATACAGATTTTTGACGAAATCCTCAATCTTGAATACGAAGGGCTACACTTGATCTGCTTTAATTGTGGCATGTATGGCCATAAGGAACTTAATTGCCCAACTGGACCTCAACAAATTCTTGCGCCCTCGCCTCATGTCTTGAGCGCGGAAGCCTCGGAGATGGAAGGAGTGCAAACATTTGAAGCTGATCATGGCTGCCCCTGTTCTGGGAGTCCAAAAGACAATGATGACCTCGAGAGCACTCAAAATCAACCCCATCCGCCTGAGAAGTTGGGCCAAGATTGCCCTTTATTTGGGTCATGGATGATTACAAAGAAACGCCAACGGATCAGGCCTAAATCCAAAACCCTTAATAACCCGTCTCGCAATTTAAGGCTGAATCAAGATCCTCCTGTGGGTTCCAGGTTCCAAATCCTAGAAGATTCCAATGATCCAATTGATGAGTCTGGTCCTCCCCATAACTCCCCTGGTCCTCTTAAGGCAATTCCTAAAGTTCCTACCCCTCGCTTCCGTAATCCCCTTGGGGGTAAAAATCCCCAGAATGGAGTGAAGACTAACTCAAGCAAGCCTGCACCCAAGCAAGTTGTGCCGGGAAAGGAGAAATCTCATGTCAATGCCCCCCCGAATAATCAGAAGAATCTCCAATCATATGAGCCTCTTCCAACGTCTCGCCCCAAAAAATTTGAACATGAGGATCATGAACTAGTTTTCCAAATGATGTGTCAAATACAATCCCAGATGCACAAAGAAGGATCTCTTTTTCTTCCTGGAACTAAGGTCTTTGGCCCTGGTTAAGAAGATATGGATTTCCTCAAAGCGTGCTCTTCGTCTGACCATGACCCGGGTCCTAATGCTCCACCTCAATCTAAACTTCCCTCGGATTGTGTGATGACCCCTGTTGGTGCTAATGAGCACTTGTCTATGAATGCCGCTAAGGCCCCTCTTCCTCCTTCTTAATTTTTTTATGAATTTTTGTGTTTGGAATTGCAGAGGAGCTAAGCGCAAAGGTGTGGTTAATCTGCTTAAAGATTTGATTTCTAACTTTAACGTTGTTTTTTGGCTCTGTTGGAAACTCATGTGCAGGGTTCATATGCACAATTTCTATCCTCTAAGTTAGGCCTTTCTGAATGTGTTATCTCTGAGGTCTCTGGTTTTTCTGGGGGCATTTGGTGTTTCTGGAATCCCGTAATCTGGAATATCTCTGTTATCAAAGTCTTCTCTCAGGTGGTCCATTTTAGTGTTAACTCTGGGCAGGGTTTCAATTGGCTTTTCTCAGTTTGTTACGGTAGTCCCCAGTATAGTTCCAAGCGTGTTCTTTGGGAAGACCTCACCTCCTTCCATGAGGGCGTTCACTGTCTGTGGCTCTTAATGGGAGATTTTAACTGCATCCTTCACCCTGATGAGAAAATTGGCGGGGCTAATGACCCTATCTCTAGAGATACTAACCGATTTCATGAAGTTATTAACTCCCGTGGTTTGATCAATGGTGGTTTTACTGGGAGTCCATTTACCTGGAAACGAAGTGCCCTCCATCAGAGATTGGATCGCGTCCTATTTAACCTTGATTGACGAATGGCTTTTGAAGAAGCCCATGTTGCGCATCTCCCTTTCTTTAGCTCTGACCACTGTCCCTTACTCCTTCGTTTCCAAGTTGGGCCTGAAGTGAACAAGCATAGAAGGCCTTTTCGCTTTCTGGGAGCTTGGCTCACTCATCCAGAATTTGACAAAGTGGTTATTAATGAATGGAACACTAACAATTCTTGGTGTTCTAACATCTCCAACCTTCAGAACTCTCTCCAATTATGGAACAAGGAAACCTTTGGGCACATCTTTTCTAAGAAAAAGCGTTTACTGTGTCGTCTGTCTGGAATTGCTCGTGCTCGCTCTAGCGGTCCCAATCCTTATCTTGATTCTCTAGAAGCTTATCTTTGGAAAGAGTATGAATTGGTCCTTTATCAGGAAGAGCTTCTTTGGTTCCAAAAATCCAGGGTTTGCTGGATTTGTGATGGTGATAGAAATACTAAGTACTTCCACACCTCCACTATTATTAGACGTCGTAAGAATAAGTTGGTGGCCCTCCAAGATGACAATGGGATTTCGGTAACGGATCCCAATAATTTAGAGAAGATGGTTACTAACTATTTCAAAGATGTTTTCACAGTTGACAACTCCTATGTTCCTTTCTGTTTTAGAGGCCAATTTCCCTCCCTCCATTTTGATCAGTTTCAAGCTCTTGACATGCAAGTCAGCAATGAAGAAATTCACAGGGGCGCTCTTCTCCATGCAGGGATTTAAAGCCCCGGAGTAGTGATGGGTTCCATGTGGATTTTTTTCAAAATCAATGGAAGACTATTGGCCCAACCTTGTGTGATTGGGTCAAACAGGTTTTTCATAATCCCCTTTTAATTTCTGAAGTTAATGATACTTTTTTATCACTTATTCCTAAACTTGACAATGTTTGTTGCTTAAAACAACTTCGTCCTATCTCTCTTTGCAATGTATCATACAAAATTGTGTCTAAGATTCCTGTTAACAGACTCAAGGTTATTATGGATCACCTAATTGCCCCTACCCAATGTAGCTTTGTTCCCTATATGCAAGGAAATGATAATATCATTATTACTCAGGAAGTAATCCATACAATGAGAAATAAAATAGGCCATAAGGGTTACATGGCTATTAAAATAAACTTAGAAAAAGCTTATGATAAGCTTAAGTGAGAGTTTGTGTATGATACTCTTAAGGATATTGGCTTTCCTGACCGGGTGATTAACCTTATTAATCAGTGTATATCGTCCACTTCATTGAGGGTCTTATGGAATGGAGAGGCCTTACCTCCCTTTAAACCTAACAGAGGTGTGCGTCAGGGTGACCCCTTTTTCCCCTTATTTATTTGTTTTATGTATTGAGCGTCTTTCTCATTTGATAAATGCAGCGGTTGACAATGGCTTTTGGAACCCTATTCAACTATCCCGAGGTGGCCCTAAGCTTTCTAATTTATTATTTGCTGATGATATTGTTTTGTTTGCATAAGCTAATATGGACCATGTGGAAATTATCCAAGCCTGTTTAGATGTGTTCTGCGCAAGCTCTGGGTTGAAAGTAAACAATGATAAAACTAGGGTATATTTCTCCCGTAATGTACACTGGAATCACAGAAGGGAAATCAGTGAAGCTCTGGGATTTCAGTGAACTGGGGATTTGGGCAAATATCTTGGCATTCCTCTATTTCACTCCAGACCTTCCAGGCATCATTTCCAGTTCATATTGGACAAAGTTTCTCAAAAGTTGAGTATTTGGAAAGCGAAGAATTTATCTTATGCAGGGAGATTAGTCTTAACCAAATCCGCTCTCCAAGCTCTTCCATCTTATGTCATGCAGTCTACATACCTCCCCAAAAGCGTTTGTCAAACCTTAGATCGTATTACTAGAGACTTCTTTTGGGGTGGGCCTTCTCTTCAAAGAACGATTCATCCCATTGCTTGGGAGAAATTGTGTTACCTGAAAGCTGCGGGGGGCCTTGGTCTGTGACAGGCTCATTTAGTCAACAAAGCTTGGATGGTAAAGATTGGTTGGAGGATGTGCACCCAGAAAGATGCTCTTTGGGTGCAATTCCTTCGTGGAAAATATGGTTGCGGGGATGATGTTATTCCCTTGGTTACCTACCGCGGGACTGAATCAAATATTTGGCAGGGAGTTTGCAAAAACTGGAACCATGTGCAAGCTAATCTACAGTGGAGAATTGGCAATGGAAAAAAATAGACTTTTGGTATCATCATTGGGTCCCCAACATGGGAGCCTTATATCATCATGCTTCTGGATCCAACCTTCTTGACCACGATTTTCCCTCCGTGGCTGATTTTACTTCTGATTCTGGTTCGTGGAAAGAAGATGTTCTGCGTAGTGTTCTTTTGTCGGATGCAGCTGAGTTTGTCCTTAACATCCCTCCTCCAGCTGCCCTTGATCCTGATGATTCTATTTCTTGGTCCTTAACCACTGATGGCCCATTCTCTCTAGCGTCTGCCTATAATTACCTATCCAGCACCCCTTCTTGCCCTATTGGTAGAGTTTATAACAGACTTTGGAAGTGGAAAGGGCCTGAGCGCCTGCGCCTACTGATTTGGCGCATTTTGGCTAACAGTCTCCTTACTAATTTGGCTCGGGTTAGAAGGAACCTGGACACTAATGCCTTCTACCCTGTTTGTCATAATCAAGTTGAATCCAATATCCATGCCTTGAGGGATTGTTCGACTGCCAAATTCATTTGGACACAGGTGTCCAGAAATGATTTATTTCCTTATTTCTTCTCGTCTAATTTGCATGATTGGATTTTTGTAAATCTATCTTGGACAGGCCTGAATAATGGCAGGACTGATTGGCCTATTACCTTTGTTGTCACTTTAGATGTTTTGTGGAGGCACATGAATGAGTTAATTTTCTCTCAAAAATCTTATTCAGATAATGAGTCAATTCAAGAGATCCTTCACAGGAGCACTTTTGTGGCAATTGCTCTTAAGATTAAGCGTGTTACTTCTGTCAAAGACTCTTCTCCTAGGCCTTCAGCTATTGGTTGGTACCCTCCCCAGGAAGGGTGGCTTAAAATTAATTGTGATGGTTCTGTGCTAGCTCACCAAAATCTTGCTGCTTGTGGTGGTATTGTGCGGAATTGGAGAGGTGCTCCAATATGTTGTTATATGGCAAAGCTTGGTTCTGTTTCCATTTTATTTGCAAAACTATGGGCTATTCTTCATGGGTTAAAAGTGGCTATGTTAAAAAGTCAGCACTTTGTTGTGATTGAATCGGATTCCAAATCCGCTATAAACTTAATTATCAACGGTGTTGCCAGACAAACACCCTGCAGCCTCCTTGATCAATGAAATTCTTCGCCTTGCCAAGGGTTTTGCTACAGTTAGATGGAGTCATATTTTCCGAGAAGCTAATCAAGTTGCTTATAGCATTGCAAAAATAGGCCACACCATGCAAGAGGACTTCCAATGCCTTGAAGTTGTTCCTGCTCAAGTATCCTTTCTTCTGTTGGTTGATGCTTCTTCAGTTGTCTTCCTAGAGGATTTTAGTTTCCTGTTACTTGGCTTTAGCCCCATTTAGTCACAAAAAAAAATACTCTTAACTTTTTTTGTTAACCACGTATATTCCTATTTTTAAGGGCAATCATGTTCGAGATTTATTCGTAATTAAGGTGCATCGCCTCCTCTTTAAAAGTGTATTTAGTAGAGATAAAACTCACCCAATATTCACTTAAAAAGGCAAAAAAAATAATTAATGATAACTATTAAATAAAAATTAAATACTTTATATTTTTATCGAAATTATACATGTTATACATTTATGTTATAAAATTCTTCAATAATAATATATGAATCAAATAACTTTTTAATAGAATTCAATTAAACGGGTTAAAAAGACAATTTTAATAATAAATATTAAATAAAAATTAAATAATAAAAATTAAATGTATCTTATTTTATGGAATGGAATGGACCTGAAAGGCTCATCTATATCTTTATTTTTATCTTCATTTTTTTCTTTATCTTTATCTTTATCTTTATATATATAAAAGTAAGGTAGTTTTGAGGTTGTCTAAAAGTACTTTTTCCCTCCTAAATTAAGGGTAAAAATGTCGTTTTGCTTAAAATATTTTATTTTATAATTTTTATTCTTTATTAAATACACATTGACATAAATCATATTAATGTTTGTTTTAATAATGTTAATTGTTTTCCAAAAACACATGTAGAAACCCAAAAAATTAAAGAAAAATAAAAATAGGAGCCACCATCAATTTTATTAAATTAGGTAAAATTGGAAACTCTAAATAAAGTAATCTTAAAAAAGCAAGTTGGGTTTAGGAATTGATTACGCTCGTGGAAGATTGAGACTAAACCCCCACAACACCCCCTACATGCCAGTCTTAAAAGAGTTACCCTAAACTAATCGTGCAAATTAAAATATTTATTTTACTCTTTTTCCATAAATAAAGTAAAGAAATAAATTAAACAAAAAATTTAATTTTGACTTGACAAGTATAACTCGCTCCTATGTATCCCCCAGTGATAGAAACTCAAAAGTCGCATAGTTCTTCTATAAAATAACTCTGGTTAATTTTAATTTATAATTTTTTTACCTTTTCTAATTCTAACAACCGAAATCAACCTAAAAAAATTATTATTTTTTATTAACAATCTTAAAGCAAACTTTTTAAAAATTTAAGAGAATTATAAAATATAAAAATTATTCAAATAAAAAGGAAAGAGAGACAAACTTACCTCGAAAGAAACCCCTCCTAATCACTAAAAATAACTAAATAGCAATTTTTTTGCCTTGCACTGAGTCCAAATGATCTATTCTTTCTTGGATCTCCTCTATTACTCTGCAATTCACTCCTTTTATAGGAGAAGAAAAGGTTGGGTGTTTTAGAGGAGGGTACACTGCCCAATGTTAGACTTGAAATATTGGGTGTTTTATTTTATCTGGTAATCCTATCAAGATTTGATTCTTATTATTCTAATCCCTGTAATTAATTTTTCTATTGTTTCTTTATTTTGTCCAAAATCACATTCAATCTCTTTAAATTAAATTCCTAATTTCTACCCAATTTTCTCAAAACTAATCATTGATTGTATTAATTATCTGATCAGAATATTTAAGAATCACATTCATGAATAGAATAGTCCGCATAAAATCAAATCACAATCCATTTTAATTGAGAGGGATATTATTAAAAAGAATCAATCACATTTATGAGAAAGATTATTAATCAAGATTTGATCCCTTAGGTATTCATGATAAAAATCTACTCTAATAAATAAAAAATCCGGACTTTAATGTTATATCTTCATTCTCTCTTATCCTTTTTAATTAAAATAGACTTTTAATTTTTAAATTTATCTTTTTATATTTTTATTACTTTTTTTTCATTTTTTTTAAATGTTTTCAGTTATTTAATTTTCCTAAATTATTCAAAATAGCCCGATTAAAATTGGGTGTTGACAACATCTCTTCGACTTTTACCGTTGATATGATTATATCACTTCCATAAAATTTTATATCCCTTAATGTTGGGGGCTATTCATATTTATCACTATAATAATTATTCCAATTTGTGTGGGGTTTAACCTTTTATTATTCTTTAGAGTTCTAACATATTTTTTCATTTGCTAACAATTTATACCTTCACTAAAGGTCAAAAGTCATCGCTACAAGGGAAAAATCGTCGCTATTTCATAATTAGCGATGACCCACCAGCCGTCACTAAAAGCCTTATCGTTAATGCAATATCGACGACATTTTACGGCCAACACTATGTAGCAACGACATTTTACGGCCGACGTTATGTAGCATCGGCCTGGCCATCGCTAAAGGCCGACGTTATGTTGTGACGACCATGAAACTAGCGTCGGCCTTTAGCGACGGCCAAGCCGACACTACATAGCGTTGGTCGTAAAATGTCGTCTCTACTGCATTAACGACAAGGCATTTAGCGACGGCTGGTGGGTCGTTGCTAGGCCGTAGCTAATTATGAAATAGCGACGGTTTTTGGCTGTCGCTAAAAACCATTTTTCTTGTAGAGATTTATCTCTTTATTTTATTCATTAATGTTTTCACTTATTATCTCTCTTGTCTATTTTATTTATCTACTTACTCTATATTAAAATTGTTCCCACAATACAGGTGTCATGTTTTTTAACTTACATTTTTTTCTAATTTTTTTTATTCTCACTTCAATGAAGTGATTGAAGTGAGAATCTACTTGAACCTACTATAGAATCTATTTTGTTATCCTACGTATATTATTCATCTTTTGTTATAGAGTATTGTTATTTATAAACCATACAACATAAAAAGTCAAAAATATAAAAGAGAAAGAAGAGAGAGATGTGGGATGTGATGAGTGATAAGATAGAAAGATATAAAGATAAAAAGTGTGTTGTTTGAGTTATTGTATATTTTTGTTGTATAAATTTATTTTCTCTTTGTTATTGATAAGTGCTAAAGTTTAGTAAATTAGAGTATAACTTTGGAGCACTTTTGGCCTTTAATTGCATTGAATTGTAACCCCAATCCCCCTATTTTTAGGAATTGAGTTTTACTGTTAGTTTATAGTTTTATCTTGAATTGAAGTCAGTTCAACCCTGAATGTGAACTTTTTGCAGGAGCATATAGTTTTGGTGAAGAATGGCAAGCTTAGATGAGTGTAGAGGAAGAAATACAGTCTGATTATGTATTCATGTCCTCGCTCAAGCGAGAAATGTCTCGCTTGAGCAAGGAATGCCCAAAATGAGCATGCGCTTCTAGCTTCCCTCTCGCTCAAAATTGAAGATCAGTTCAGCCCTGAATGTGAACTTTTTGCAGGAGCATATAGTTTTGGTGAAGAGTGGCAAGCTTAGATGAGCATAGAGGAAGAAATACAGTCTGATTATGTATTCATGTCCTCGCTCAAGCGAGAAATGTCTCGCTTGAGCAAGGAATGCCCAAAATGAGCATGCGCTTCTGGCTTCCGTCTCGCTCAAGTGAGGAATCCGTCGCTTGAGCGAGAAGTCACTTATTCAGACTTTGTGCGCAATAAAAAGGAAAAAAGAGAAAACTTGCATTGATTCACGTTTGGCCTCTCATCCTTCATTTTTTGGAAGCTAGGTTCTTGGCAAAAGCTTAGGGCATCCTCACCATCTTCCTCCATCCTTTCATCATCTTTGGGTTGCTAGCTACCATGAGTGGCTAGTCCTTCCATATGGGATTGAATGTAATCTTCAAAGTTTTTCCGATTATTTTCTTGTATGGTCTTCATCTTTTATGGATATTGGTAGTTGTGTTCTATACTAAATGTTTGAATCTATTTAATCAATAGATGTCTTGATTTCAAATCTAAGTTCTAATTGGAAAGTATTGCTTAGATTTCGTCTCGAACGGAACTGCTCGATAGGTCGTTATTCTATGAATAGATATCTATTTATCAATTGCTCTCAAATACTTTTTTTCGTAATGCTGGAATGATTGTTTAATACCTGAGGAATCGGTATCTAAATATTTGTTCTTAGAAACCCTAAATTCGAGGAATCAATTTAGGGGATTTTAGTGTATTGCATCAATATCTATGGAACAATGTTCTATACAGTAAATAACATGATTATGGAGGAGGGAGAACGATGAAATTCAATCCCAGTTCATCAATTGCATACTAAATCAATTTTATTTCTTCTATTTCATGGTTAAAACTCTATGTTCTTTATTTTCATCAACAATCAACATGACAATTGAGAAATACTGTTGTAAATACACTTAGTGAACTTTCATTGTGGAGGATTAATATATGTTACAAGTTCCTCGTGGGTACAACAACCCTGTTTACACTATTATACTATAGTTGACTTTGGTACGTTTGCCATAGATTCAACAGTTATGTATGTTGTGAGTAATTTTTTATATAGAAAATACAACTTCGTACAATTTAAATGCTATGTCTTTAATGTAGGAACACAGGGAAACACTAGAAGGGGGGTTGAATAGTGTTTCTAAATATTTTAGAAAGCTTTTCGCAAACAGGTACTAAAAACACGATTTCAGACTGGCTTTTAAGGGGTTGTCTGAAGTTTTCAGACGGCTTGTAAAAACTAATTTTAAAATATGTTTTGTACCTTTATAAAATATCAGATTAAATATTCTGACCCCTTGATTAGTATAAAAAGAATTGATAAGAGATAAGGGTAAGAAAACTTAGCCAAGGAATTTATCCTGGTTCACTCACTACCACTGTGAGCTACGTCCAGTCCCAATGCCAACAAGCAATTGGATTTTCTCTTAATCTTTCAAGATTACAAGTATTCTTTTACAGACAAGCCTCTTCAGGCTCTACAACCAAGTATTCTTTTACAGACAAGCCTCTCCAGGCTCAAACCACAAGTATTCTTTTACAGACAAGCCTCTCCAGGCTCAACAACCAAGTATTCTTTTACAAACAAGCCTCTCCAGGCTCAAACCAACAAGTATTCTTTTACAGACAAGCCTCTCCAGGCTCAACAACCAAGTATTCTTTTACAGACAAGCCTCTCCAGGCTCAACAACCAAGTATTCTTTTACAGACAAGCCTCTCCAGGCTCAAACCAACAAGTATTCTTTTACAGACAAGCCTCTCCAGGCTCAAACCAAGTATTCTTTTTCAGACAAGCCTCTCCAGGCTCAACAACCAAGTACAGAGAAGATAAAATGCTTAAGCTTACAAACTATATCAGTCTTGAAGCTTAAACAATTACAGATGTACAGAAAAACTGAGGTATGCTCAGGATATTACAATATGTGTACAAAGATAAATATTATCAGAGTTGTTACAGTGAAAAACTTGCAGAGTTTTTGTTCTTTTTCACAAAAATTCTTCTCTTCTCTTGGATGGTCTTCAAAGGAGGGGTATTTATACCCAATCTTCAATCCGTTGAAATACCACCGTTTAGAGATAGCATTAAATGTTATTTAATCCGTTGTGAGACATGCTTCTGAGAGTTCTGATAATTCTGACAAAGTACAACGTTGGTGCTGCTATAAAGTTGCCACCGTTGTTGCTGCAATTTCTGCGTTACAGAGATTTCCTTAGTGGTGTATGAAATTCAAAAACACTAGGAAAGGTCTTTGTGTTCCTTGCTATAAACGTGTTTAAAAAGGTACGTGCAGCAGAGGTTCAGAAAAGTCTTCACAAACTTCAGCAGAGGGTGCCACGTCATAAATGAGACTTCAGACGACACAGATACTTCAGACGGGTTGAACTACTTCAGACAGCTTCAACTCTTCAGACGAGTTCTGCTTCTTCAGACAACTTCAACACTTAGTCTTTTTATGTAGGCTCATAGTGACTCTTGCTGAAATCATAGATAAAATATTAAAGCATATGTGTATCTATGATAAATACTTTAAGTCAAATTTGTCAACCATTAAAACTTGGGAATCTAGTTGTCTTAAAACATCATAAACAGCCTTATGATATTTCTGAGACTCAACATTCTCCCCCTTTTTAATGATGACAAATTTGGTTAAAATATACAAATCTGTAATCAGTTTTTGAGAATAAGATAGCTCCCCCTGAGATAGAAATGCCCTTTAACAGTTTCTGTTCAGGTTCTGTAACAGATTATTACTTATGTACTCAAAAGCTTATATACTCCCCCTAAGTCCTGTAATCACTTCAGATTCAGATTTGGTTAGTTTAATACTCCCCCTTTTGTCATCAATCAAAAGGGAATATCAGAGCAAAACAGTAACGGAGCAATAAATTCAGATAAAACATATAGCATAGCACTCACAATCAACTCACAAAGATATGAGATAAGCCACTGATTGTATTTAATGAATGTTCAGATAAAGAATCATACAATCAGACACTTGTCATAAACATGAAAATAAGCAAAAGACAATGGCGAAATTAACAGTTTAATCCTTCTTCTTCAGCAAGGCCTCAGTCAGAAAGGAAATCAAGTCGTCCTTGACCTTGTTTATTGCTGCTTCTACTGAGGTTTTCAATTCTTGCTGACCAGATCTGATAAGCTGCTGTTCTTGAAGAATCTGCTCTTGTTTAGCAATTAGATGCTTAGTCTTCTTCTCTTGATCAGCATACTTCTTTTCAAGTTTCTTAACTTTGGTCTTCAGCTTCAGATTTTCCTTAGACAAGTCTTGCTCAGATTCATAGAAGATGAGCTGGATGTAGGAGCAAACAAATCTAAGCACTCCAAATCCTGGCTGCAATCTGTATTCAGATGGCCTGAACACAGGGCAAAAGAAGGTGCCAATAGGCTTCAGCAGAGCCCAATCTTCATTGAAAGAGTCAGTAGGTGGGGGAAAGTGATCTCTCAGATAGTGATATTTGACATTGGTTGACTTTCCAAGTCCAACTTCAGAATCAACATCAGGACCAGTTGATCCCGAAGAAGATCCAACATCTTCTCTGATCTTCCAGTAAGAGGACCACATCCAATCTTGAAGTAGATGATCCAGGCCTCCTCCTTGGTTTCTGATGAACTCTGGTAAATATTCCCACTCTGATGGACTCATCATTTCAGACAGAGGTGAAGATACAGAATAAACTTTAGATCCTTTGTATTTCTCACCCTGACCTTCCTTTAAGGGATACCTAGGAACTATTCTATCAGGTTTCACCAAGATTTTAGTGGTTGGCCTGATTGAACAAGTTCTAGAGGCCTGTAGCCTCTCATCCCAACTCCCTTGTGTAGATCCCTCTGAAACAGCTCAGACTCAGTGTTCAGCTGCCTCACAAAACTCCATTCATCACTATTCAGCCTGAGGGAATCATCTGAGAATGGATTGATGGGAGCCCAAGTATGTGCAGGAGGGACAACACCCTTCCTGATCTTTTCTAATCCTCCTGAAAGAGCGTTGTATTGGTTTCTAACTTCAGCAATAGTTTTTCTGATTAATCCATGATGCAAGGATACAACAGGTGCTGGTCTGAAATACTGTAGCTCTTCAGACAGGTTGCCAAACTTAGGCAATGAACAGGAATCAGAAGGAAGGAAAGACAACCGTAGAGCTTCAGCAAGGACTTGTCTTCTTCAGCAGAGAGCTCTTCTTCCAGAGAAGTTGTAGGTGGTGGAGGTGATGAAGGTAAAAGTGGTATTATAGCAAGGTCATGGATTCGTGGGGAAGGTAATGTAGGTTCAGAGATTTGATTCTCTGAAGGTTGTGGTGAGGTAGGTTCAGAGGGTTTGTTTTCTGTTGGTTCAGAAGGTTCAGAGGGTAGGTTTTCTGTTCATGGAGGTGGTGATGGTTGTGATAGAGGTGAAGATGGTTGTTTTTCAGGTGATAGGGGTTTTGGTGAAGGTTGTGGTGATGGTTGAGAGGGTTGATAAGGTGTTTGTTTTTCTGGTGAGGAGGGTGGTGAAGGAGTTACATTATCAAATCTCACCTTAATTCTCTTGTAGGGAGGCTTGGTTACCTCAGATTCTTTTGCCTTTGCTTCTTCCTTCTCCCTTTGTGCTTGTTTTTCTTCCCTTTTCCTTTTAAAATACTGTTGAGCTTTAACAAAATTTTGATACTTCTTAGCTTCATCTTCTGCTATCAGCTGAGAGGCAATACTTCTAGTCACCCTAGGTTCAGGTGCAGTCTGAAGTAGCTTGCTTTTGGTCCTGCTTCTCTGAGGTGCACTTGACCTCTTCCTTTTCTTTGCTCCCTCAGCTATGGTTGCTTGTCTATCATCTTCAGCATAGGCCAATTGTGAAGCAATAGCAAGAGCTCTATCAGTCTTCTCTTGTTCTGCTTTCTTCTCCAGCTCCTCCTGCTCCAAAGCAGTAGCTAATGTTGCCACCTGAATGAGTTCAGGATCAGATGGGCAAGCAGCCAATGGCTCAGCTACAACTGCATTAGTTTCATCTGCCTCTTGAGCCTGTCCTTCCATTTCAGAAGTAGGCTATGGAGTCTGTACAGGTTCAGACAGCTGACCCACAATTTTAGATGGCCTTTGTGATGCCTTCTGAACAGGTTCAGACACCTGACTCTGCACAGATGCAGATGCTACTTTAGCAGCACTCCTTACAGGTAGCTTCTTCAATTTTGCTTGAGGAGAGGGTTTTGATGGCTTGAACTCATGCCTCCTTATGTCTCCTCTGAGTTCATTCTCAAGAACCTCCATTGTTGTCTTCCTTCTAGCAGCTTTCTCAAGAAGAAGGCTCTCCTTCATGGACGGAGAGGGAGGTCTTGGAGTCAGCTTCACTCCCATGCTCTTGAGGTTTGATTCACCAAACACAGGTTGTGAAAGGCGATCAAAAAGCCTCTCAATGGGGACTTTGAAATGCAGCAAGATCTTGGTGATGATGGTATTGTGAGGGAAGCTCCCAGCAGAGTCTCTGAGACGCTTCTGCATGTGGTACATTATGATATTGGGGAGGTTCACCTTCTTCTTCTGCAGTAGGTGAATCAGACAAAATCTCTCCAACTCAGAAACATGGTTTCTACTTCCACCCTTAGGGATTACAGAGCACCCTAAGATGGCATGCAAAACCCTAGCCTTGTCTGACATATGCTTTGCATCCAAGCTTACTGGTTCAGAGGTGCCATACAGAAACTCTGTAAACTGCTTCTGTCCACCATTTCTTGCTTCCCAGCCAGGAGTGAATACAACTCCTTCAGTCCTGACCTCACAGATGTGAGCAAGGATATCTTCATCAACAAAGACAGGGACACCACGTACTGTGGCCTTGATGCTAGTGTAGATACCCTGAGGATTGGGTATTCCTCTGGCAGTAGCCCAGAAATCCAGCACACTCTGCTCATGCCACTGTGTCAAGTTGTGGTTGAAATACGGAGTCCACCCAGCTGCATCGAACTCAGCAAATAAGTCCATTCCCAGAGATTGAAGATCCTCCAGGACTACACCCTTAGTCTTCACGATGTTGCTTCCAGCAGATTTCTTAGGAGCCATTGATGAGTTTTCTCAGGAACTTGAGAGAGAAATAAATTGCTTGTAGAGGAAGGATCTCAAGAGGTGAGTACAGAATAGTGAACGGTGAAGTTCTCTGACCCACTAGCTTCTGTATTTATAGACCCATGAAGTAATGATGGCATGTACTAGGCTGCGCAAACATAGGAAAACTGTGCGAAGTGGAAGAGACAAAATAAATGGAATTAAACCGTCTCAGAAAGCCACGTCAATTGTTTACTTCAGACAAGTGACAGATTTCAGACACCCATATAGATTTCAGACAACCCAAAATTTCAGACAAGTCACTTGTTTTAGTCAAGCTGAAATTTCAGACACATCATTTTCAGCAGATCAATTCACACACAATCAAAATGCATGTATGTTCAGATTATCTCTAATGAACTTAAATCTATCTTCAGTCAGAGGTTTTGTGAATATATCAGCCCATTGATGCTCTGTATCAATAAACTGAATATCAAAAACACCTTTCTGAACATAGTCTCTAATGAAATGATGTTTTATTTCTATATGTTTAGCCCTAGAATGTTGAATAGGATTTTTAGACAAATTAATAGCACTTGTATTATCACACAAAACAGGTATAGCAGATATAGTAATGTTAAAATCTTCTAACTGATACTTCACCCATAACAGTTGTGAGCAACAACTGGCTGCTGAGATATATTCTGCTTCAGCTGTTGATAAGGCAATTGTGCTTTGCCTTTTGCTTGACCAGCTAATCATATTTTCTCCAAAGAAATGACATCCACCACTAGTGCTTTTTCTTTCAATTCTGTCTCCAGCAAAATCAGCATCACAGTATCCTATTAACCTGCAATCCTTACTTTTCTTATAGCACAGACCAAGATTAGTAGTACCTTTAAGATATCTGAAAATTCTTTTTACAGCTTTGTAGTGAGTACTCCTTGGATCAGATTGAAATCTAGCACACAAGCATACACTAAACATTATGTCAGGTCTGCTTGCTGTTAGATATAATAATGATCCAATCATTCCTCTATACAAAGTTTGATTCATTAGGTTCTTCCTTCTCATCTTTATTTAAAGATGCAGAGGGATACATTGGAGTTGACATGGGTTTGCAATCATGTAAGTTAAACTTCTTAAGCATTTCCTTTGTATATTTTTCTTGATGGATCCATATACAGTCAGAATCTTGCTTGATCTGAAGTCCTAAGAAAAATTTTAGTTCACCCATTAAACTCATCTCAAACTCTGATTGCATTAACTCTGAAAACTCCTTGCATAATGAAGAGTCAGTTGAACCAAAGATAATGTCATCAACATATATCTGAACAAGTATAAGATCTTTGTTAGACTGTTTTCTAAAAAGAGTTGTGTCCACTTTTCCTCTTTCAAAGCCATTCGAGATTAGAAAACTGCTCAATCTGTCATACCAAGCTCTTGGGGCTTGTTTCAGACCATAGAGAGCCTTTTTGAGTTTGAAAACATGTTCAGGAAAAGCAATATCTTCAAAACCAGGGGGTTGTCTGACAAAGACTTCTTCTTCAATGAGACCATTGAGGAAGGCACTTTTAACATCCATTTGATATAGCTTGATGCCATTATTTACAGCATAAGATAAAAGAATTCTAATTGCTTCTAACCTGGCCACTGGGGCAAAGGTTTCAGTGAAATCAATACCTTCTTGCTGGTTGTATCCTTGAGCAACTAATCTTGCCTTGTTTCTCACTACCTTGCCTTCTTCAGACAACTTGTTTCTGAACACCCATTTGGTTCCAATAATAGTTTTCCCATGGGGTTTAGGAACAAGGGTCCAGACATCACTCCTAGCAAACTGATTCAGCTCTTCTTGCATGGCTAGGATCCACCCTTCATCATGCAGAGCTTCATCAATGTTCCTTGGCTCCTATTTCAGACAGGAGAGCAAGAGAATTCAGATTCTTGAATTTTGATCTTGTCTTAACTCCTTCTAAAGTGCTGCCAATGATTTGCTCTTTAGGATGATGTGATTTGTATTTCCAATCAGGTTTCTGAGGAGGTATCACATCTGATTGTTCTGTCTGAGACTCAACATTTGTCTGAAGAGGTTCAGTAACAGTAGGTACTTCAGACAGCTGCTCATCCTTTAAGTTGTTGTAGTCATTCAGCTCCATTCCTGCAAAATCATCCTCTAGATCTGATAGTTCCCTATCAGTCTCTTTGTTATCATTGAATTTAACATGAATAGTTTCTTCAACAGTTAAAGTTCTAGAGTTATATACTCTATAGGCTTTAGATGTTTCAGAATATCCAATGAAGAATCCTTTATCAGACTTTGCATCAAATTTTCCAAGATCATCCTTGATGTTGAGTACAAAACATTCACATCCAAAGGTGTGGAAATATGATATGTTGGGTTTTCTTCCTTTCCACAGTTCATAGGGAGTCTTTTTCAGAATTGGTCTTACCAATATTCTGTTTTGAAGGTAACATGCTGTGCTAACAGCTTCTGCCCAGAAGGATCTTGGTAAGCTGCATGAGTTGAGCATGGTCCTTGCCATCTCTTGCAAACTTCTGTTCTTTCTCTCAACAACCTCATTCTGTTGAGGTGTTCTAGCCACAGAGAAATTGTGTGAGATCCCATTCTCATCACAGAACATTTGAAAGTTTGCATTTTCAAACTCTCCACCATGATCACTTCTGATAACAGAAATACGGAATCCTTTCTCATTCTGTACCTTCTTGCAGAATATTGTGAAGTTCCTAAAAGTCTCATCCTTGCTTCTTAGGAATAACACCCATGTAAATCTAGAATAGTCATCAATAATGACCAACCCATATTTCTTACCACTAAGACTTTCCGTTCTAATAGGACCAAACAAGTCAATGTGCAAAAGTTCTAGTGGTCTGCTAGTTGAAACAACATCTTCACTCTTAAAAGAGTGTCTTGTTTGTTTCCCTTTCAGACAGCTTTCACATAAAATGTCAGATTTGTATGAAAGCTTGGGCAATCCTTTAACAAGATTGTGTTTTGCCAATCTTGAGATTAATCTCAAGCTAGCATGCCCAAGTCTTTGATGCCAAATCTATTTTTTCATTTTCAACAGAAATGAAACATTTTACATTTTGACTTGCTAGATCCTCTAGATCAATTTTGTACACATTGTTGTGTCTCTTAGCAGTAAAGAGGGTTTGCTCAGAGGAGTCTTTGACTATGCATCCTTCCTTAGTAAAAGATACCACATAACCACTGTCACATAATTGACTTATGCTCAGTAAATTATGCTGTAGTCCCTCCACTAGGAGTACATTTTTAATAAGAGATGAAGGAGATATACCTACAGTCCCTATTCCAACGATCTTCCCTTGCTGATTTCCACCAAAGGTGACCACTCCACCAGCTTCTAGGTCTAAGGTTTTGGAACAAAGACTTTTCTCCTGTCATGTGTCGCGAGCACCCACTGTCCAGGTACCATTTGTGGGGTCTCCTTTATCCTGTTAAACACATCTGCAACAGGAATAATTAAGTTTTTAGGTACCCATGTTCTTTTGGGTCCTTTCTTGTTAGCTTTGGGCCTTGTTTTTCTCTTGTGTTTGCACTGAGCCATATTGTGTCCAGGCTTACCACAGTGAGAACACCCAGTAACCTTCTTTTTACCTTTAGAAAAATTTAAGACAGTTGGAGGTTCTGACATATTATGATCATAAAAGCCTAGTCCACTTTTGTCAAGGGAATGCCTTTGATTTCCAATCATTATATTCAGATTTTTTGTTCCTTTGACAAATTTGGCCAGATCTTTTGTCAGTTCCTCAACCTGCTTCTGAAGTTTCTCATTCTCTTCAGACACAGCTTGTGAACTGCAGTTTTTAGTCTCAAGAATTTTTTCTTTGAGCATAATATGTTCTATCTCAAGTGCCTCATATTTGTTACACATTTCTGTGTGGGCTTTGGATATATTCTTATACTCTTGGAAAAGTTCTTGAGAACTTTCCACCAGATCATCATACATTTCTTGTAGAGTAAGAGGAAATACCTCAGCTTCAGAGCTGTCTGAAGATGGTAGACTAGCCATGAGACACAGATTTGCCTCTTCTGAAGTGTCTTCCTCTTCTTCTGAGGTTGATTCATCAAGGTCTTCCCATGTTGCCATAAGACCTTTCTTCTTTTTGAAAAGCTTCTTCTTCTTGAAGTTGTTTTTCTTCAGTCTTGGGCAATCAGTCTTCATATGCCCTGGTTGCTTACATTCAAAGCAAATAATTTTATCAGTGTTAGACTCTTTACCTGTCTTACCTGATTTGGATGATGAAGGTTGGTTCTTTCTGAACTTTCCTCTGTTCTGCAACATTCTCTTGATCTTTCTGCTTAAAAGAGCAAGATCATTGTAATCTTCTGAGCTATCTTCAGAATCTTCATCTGCTTCTGAATTTTCCTCAGCTTGCATAGCCTTCATGCTGCCATGCCTAGACTGTTTGGTCTTGGAGTTTAGAGCTAGAGACTTCTTCTTGTTATCATCTTCTCCAAGCTCAAGTTCATGGACTTTGAGAGATCCCAACAGTTCTTCCATTCTCAGAGAGTTCAAATCTCTTGCCTCTTGAATGGCAGTGACTTTGGGTCTCCAGGACTTAGGTAGACTTCTTAGAATCTTCCTGTTGTTGTCTCCAGATTCATAGGTTCTTCCTAAGGACCTGAGTCCATTGGTTATGGTCTGAAACCTCCCAAACATTTGGTCAATGGTTTCAGTTTCTTCCATCTTAAACATCTCATACTGATGTATAAGCATGCTGATTTTGGATTGCTTGACAGTTTCAGTCCCTTCATGGGCTGCTGCAAGAGTATCCCAGATCTCCTTGGCAGAAGTGCATCCGTGGACCTTCTCATATTCTGATTTATTCAGGGAACATATCAGATAGAGTTTGGCTTTAGCGTTCATCTGGACTCTAGTCTTCTGCTCCAAGGTCCATTCAGTCTTAGGTATAGGCACACCATTTTGCATAGGCACATAATCTCCATCAGTGACCACATCCCAAACATCAATGTTGTTGCTCTTAATGAACAACTTCATACGATCTCTCCAGTAGTGGTAATCCACTCCATTGAATGCTGGGGGTCTTGTGATAGAGGCTCCTTCTGTGATGTATTGCCTGTTGCTGTTAGAAGCTTCCATTTGGATCTTTCAGTCCTCAAACACTTGTTAGGTGCTTCAACCCTGAGTAGAGCTCTGATACCAACTGTAGGAACACAGGGAAACACTAGAAGGGGGGTTGAATAGTGTTTCTAAATATTTTAGAAAGCTTTTCGCAAACAGGTACTAAAAACACAATTTCAGACAGGCTTTTAAGGGACTGTCTGAAGTTTTCAGACGACTTGTAAAAACTAATTTTAAAATATGTTTTGTACCTTTATAAAATATCAGATTAAATATTCTGACCCCTTGATTAGTATAAAAAGAATTGATAAGAGATAAGGGTAAGAAAACTTAGCCAAGGAATTTATCCTGGTTCACTCACTACCACTGTGAGCTACGTCCAGTCCCAATGCCAACAAGCAATTGGATTTTCTCTTAATCTTTCAAGATTACAAGTATTCTTTTACAGACAAGCCTCTTCAGGCTCTACAACCAAGTATTCTTTTACAGACAAGCCTCTCCAGGCTCAACAACCAAGTATTCTTTTACAGACAAGCCTCTCCAGGCCCAAACCAACAAGTATTCTTTTACAGACAAGCCTCTCCAGGCTCAACAACCAAGTATTCTTTTACAGACAAGCCTCTCTAGGCTCAAACCAACAAGTATTCTTTTACAGACAAGCCTCTCCAGGCTCAACAACCAAGTATTCTTTTACAGACAAGCCTCTCCAGGCTCAACAACCAAGTATTCTTTTACAGACAAGCCTCTCCAGGCTCAAACCAACAAGTATTCTTTTACAGACAAGCCTCTCCAGGCTCAACAACCAAGTACAGAGAAGATAAAATGCTTAAGCTTACAAACTATATCAGTCTTGAAGCTTAAACAATTACAGATGTACAGAAAAACTGAGGTATGCTCAGGATATTACAATATGTGTACAAAGATAAATATTATCAGAGTTGTTGCAGCGAAAAACTTGCAGAGTTTTTGTTCTTTTTCACAAAAATTCTTCTCTTCTCTTGGATGGTCTTCAAAGGAGGGGTATTTATACCCAATCTTCAATCCGTTGAAATACCACCGTTTAGAGATAGCATTAAATGCTATTTAATCCGTTGCGAGACATGCTTCTGAGAGTTCTGATAATTCTGACAAATTACAACGTTGGTGCTGCTATAAAGCTGCCACCGTTGTTGCTGCAATTTCTGCGTTACAGAGATTTCCTTAGTGGTGTATGAAATTCAAAAACACCAGGAAAGGTCTCTGTGTTCCTTGCTATAAACGTGTTTAAAAAGGTACGTGCAGCAGAGGTTCAGAAAAGTCTTCACAAACTTCAGCAGAGGGTGCCACGTCATAAATGAGACTTCAGATGACACAGATACTTCAGACGGGTTGAACTACTTCAGACAGCTTCAACTCTTCAGACGAGTTCTGCTTCTTCAGACAGCTTCAACACTTAGTCTTTTTATGTAGGCTCATAGTGACTCTTGCTGAAATCATAGATAAAATATTAAAGCATATGTGTATCTATGATAAATACTTTAAGTCAAATTTGTCAACCATTAAAACTTGGGAATCTAGTTGTCTTAAAACATCATAAACAACCTTATGATATTTCTGAGACTCAACATTTAATTAATAATAATAAATGATAACTTAACAAAATCTTTATATATATCCTTTTATTTTCTTATAAATTCCATATATGTCTCCTTAATTTATCTTTTCAAATATAAACAAATTTATTCAAATGACTTTTGTTTTATATCATTAACTTAAAATGTTTTTCAAATTTTTTCAGAAGCTTCAAGAACATATTGTATTTATAACTTTATTTCTTATTTATTCATTTACTTATTTTATGGGTTTTATTTTATAATATTTCATAATATAAAGAATTATATAATTTTAATACAATTAAATTATTTATCACTTGGTATCAACTTTTTCTCAAATTAATTCTATTGTAAATAGGTAATAGTATGTTAGTGGATAATGATTGATTAATTTATTACAATTTAATTTTTACATCAGACTCGGTGTCGGTCTCCGCATCAATGTCAGCCTGGGGGTCGTCCTCACCCTCTGAATCAGAAATATGTGGCAGGTCATCCTCTGGCAGCTGATGACCTACCTCAGGGGGAAGCTCTTAATATCCCGGAGTAGGGACGAACCTCATCTGCTCCATGAAGGCTCCAACTGATGCAGTAGGTTGGACAACCTCTGCAGGAGTTGGCACCACGTACGGTGCAGGGCGGACGACGAAGGATGCTCTGGCAGCTGCTCAGGGAGAGGGAGGTTGGTCCTATGATCTCGACGTAAGCGAGCTGCCTGTGGAGCAAGCTCGCTGGGAGGGATGGACCTCCCTCTAATAGGTGGGACCTTTTGTCCACCTCTACCACACATAAAAGACATATTTACCAAATTTTAATAAGGTTAAATTAAATATTAAAAAATATACCTATAAATTAAATAAATAACTACATAATAACCTAATAATTAATAAGTAATTACTAATAATTAATTACTATATAATTACTAATTAATAACTATATAATTGCTAATAATTAATATATAACTAATAATCACTAACTATGTATTTACTAATAATTAATAATTACATAATTACTAATAATTAAAAATTAATAACCTAATATTTAATACCTAATAACTAATAATTACTAAATAACTACATATATACTTAAATATATATAACTAAAATAACTACCTACATAATTAAATAACTAACTACATAATTATATAACTATAATTAAAAAATATTAATTAAATAAATAATTACCTGAACGACGGCAGGTCGTGGTGGACAGCAGAGGAGGAAGAGGGAAGAAGGACAGAGGAACCTAGGGGAAACTATTGGAGATTCTGATCGGTTCAAAATGAATATAGGAACGAGGGAGAGTGTTTAATCGGTGAGGATTCGAAAATGAACGAGAGGGGAGGAAGAGGAGGTGGCCAGAGAGGAGGAAAGGAGAGGAAGAGGAGGAAGGGGGAAGAAAAAGAGGGGAGGGGGAAAGAGTTTTGTGCGCGTAAGTTTTAAATTTAGTAACGGTTTGGCCGTCGCTACGTTAAAAAATTTCTTTGCATGCGCCAAATTTAATTTTTAATTAAAAATGTAGTCGTCGCTACATTTATTTTTTAAATTTTCAGAAAAAAATAGTTTTTTTGCGTGGTCGTCGCTACAGTGCGAAACGTAGCGACAGCCAGGCCGTCACAGCGTATTAGTTGCACAGTTGCGCGTTAAGATGCACATTTAATGTGTGGGTCATCGCTACTACTGACGGTGCATGGTCATCGCTACGTTTTCGTGTCTAATTCAGTGCATTCTTGTAGTGATTTTTTTACTTTCTTTTAACTTTAGAACATTATTAAAAGAATAATATTAATATATCATCACACAACTTTGTATATGGAATGCATTTTAAAAATAGATAGAGTCTCTGTCATAAAGAATAACTGAATTAAAAAAACCTTGAAAAGATAAAATGATGTTAAGTCTTTAAGTAATAGAAAACTATAAATAATAAATATTATATATAGATATATAGGCAAATTGGGTAAGCTAGAGATTTATCTGAATCCGTCCTCAACCCGATATCGAGTTATTAGTTGAGACCCGCTTTAACTCTACTATTCTATGTAGGACAGTGTTAGGCTCGGCTCGAACAATTTAGATTGAGACGGGTCAGTGACGGGTCAGGTTTTGTACACCTACCCGAGACACGCCACCATTCTCCAATGAAAATTAATAATGTGATTGCTTGTGGGTGATTGTACCACAATATTGGTAAGAGAAATGGTATTTGTACAACCAAATTGTATAACAATACCATACAACATTGAGAGTGAAAGAGAGAAGAAAGAAAAGGTGTGAAATGTGATAGATGATGTGATGGAGATAAGGATGGCAATTTTGTACTGCATGTGGGGATCCCCGTGGGGACTGCCACATATGGGGCCCCGAGGATGGGGAATTTTCCCCTGTGGGGATGGGGACGGGGACTAAAATCCCCCCGAGATAGATTTGGGGATGGGGACGGGGATCATGCTCCCTGCCCCGCGGGGTCCCCGCCCCACCACATATATATAATTTTTTTATTTATATGATATATATAATATACTATAATATATATAATTTCTATTTTATATTATCCTAATTTTAAATTTAAAAATTAAATTTCTAATTATTTTATATTATTTTACTATTTTTATTCTTTATGTTATATTTTTTATTTATTTTTATAATTATGGGGTCCCCGTGGATAGGGCTGTAAATGAGCCGAGCCAAGCCGAGTACTTGAAGCTCAGGCTTGACTTGTGATAAAAATTGGTGGCTCAAACTTAGCTCATTTAATTAAACGAGCCAAACTTAAAGCTTGAGCTTGGCTTGTTAAAGAAAAACAAAGCTTGGACTTGGCTTGTTTAGCTCATTTATAACTTCACTATTTTTAGTTTTATGAAAATTTTCATTAAATTATTTTTAAAACTTTTGAATTTGATATATTAATAAATATTTTACTATTAAATGATAATATAAAAATCAAAATATATTCTTAATGTATGACATATATAATTAAGAATTTTAAAATATTATATTTTTCAAAATTCAGTACATAACTTCTTGACTAATATAAGAAATATTTCAATACTTATTTTTAAATATATAGAGTAATTATTTTACTTTATTATTTATTAATTTTAAAAATAAATTTGTAACTGTATTTTTCTTTATATATTTTTTATCAATGTTACTTTACTTTAAATATTTATTATGTTATTTAATTATTATATATATAATAAGCGAACTATTCACGAGCTCTTAATGTCAAGCTTCTAAGGCTTGAGCTTGACTCATTTAAATAATCGAGCACAATCTTAAGCTTGGGCTTGTTTATTTAATTAAACAAACGAGCTTAATCGAGCATTTAACGAGCCGAGCTCAAATAATTCACGAATAGCTCAGCTCATTTACAGCCATACCTGTGGGGATGCGGGGAATGGGGATGAGGGAGAAAATTACCTCGAGTTGGGGATTGGGGATGAGGCCTGAGATAAAATGGGGAGGCGGGGACGGGGA
This sequence comes from Sesbania bispinosa, assembly GCA_026901365.1. NCBI lineage: Eukaryota > Viridiplantae > Streptophyta > Magnoliopsida > Fabales > Fabaceae > Sesbania > Sesbania bispinosa. The sequence continues at coordinate 206,561 of QLOH01000789.1, read as the reverse complement.
GCGGGGAGATATTCCCCGCCCCGCCCCGTGCGGGTGCCATCCCTAGATGGAGAGATATAGAAAGAAAAATATATGTTGTATGAGTTGTTGTATATTTAGATTATATAAATTACATATATCTCCTTTGGTAAAATCACGACCATCTTCAACCAACACCTGAATACCTCCCTCATGGTCTGTGGCTTCCAGAGGCAATTAATGAAAATAGTTATTTATCTTGATGTGACAAAAAAATATTATTAATTATATAAAAGATATATTAATTGTTGGGTATTGAGCTCCTTTCCTATGTGGAGAAAAGGCCCAAATTGAGAAGCCCACTTGATGTCTCACTTAAGTAAATGGAGAGGGGCTTGAAGTCAGCAAGAGGGAAGTGTGAAGGTCTCAAGTCAGATAGAACACCAAACACTTTGAGAGAGAAAAAGAGAGAAAGTCATTCCCGTTTTCTCACAGAGTTGCAACTGTAAAACAACTACTGCAGATTCGTTCACCATTGGATCAGGCTGAAAATCTGACAGCGGGTTCGGAACATCTGGTTCTTCATTCTGAACGGTTGGATCATTGATACGAAGTCTGGGTTGGGAGATATTTAGTTCGCACTGCAGCTGTGTATTTGGGGTTTTTCATCTTCATTATTCTCTATTTGTAAGCTTTATTGCTTTGTTGTTTGGCTGGGTGTTAGCACTGTTTTGTGTGCGTGATTGAGACTCTTTTGTACCATTTGTTGATCATAGTGGAGCTATTTCTTTGGTCTGGACGACCCGTGGTTTTTACCCTTGCTTTGAGGGATTTTCCACGTTAAAATCTTGGTATCTTTGATTATGATTTTGGTGATTTATTTTTGTTGTTCATTGGTTATTGCTCCTCATAGATTCTTACAAGTTAGGGGGATTTATTTCCACTGCATAACTGTTTAAGTGTGCTCTGTATTATTATTGTTGTTGTTTTCCCCCATCAGAGTGGCATCAAAGCTCTTTGGCTTTGGTTTTAGGGTTGTCTCACTTGCTTGAATGATGGAGGCAAATACTAAAATGGTTGCTTTTAATGGCACTAATTATCACTTGTGGAAGGGCAAGATGAAAGACTTGCTATTTGTGAAGAAATTGCATCTTCCTGTCTTTGCTACTCAGAAGCTGGATTCTATGTCTGAAGAAGAATGAAACTTTGAACACCAACAGGTTTGTGGTTTTATTCGGCAGTTTGTAGAAGACAATGTTTATAATCACATTGCTAATGAGACACATGCTAGAACTTTGTGGGAGAAGATTGAGTCCTTGTATGCTTCTAAATCAGGGAATAATAAATTGTATTTGTTGAACTGTCTGATGAATTTGAGGTACAGGGAGAGTTCTTCCATTTTAGATCACTTGAATGAATTTCAAGGGCTCCTAGATCAGTTATCCGGAATGGGTATCAAATTTGATGATGAAGTTTTGGGACTATGGCTACTGAACACTTTACCTGAGTCTTGGGAGACATTTCGGGTTTCTATTACCAACTCGGCCCCTAATGGTGTTGTTTCTTTGCAAGCAGCAAAAAGTGGTGCTCTTAATGAAGAGATGAGAAGGAAGGCACAGGGTTCTTCATCTCAGTCTGAGGTGCTTGTCACTGAAAACAGGGGGAGAAGTCAGAAAAAGGAACCGAAGGGTGGTAGAGAGAAGAGCAGGAGTAAGTCCTGGTCCATATACAAGAACATGGAGTGCCATTATTGTCATAAAACAGGGCACATACAGAAGTATTGTTTTCTGTGGAAAAAGGAGAACAAAGGCAAGAAGAGTAAGCAGAAAGAGAAGGATCATGATGATGATGATCGTGTTGCTACTGCTACCCGTGGTGATCTTGTTATTCTCAGTGACCATGGGTCAGTTAACCTTGTATCATATGAGAACATGTGGATTGTTGATAGTGGTGCTACACTGCATGTTACACCGAGGAAGGAGTTCTTCACATCTTACACTTCTGGTGATTTTGGAGTGTTGAAGATGGGTAATGATGGTGTGTCTAAGGTGATTGGTGTTGGTGATGTTTGCCTGCAAACCAACATGGGAATGCAGTTGTTGCTTAGAGGAGTTAAACATGCTCCTGATGTCCATTTTAATTTGATCTCTGTGCAGATGCTTGATGATGGTTGTTATGATAACCACTTTGGTTATGGAAAGTGGAAACTCACCAGAGGTAACTTGGTTGTGGCTAGAGGGGAGAAATCATCTAAACTGTATTGGACAAAAGCTTTGGTTGCTAAAGACAGTGTGAATGTCGTGGATATGGAGGCATCTTTGTGGCACCGAAGGCTTAGTCATATCAGTGAAAAGGGGTTGAATTGCTTAGCTAAAAAGGATGTTCTTCAAGGGTTAAAGAGTGCAGAATTGGAGAAATGTTCTCATTGCATGGCTGGCAAGCAAACCAGAGTATCCTTCAAGAAGCATCCTCCCTCAAGGAAGTCAGAGTTGTTGCAATTGGTACATTCTGATGTTTGTGGTCCATTGAAGGTAAAATCCTTTAGTGGTGCACTTTACTTTGTTACCTTTATTGATGATTGTTCTAGGAAACTATGGGTCTATGCTTTGCAGAGAAAAGACCAGGTGTTGGAAAAGTTCAAACAATTCCATGCCTTGGTTGAAAGACAGTCAGGCAAGAAGCTGAAACGCATTCGTACTGAGAATGGTGGTGAGTATTGTGGACCCTTTGATGTTTATTGCAAGCAGCATGGTATTGCACATGAGAAAACTCCTCCTAAAACTCCTCAGCTGAATGGTTTAGCGGAGAGGATGAACAAGACATTACTTGAGAGGGTGAGATGTATGCTCTCAGATGCTAAATTGCCCAAGCATTTCTGGGGAGAGGCACTATACGCAGCGGTGCATGTTATTAATCTCACTCCTACTGTTATTCTTGACAGTGAAGTTCCAGACAAAATTTGGTTTGGCAAGAATGTGAGCTATGACCATTTGCGTGTCTTCGGTTGCAAGGCGTTTGTTCATATTCCAAGGGATGAAAGATCCAAGTTGGATGCGAAGACAAGGCAGCGCATCTTTATTGGTTATGGTGAAGATGAATTTGGCTACAGGTTTTATGATCCTGTTAAGAAGAAGCTTGTAAGAAGTCGTGATGTGCAGTTCATGGAAGACCAAACCATTGATGACATTGATAAGGTGGAGAATACTACACCCGAGAAAGATAAAAATCTGACTGATGTTGATCCTATGCGATTGCCTAATCACAATCTGGATAATGCTGAGAGTAGTGTTCAACATGGTGAACAACATGATGATGTTGATGATCAACAACTTGGAGGTGGATTTGATGTTCCTATTGATGATGACCAAGAGGAGCATGATATGTCACATGATGAGAATGTTGATGATGCACCTGAACCACCTTAAGTCCAACTCAGGAGGTCTAACAGACAGAGACTACCTTCTACCAGGTATTCTTCTGATGAGTATGTGACCTTGACTGATGGTGGAGAACCTGAGTGTTTTGAAGAGGCTTTGGAAAGTGAAGAAAAGCAACAGTGGCTGGATGCAATGCAAGATGAGATGAAATCCTTGCATGATAATCACACTTATGACTTGGTGAAATTGCCTAAGGGCAAGAGGGCCTTAGAAAACAGGTGGATATTCAAGGTGAAGCATGAGAGTAATTCCGTGTCTCTAAGGTACAAAGCCAGATTAGTGGTGAAAGGCTTCAGACAGAGAAAGGGTGTTGATTTCAATGAGATTTTCTCACCTGTGGTGAAGATGTCATCCATTAAAGCAATTTTGAGTTTGGCTGCTACTCTTGATTTGGAGGTAGAGCAAATGGATGTGAAAACTGCTTTCCTTCATGGTGATTTGGAGGAAGAGATTTATATGAAGCAACCTGATGGCTTTCAGGTTAAAGTCAAGGAAGACTATGTGTGTAGGCTGAGAAAGAGCCTATATGGTTTGAAGCAGGCTCCGAGGTAGTGGTATAAGAAGTTTGAGTCTTTTATGTGCGAGCAAGGCTACAAGAAGACTACTTTTGATCATTGTGTCTTTGTTAAAAAGTTTTCTGATGATGACTTTATTATCCTGTTATTGTATGTTGATGACATGCTTATTGTTGGGAAAGATGTTTCCAGGATTAACAAGTTGAAGAAGCAATTGGGCGAGTCATTTGCCATGAAAGACATGGGAGCTGCTATCATTGGTATAAGAATCATTCGTGAAAGAGAGGAGGAGAAGCTTTGGCTATCACAGGAACAATACATAAAAAGGGTGTTGCAGAGATTCCAGATGGAAAATGCTAAGGCTGTGAGCACTCCTCTTGCAACTCATTTTAAACTGAGTGCTAAATAGAGTCCTTCAAATGAAGCTGAGAAATCCGACATGGAGAGAGTTCCTTATGCATCTGCGGTGGGTAGTTTGATGTATGCAATGGTGTGTACTAGACCAGATATTGCACATGTTGTTGGTACAGTCAGTAGATTTTTGTCAAACCCAGGTAGAAAGCATGGGAATGCTGTGAAATGGATTCTAAGGTATCTTCATGATACTGTTGATATGAAGATTTGTTTTGGAGGTGATAAGCCTATCTTGGTTGGCTACTCAGATTCAGATATGGCTGGAGACATTGATTCCAGAAAGTCCACTTCAAGCTATTTGATTAAGTTTGCAGGGGGAGTTGTGGCTTGGCAATCAAAGTTGCAGAGGTGTATAGCTTTGTCTACTACAGAGGTAGAGTTCATTGCCATTACTGAAGCATGCAAGGAGTTTCTATGGTTGAAGAAATTCTTGCAGGAGCTTGGTTTTGTGCAGAACATATATCCCTTATTTGTTGACAGTCAAAGTGCTATCCATCTTGGTAAGAATCTAACTTTCCATTCTAGGTCCAAACATATTGATGTTAGGTATCATTGGATACATGATGCTTTGGATGCTAAGCTGTTGGAGTTGGTTAAAATTCATATTGATCATAATGGTGCTGATATGATGACTAAAGCACTGCCAAGAGGAAAGTTTGAAGTTTGTTGTGAGATCGCCGGTTTGGCGGTTATCTCCACATAGTTGTGAGGGGGAGATTTGTTGGGTATTGGGCTCCCTTCCTATGTGGAGAAAAGGCCCAAATTGAGAAGCCCACTTGATGTCTCACTTAAGTAAGTGGAGAGGGGCTTGAATTCAGCAAGAGGGAAGTGTGAAGGTCTCAAGTCAGATAGAACACTAGGCACTTTGAGAGAGAAGAAGAGAGAAAGTCATTCCCGTTTTCTCACAGAGCTGCGACTGTAAAACAACTACTGCATATTCGTTCACCGTTGGATCAGGCTGAAAATTTGACAGCAAGTTTGGAACATCTGGTTCTTCATTCTGAACGGTTGGATCGTTGATACAAAATCTGGGTTGGGAGATATTCAGTTCGCACTGCAGCTATGTATTTGGGGTTTTTCATCTTCCACTACAACATTTTTAGCTCTTAGCAACACTATTTTCTCCAACAGGTTAAAAGTGTTGCCTAAGAGTAAAAAAGGAAACAATTTATTAGGGCTGTCCAGGAAAAAAATTCCGACCGCAAACCCGTATAACCCGAAGGGAATTAATATTAACCGGGTGGGTTTAATCGGGTAGCGGGTAGGCGGGTAAGAAAAAACAGTTTCAAGCAGTTTAATCCGGTCGGGCTCGGGTGAGAAAAAAATTTCCCATCGGAAACCGGCCCGACCGTGAGTTAAGAGATTGAAATGGAGAAATATGATTTTGGGCCTGGCCCAGTTATCTTCCTAACCCTAAGAATAAATACTTCACTCTCCATTCTCTCATCCCTCAGCAGCCGCCCCTCTCTTTCTCTCATCCCTCAGCAGCCGCTCACCCCTCACTTTCTCTCATCCCTCATCCTCAACCTCCCTCTCTTTTCTGTTACCATTTCTCGACTCCTTGCCTCCCTCCCTCTCCCTTTCATTTTCTCTCTTCTAGTATAACAACTGAACATGGCTGGCTTAAATGCTTAAGGATGATGAAAGGATGCGCGATTGGAGTGTGGGCGACGCTTGGCAGCGGCTATGGAGGGTTGCATGTAGCGGCCCCTTGATGAATGACACCCACCAGATTCTAAACAACGCCACCCCATGTACCCCGGCAGCAACAGCGAAGCACGCGACGACACGATGACGATCTGCGCGGTGGGTTCTGCCATTGTCATGGTTGTTCGACGAGCAAGGTGGTGCAGCGGTGCGGCGGCATGGCACAGTGCGATTGGGCTAGTTTGTAGTGCGGTGGCTAGGTTTTTTTTGCAATTTTTCTGGTGTATGTTCTGTTTCTTCCTTCCTTCCATTTTTTGTACTCAGAGAAGCTTTCACAAAATGTGTGACCATTCTGTTTCTTCCTTTTTTTTTTCAAGTTTCAGAGAAAAGGATTCAAAAAAACATTGTAAATTTAGATCTGTAACAAGGCCCAAAAATTATGGTTTAGCCTTGGCCCAACCCGTAATTACTCGACCGAACAAATCGCTGACCCGTTTTACCTGTCACCCGACCTAACCGAAGCCAAAAACGAACGGGATCGGCCCCCCGAAACCGACCAAAACCGACCGATGGACAGGCCTACAATTTATAACGGTGGCGAAAAAATGTATCTTTTATGCAACACTCATTATGCAATATGTAATAACTGTTCCGTTAAGTTCTTTTGGGAACAATTACAATCTGTAACAATATTTTTTTCACATTTGGGAACAATTTTAAATGGTTGTATTATCTTTTTCACAAAAGCCAACATTTATTAAACGGTTGCCTTTAAATTTTAATATTTGGGAACATTTTTGAATGGTTGCATAATTTTATTTTCCTAAAAGCCTACCCTTATAAACTGTTGTCAATCGGTTTTAATATTAGTGTCAATAATTCATTTTAAAATTATATAATTTTTTAAAATTTCTTCAAATTAATCAAAACTACTCGACTCGAAATAAGAAATTACTCTCCAGAAACCCTATTTGCTCAAAATTAAGAATAAAATATCGTTGCTCGCGCATTTGCTGGGAATCACTCTTGGAACCTGAGTTTGCTCTGCTTAAACGCTGTAGTGCCAATTTCTCGTACTCGTTTCACATTCGCTCTTGCGTCCACTGTAGCACTTCATCCTCCACCCTCTTTCTTGGAAAATCAACACTTTGGTGAGTGTTACACATCAAAACCCTAACCGGTCTCGGGGCCGAGGTGCGCCGGTGTTCTTACAACATCTTCTGATGCAGGACAACGTTGCCGCTGCAATCGCTTGCGATAGCGCCACCGTCTTCTCCTAGACGAGCGAGACCTTCCAAGAGTAGTGGTGGTGCACCTAGAGTGCGCTCGATTGGGGGTCCCTTTGGTGGACCCAATCTCATTGACGATGATGGTGGTGACGCCACATTACTCATCCATGAGTAAAGGCTAAGGGGGCTTATGAGAAGACAAGGTAGTTCCCTGATTCCGCTTCCTCTAATAATGTAGAGTTTCAGATTATGCTTACCATTATTAGGGATGGGTTTCAAACTTATCTAAAGAGGTACCACAAGATGAAGGATAGGCTTGGTGTTTTTAAAGAGACCACCAGGTGTCAAGAGGCTCCACCCGATGCAAGCTATTGGTTCCCTCTTGTTCCCCGCTGTGGCACTGTCAATGTCAATGATTTTATCACCAAGAGCAAGGTACATTGCTTGTTTTTCCCTTTTGGATCTCCTATCATCTTGCTGTTTTGAATTTAAGGTTCTTATAAAGTTCCATTCCTGGATTGAATTTAAATTGAAAAGTGTCTATTTGACAATTGATTTACCTATGTGTTGATATATGAATAGAAGGGACTGGTTTTCCTTGACAATGTGTCCACATTTGAATACATGTATATGAAAAAAGAATTTATTGGAAGGAATCTCTCTCTTTGGCCTTTAACTGCTTGAGAGATTAAATTCTACCCAAATAGATAGGAGGATATTTTGAGAAACTAAAAAAAATTACAATTGAATTGGGATATGTCAGGATCTGATGAAATGAGCTTAGTCTAGAAGTATATGTTGATTTTTAGAAAACCAATTGAGTGTGTTTTGCTCTGTATGCTCTGTCTTGAGTGCATCAAACTTTGCTTTATGTTTATCTAATTACATTTGCTATGTCCTGATTGTATTTCCAATTGTGGTTTTGTGTGTATAAGATGAGTGTATTATAGGTCTAAGAAAAATTACTCAGTCAAGGGTAAGATAGGCAAAGTTCGATCTATTGATAAAACAAATAAAGATCATTGCATTGCACTTTTGCTTTCATGGAAGGCAATTTATCCAAAGCAAGGTTCTAAATATCGTTCCGCAACACCGAAATCGTCCGCAACATATCGGTTTCGGAGCTGAACGATACCGCAACGGAACGGGATCTCGAAGGGATGACGAATCATCTGTAATGACCGCAACAGAGCGATATTGCGTCCGCAACACACCGAGAAAAACGTTGTTTCAACCGCAACAAGAATTTTCTCCCAATCATCATTAGACGTTTAGGCTTCCGGTCGCCACACCCACCATCGTCCAACCTTCGCGCTTCCAGCTTCCACCATGTGCAGGTGATGGATCTTCATTTGAGTGTGACTTATGGGCAATGGATGATCTATTTCAACTAGGAGGCTTGATCTATTCTAGCAAGGAAGCTTGGAGCTTGTGTTGTTCAGGTTGTCCATAACAATTAGGTGAGGAAGGAGAGGGAGAAAGAGGTGTTTGGGCCTTCAGGGGAGATGAGAGAAACAAGTAAATGAGACTGAAGGGAGAAGAACATTTTGTTGAGTTAGTCAGTGAGTTATAGAGAAAGGGAAACTGTTCAGCTGCAATAGTTGGTTGGGGAGATGAAAATAAAAATTTGTTATATAATATTATAACAAATTTAAATATAATTTTGTGCTACGTTGTGGACAATTCACACCGCAGCACCTGTAATCTGAATTACAGCGGCCACAATACCCATAACCGTGAAAACCATAACGCGACCACAACCGAGATTTAGAACCTTGATCCGAAGTGCCACATGATAACCCTTTTTATACTTTGGGCCTTATTTTTATTTGTTGAGTATAAAGTCAACTTATCAAGGCAAGAAGAAATGAAATGAGTGGAAAGTGGAGACTTTTAAGTTGCTAGCTGATTTGCTATAGCAAAGGGAACCGAGGTGGTAGATTTGAGAGAGTGATATGAACACGAACAAAAATTTAATTTCATTAAAATTGTTACTTGACATATATTTTAATTACATGTCAAATGATGTAGGAACAATAAAGATAGATCGTTGGAGTATAGTACATCTCTGTATATGGTTAGGGTGATGTTTAAGTAGGAATTCTAATGCTGGCGGGATTGCATCTTTTCCTATTTTTGAACCATATTGCCAGTGACAAATATTATGGCTAGTGGACTATCTACAGGAACGTGCTGTTCAACTAGCTATTACCTTGTGGAAAGTTTCATGGGAGAAAAAAATTAAGTTCTCCAGGTGCAGTATGGAAAAGTTTTCTTTAACTTTTTTAATAAAAATATCTTTGGTGCTTTATATTACTCCATTCTATAATTGCATGGAAGGAACTCTTTCTCTTTTGGTATTCTTTTTTTATATGATAATATTATTATACTAAAATCTCTGTTTAGAAATTTTTTAATACTGTTATGAATGGAAATATATATGAAATGGCTAGGTAATTAAAGGTAAGGGCAAACTATTTTACAAAACTTGAAGTCAAAATGATTATGTGTTACTGCTCCCATTGACCTCAGTTTAGCCTATTTTATAAGAAATAACAATCTAATATTATTATTTTTATTTTAAGTTTTTTTTATCAGGATATTGTTACATTGTTATTAGCATACGCTAACGATAAAATAAATATTTTTTTATCAAGATATTGTTTATTTTATCCTAATTTATTGACTTCATTTTAGCATATTATTTTTTACGACTAAACTAACCATAAAATTAATTTTTTAACGAACTACAAAATTTAAATATTTTAAATTAAAGGTATTTTCTCTCGTGTATGTGCAAAGTGTATTTTAAATATTTTTATTTAATTTAAAATTACTAATATAAATAATTAGTAATTAGTAATATTATAATCATAACAATTAAAGTGTTCAATTAAAAAATAAATAGAAGGTAAGTAAAGAATTAGTGTAACTCTTTAATAATTAATAAAAAGTTTATGTATGAAAATATTCACTACTTTATAATTAAGGGCATTAATTCTTATATTTTATACTTTTATTTTGTACAGCAAGGTGATTACCAAGGTGACTAGTGGAGGAGATGTAAATGAAGACTTACACGAGATGTTTTCATCTAAACACTTATTTTAGGAATTTTTTTCTTTGTCATCATAGTCATGTTTGATATTATGAAATTTGATCAAATCAATTATTTTTTTTTGTTGACTATCTTATGTATGGATATGGATTTATATATTTTCAAACTTAATCTAAGTAGCTCTTCTAATATTTTATTATAGAACATATTATAATGTTATAATTGATCAACTTAATATTCATGAATTATCTCCTTGTTATATATATATATATATATATATAATATTTTAAAACATATTACGTTTAGAAAAATTGCTAATTATTTATCTTTTGCATTTATAAAAATTAAGCTACTTTTATAAACTTTTAGCATTTTTAATTTTAATTGAAAATATTATTTCACTTTTTAAGCAACATTTGTCAATTGTTTTCAAATAGATATTATAGTTATAACCAAAATTGTTGCCTTTGCTCATGTATACAGGTAGTAAATGTTGCCTATATGTTAAATTTTACATTTCAAAACTGTTGCATTTGAAGTTTTAGGCAACATTTATAGACTATAATTAAAATTGCAACATTCTAAAACCCATTTTTTTATAGAGCTGCGACTATAAAACAACTATTGCAGATTCGTTCACCGTTGGATCAGGCTGAAAATTTGATAGCAGGTTCGGAACATCTGGTTCTTCATTCTGAATGGTTGGATCGTTGATACGAAGTCTGAGTTGGGAGATATTCAGTTCGCACTGCAGCTGTGTATTTGGGGTTTTCATCTTCATTGTTTTCTATTTGTAAGCTTTATTGCTTTGTTGTTTGGCTGGATGTTAGCACTGTTTTGTGTGCGTGATTGAGACTCTTTTGTACTCTTTGTTGATCATAGTGGAGCTATTTCTTTGGTCTGGATGACCCTTGGTTTTTACCCTTGGTTTTTACCCTTGCTTTGAGGGGTTTTCCACGTTAAAATCTTGGTGTCTTTGATTGTGATTTTGGTGATTTATTTTTGTTGTTCATTGGTTGTTGCTCCTCATAAATTCTTGCAAGTTAGGGGGATTTATTTCCACTGCATAACTGTTTGAGTGTGCTATGTTATTGTTGTTGTTTTCCCCATCATTAATCATGTTTACTAGTTTAACTTGTCAATGTATAGAAAACTTTATTCTTTTTATTATTTAAAAATTTAAATTAGCACCTTACGAGGGATGAAATTATAAAAATAGCTATTTGCATTAATTAATAAAAATTGATATTATTATATTCTTTTTAAGGAAATCATTATTAAAAACCTTACTTTAATTTGCAATGTGCATAATATTAGTATTATACATAATCATATTGTTTGAAATTATATTTTTAAAATTAAAAATACATCGAAACTCCATGAATACTCATGTGAAAGGTTAGAGTGTGTTTGGTAAAATTAGTTGAAAAATATGAAAGTTGGAAAGCTAGGTGAAAGCTAAAAGATAGTTAAAAGCTGAAAAACTAGCTGATTTAATTAAAAGTGTTTGGTAAAACTAGCGAAATATGGTAAAATGACATACAATTGGACATCATTAATTATTAAATAATGATGAGTGGAGGTGGTTGAGGGATAAACTTGTAATAAATTTTTAGCTAGTAGCTGAAAATGAGAGCTTTTCTAAAATGATTTTTCTAACCTATGCAACCTTGCACATGATAATAAATCAAATGTGAAAAGATTTTATTGAAAATTACAATAATCAGTTAATCAAGACATTCAATTCAATGCATTGATAATTTTAAAAAACATGTTAAATAATACTACGTTGTTAACATCTATCGTTCACTCAATCAAGTAATCAACATACTTTGAATTTAGCATTTTTGGGAGGCTTCTACACAATTATTTATTTTTTGGATAAAATATTTCTAGAAAAATAATAATTATCTGACAATTTATAAGTTACAAAATAATTATATTTCTTTTCAAAATAAAAGGTGGAGAAAGTGATAGAGAGCGTTGCTAAGTAGAAAAATGAGGGAAAAGAAAAATAAATAAAGCATGGGAATTAATCGGCATGAATAGTTTGAAAAGGATTTCAATGTTTATTATTTTTTTTTTCGAAGAATTCAACATTCCATTAAATACCAAACACGCGTCAACCCCAGCAAAGCACTCCTTTTTTATCAACCTTTTTTTTTTATAGAAATTAAAAATAGAATTTCTAAAAAAATGTTAAAACAAACACTTAGGAAATGAATTAAAATAAAATAACAACGATGGTACATTAGATCCAATTATGATATCCTGGCCCCTGGAGGAGGTCCTTCTAATAAGGTTCGATTATAATTTATAAGGCCATCATCAAGGGTTTATTTCCGCTTTTAATATTGGTTTGTGCACCGCTGCTGTTGTAGACTTGTAGTGACGGAATTTGCCTACCACTTGGCAATTTGGCTTCAACAGCTTATTGTGGAAAACTGATGCTCTCATTTTCATGACCAACTCGCAGATAATGCATACTTTGTTGATTGTCATCTCCTAAGTCAGAAAATATAAATGGACATGCATCTATGAGATGGGACGTTTAATTTGGGTGGTTTATTTGGTATTTATTCTTATTACTTTTATTTAATATTACTTTTATTTTATTTAAAATTTTTATCTCTATTAGTAATGGAATCAAATTAAAGATGAAAACAACGGTGGGAGATAGAGTCAAATTTTCATATTAATTTTAGAGACGGAATTTTAATTTATTTAGTTAATTCAATTTCAATTAAAGAAAAAAAATCAGATACTTTTCATCTCTATATAATCAAAATATATTTAAAGTTAATATAGTTAGAGATAAAATATTCCGTCTATATTATTCTATTTAATTAAAATAAAAATTAATTATTATATTATATATATATATTTTGAATTAGTAGTGAAAAATTACAACAATATTTCCCATCGATCGAAATCCCCCGGCCAATTTCTATTGGTTATCTACTGATTTTTTAATCATTTTTATTTGGTGAGGAATTTTTTAATCATTTGATTTCGTTGTTTTGTTCATTAATTGATTGGAACGATTCATCAACTATATATATTATTGAACTGACTGTATTTGCTACATATCATTAATGGGACATACGTACGTTACTTTCGCTTTAAATATGTTTTTAATGTCAAGTCAAAAAGCTATTTCTTTTCAATGTAAATAAGATAAAATAAAATTGATAATGCAAAATAAAAAAATTAATAATTTATCTAAATAGAAAATTTCTTATACAAATATTAAAATGATGGACGATTATGTCAAACAAACAAAATTTGGTTCAATTAGTCTAACAATAATTTCACCGGTTATTAAAGTTGAATGAATAGTTTTATTATTTATTAAATGTTTTTTATATGACTATTTGACTTTAATTTAAGGAAAAAATATGTATAGACAGTAAAATCTATGTTAATTTTGTGGATAATCTATCAATTTAAAGTTGAAGGGGAAAATTTCTACTTTATATACTATCCATTTTGGTTTTTATTCTTTGCAACCAATATTTTATAAAAGTAGCTGAAAATCGATTTAATATATATCAGTCGTTAATAAAATGAGTATTGAAGTTTATGACCATGAATTTAACTTACTATATTTTTACATTTTAGACCACATGGATCATAGTCCACCTTAGAGATGCCCTAAAATGATATTTTATTAAATCACATGATCTGGTTATTAAATTGGTAAAATAAATTGGGCACTGTCTAGAGTGAATCACGTCGTGGGTGAAACACTGATGGCACACTCTCTAATAGTCGTAAGATTTATTGCTTTTATAATCAACGGTTGTAATCATTAACTTATTACCATATGAGTGTATTTTTGTTAAAACTACAAAAATGTCCTTGGGTACCTATTAAGTTAGTGAAGTTAGGCCAGTCCAGCGGTCGGGTTTGGTCGGGTTCGGGCCTAAAATGCCCAAAACACAAACCGACCTAATGATTATTAAGCCCAATTTTGACTGAAATTGGCTTCGAGTATGTCGGGTGCGGGTTGCTCGGGTGGGTAGGAGCGGGTATGGGCCATAATTGGGCCAGCTTAACGGGGCCAAATCCAATTTTTAAACTTTTTATTATACTTTTAACGTTTTTTTGACATATCAAACATTTAAAGTTAAAACATAGAAACAAAGAACTACAAAAAAAACTTATAAATAAAGAAATTATTTAAGAAAATTACTAAATGTTAAAGCACTAGCATTACAATTCTTTCATTAAATTAAAAAAATACAATTAGCAACACTTTAAAAAGCTATAGATGTAGGCAACCACCGCGGTGAGGAACAACCACCATACTCCGCCGCCGCTTCCAAGTCCACTTCAACCTCCCTCGATCTACTTTGCCTTCCATAACCACAACCAGAAAACCATAATAAAAGATCACAATAAAAAACAGGAAAAATAGAAGAGAAAATGAAAGAAAATGAACCAGAGAAAAAGAAAGAGAACAGAATGAGCTTTCTGCACATGCAATTTCAAATATGTACAAACAACCACCCAAAAGTGAAAAAAGGAAGGAGCTTTCTTTAGCGGTTGAGGAAGATGAACGGAAGAGGACAAAAGAACTTTGGTTCAATCTTTGTTTTTTTGTCCCTTCGCCAGTAATATGTTCTTCACTTTCGAACATATTCACGGGAGAAGGGATGAAAAAAAGATTGGAAGCGGGTCCATCTTGAAATCCCTTTCGCATCACCACTGTCTCTGCCGCATACATCATCGTCGCCGTGCTCAACACCACCACCCATCATAACCGCGTTACGTAACGCCTTTTCGCCGCACCATCGCTCTAGATCGCACCACCAGCCGTCTCCGCCGCTCGAGATCGCACCATCAGTTGGTCGCTGTTGCAAGAGAGGGAATCCGCGAAAGGATGTCGTGAAGGGGATACCGCGATCATGTCACTTTGTGTTGTTACCATGCGGTGTTGAAGAAGGGAGAAGCGGAGGGAGAGAAGAGAAAGAGAGGCAGAGGGTTAGGCTTAGGCGGGTGAGACTTGAGAGAGAAGATAAGAGTTCTTCTGGGAGACAAAGTCAGATAGTGTTTTTAGAAAATTGAAATGAAAAAGGAAAGGAATTAAAGAGAGGGAGAAAGAGAGCTATAATCAAGTAATCAACCATCACATTAAATCTCCACCATCAAATCAGAGTTACTCTGAAATCTCTTGCGTTAAAGAAAAGCACAATCCGTGTGCTATACGAATGGCCAATCATCTCCTGCCATTTGTCGGTCGGTTCAGATACTGACGATTTTTTTTTTGTTACCCGAACCCGCCCGCACTAAACCGCAGCTAACAAATATTTTTACCCGTTGTAACCCGTAACCGGTTGCAAACCAACCGGATGAGACTTTCTGCCTTCGGTTTTGTCGGGTGCGGTTATTATGGACACCCTTAAGCGAAGCTTATTTTAATGAATTTGCCTCTTGCCCTTACGAGCTTTTATAGTTGTGCTGTACTTTTATGTGGTAGATTATCAACAAGCCACAAACTCAAAGCTCATTGATCCCATTTTTTCTAATAAAACATAATCAATGATCGAACACGATTAAAAGTTTTTATAATCACATTAAGAATTTAAGAAGTTAAACACACCAAAAATCTTATTTCCTAAACATTGTCAAAATACTCAAATCCAAATTCCATAACCACCGATTAAAGAACTCCATTACTTCTTGACAACAATTTGGCCACTAAACAACAAAGCATGAAGCATCCAACATCTTCCAACTTTTCAAAGCTTTGTTTGTGATGTATTATTTGGCAAGTGCACCAAATCCTTCAAGTAATAAAGAGTGAGTATGAGCATCGTTCCCACGGGGATTGTGCTTGTTAATAATTAGTCTACTAGGATAACTTTGTTTGAGCTATGGAAGATAAAATTGATATGATGTGAGATGGGATAAAACAACAATTTGGGAAAGCAATATAGAAATTAATACCGAAAGACTATGATTAAGAAAACACAAGCAAGGATTAATTTATCAATTAACTAAAAGATGATAGAGGAATGATTTCATTACTATTTCCACTTGTTCCTAACCTTGAAACTTAATCCAAAAGCTTTATTATAGTTCAAAGAGCTAAGTTTAAGTTGTTACCCCCTAATCCCTTAGGTTGATAACTATTTTCACCAAAACCTAATTTTCAATCCCTTGAACCATTAGAGAAATAGCAAAAGTATTAAAAATAATATCACAACTCTTAAATAGCCCACCTAAGCTTTGCTCTTATCCCTAAGAAACAAACCCTAAGCTGCCCTAAGCCAATGCACAAGTGAAAACCAATTTCCCAATTGAGAACTCACTTCTAACAACATCCATGGATCTAATGGAAGCATAAAGAACAGAATATGACATAAGAACTCAATAAAACAACAATAGATTAAAGTATCAAGGAGTTGGAACAAGTAAATGAGTAGTTACATCATCCTCTAACAAATAAATACTTAGTTACACATCAAGGGAGAAGAAAAACAAATGGGTAAAGATGGTGATGAGGTCTTGAGCATGAGCTTCCACCTCCCATCTTATTTCTCTTGCCCTAGAGTGTTTTTTCTGCTCCCAAAATGTTGAATATCATAAAACACGACTTTCTATCTTTAAATCATTTTTTTAGATTAGTCACTTCCACGCTTGAGCGTGCGATGCTCTCCACGCTTGAGCGCAAAAAACTTGCCCACGCCAAAGCGTGGGACTTCCTACAAGGAAAACATGAAAAATAGTTAAAAATTCTCAATTACTATTCTTAAAACTAAAATTAAAATATTTAAAGATAAACTATAAGAACTACATTAATAAGTTAAATTAAACCCAAAAGTCCTTTCAAAATGATTAAAAACTAATGGTTTATTGAGAATCAACAATTTGTCTTCCCCCTTTACCTTTCAAAAACCTAACACTACACTGACATCACCACAGTTGCAGCCAAAGTCACTGACACTCAAGCTAAGGCCGCTGGCGGCCTTGTTACCTGGGAATGGCGACTACGTGAAGTGTGTTCTTGGCTTTGCTAAGGGATTGAGGAGGATTAAAACCATCTACCTTACAGTTGCAGTATTACCAGATGTTCTCGGGGAGCACCACAAGATTCTCACCTCCCAAGGCTCCATCGTCAGATAGATTGAGCCAGTTTACGAAATAGGAGGCGAAGGATAGAGAATTGGTGGTGAGGGGTTAAGGGAAGGAAAGTGAGAGTGGAGAGCTTTACAATATTGTTGTTGGGGTGACACGAAGAATAGGCATGGTAAATGACACTTGAGGATAGCTAGACAAAGAATCTAACACATAGAGAGTTTTTGTAAAGCTTCCACAACATTGTCTGAGCTCCATTCGTAATGCTTTCCCTTGATGTAGAGCTTCCAAAATCGCGTCCAGACAACTTCGACAAGGAAAAATACACGTTTTAGAATGTCTATCTTTTCTGTGGCTCTAATAAGGCTCTAACCCACACAGTCTTCATTCTCTTAGTTTCTTTTTTTTTTTTTTTCAGAATTCAGATAGAATGTTTTGTAATCTCAAATAAAAGTTAAATGAACACATTTATAATGTGAAAATGAATATCTGGGACACAATAATTGATTCATGGACTTCATTTCAATTTTATAAAGTTATTTTTTCAGTTAACAGGTAATAAAACCCATAATTCCAAATAGAAAATGTATCTTACCGGTGTGACACCTATAAGGTGAAAACACCATAGAAGCAACCATTAAATTGTATGTGAAACTTGTAGTACAATGATTCAAAGCCAATTAAAAGGATACGAGATACCTCTTCTTTTAAGTAAGTGCTAAAATCCATGGTTCAGATAGAAAAGAAAATAGAGTAAAGAGGAAAAATTAAAAGTGTATTGATAATTAAATGGAAAAGGTACATTCACAAAAGAAGTATAGGTTAATATAGCCAATGTAAACTAATTCCTATAAATGGAATAACAAACCCAACTAATTTCTAACCATCTTTTACATCTTCAACAGCCCCCACAAGCTGGAAGTGCTTGCACTTCAAGCTTGGGATGAACAACACAATACACTACAAGAATGCGCATTTTTAGACGCGAGTATTTAGCGACGGCAACTGGCCGTCACAAATAGTGACGGCCAAGCCGTCGCTAAATTGAGTTGTTTATTTTTTTTACATTTTTTTATGTAGCGTTGGCCTGGCCGACGCTAATGGTAAAATATTTTTTTAAAATTTTTTTATTTAGCGTCGGCCTGGCCGGCGCTAATGGCCGACACTAAAGGCAAAATAATTTTTAGCTTCGGACTTCGTAAAGTTTGTGATGGCCTAACCATCGTTAATTTCTTGTTATTTTTAACTATGTATATAATATTTTGCACCATATGTTTCAAAAAACAAATATAGCGTAACGGTAATGTTGTTCTTAGTATTATGCAGGTTGTGAGTTCGATCCTCACAATTAATAAATATGTCCTTGCTATTGCATTAACGATGAGGCTTTTAGCGACGACTGGTTGGTTGTTGCTAATTATGAAATAGCGACGGTTTTTCCGCTGTAACGACGACTTTTGACTATCTCTAAAAATCGTTTTTCTTGTAGTGATATGAGCAAATTAAAAAAACAATTAAAATGAAAATGATACAACAAATACCGTGAAATAGGCTCTATAGGCCTCTAAAAACAATGCCAAATTGAAGCAAAATATAATTAGCAATGCTTAACGACCATAAGGCAAAAGCTAACAACATCATCAATGCCAATAAAGGCCAAAGCTTAACCATTAAGCAGAAGCTATATCTCAAGGCTTAAAAAAAGCAAACAATTTTCAATGCTTAACCATCCACCATGGACAAAAGCAACAAATAAATATTTACTAATGCTCACAATAAGAATTGCCGGAAATACATCGGCCAAATGAAAGGCACACTGGCCACTAACATGAAACCAGTTCACCAAACACTTGGTGTGCATTACTGTAACTGACCGAAACTTAGAAGTGTAACAACCACATATTTTAAAAAAAATCCAGTAGTGTTAGAAGATGCAAAAAAAATGGTGAAATCTTTTCACCGAAGTATGAATAATCTTGTGATTCGAAACCAGGATTTGGTTCAAATAAATCCAAGAGAGCGGTAGTAGAGGAACATAGAAACAAAATGAAAACCAAATGAATCCGATCTAATTCATACAAAACGGACCACACAAGCAACTATTAATTTCGCCGACAATGATCATCGACAGACTGGTAGATAAAACATCAAATTAAGAGTCCAACAAAGTGAGAGAAGAACAAGCATTTTTGGAAATCTTGTGGAGGAGTTTGACTGTTGCGGTGATAAAGGCAGCGCATATTTCTAGAAAGTTAGGGTCTTGGCTCTTGTACGAATGTCGATGATGGTAGAGAAAGGAAAAAGAGCCTCCAAACCATGGTTGTGAATTCACCCTTGCGACTCCATTGGTCGCTTTCAATGTTGAAATAATAGGAAAAGACATTCATAACAGTGAAGAAATTTATTTGAACGAATGGATCCATATGTTGGACGTAGAAAATAGCGTTGGAGAAAGAAACAGGAAGAGGAAAAGAAGCCAATTAATTTTGTTTTTTATTTTCTCAAGAAAGAAAAGAAAAGAAAGTGGAAGAAAAAAACTAAATAAGAATGCAACGGAAATAATGCTCAAGGTGGGTGTCATGGCTCTGATACCATGTTAAAATTCATGGTTCAGAGAGAAAAGAAAATAAAGTAAAAAGGAAAAATTGAAAGTGTAGTGATAATGAAATGGAAAGGCAAATTAAATTTACGATTGGAATAATAGCTAGTGTAATAAACTAATTTTTAACTAATGGAATAACTAACCAACTAATTTCTAACCAACTTTTACTAGCCTTTAATTTTGGCATTCAAAACTCAACCATGGTTTTGCAGAATTGATTTTAAATCACTTCATGTCCAACGTGTTTCGTAAAACGTACATTACTCATCTTAATCATTGATTTTCAGAATCAATTCTACTCAATTATAAACCAAACGAACACGTACATCTTTAACCGTAAACACTCAACATGCTTGAATTAGTGCATAGATAGAGAAATATAATAATATCACACCTATAAGGATAGAGATACCTATTTTTTAAATTGCTCTAAAAATATTCAATAATAAAAAACATTGAATAGTTTTTTATATACACCAAAAAACTGTTTTTGAAAAGGAAATTAAAAAATGAAAAAGAATGTTTAGTTGGGAGGAAACATCACAAATATATGCTTCCAAATTCGTAATTAATTTATCATCCTGAAACGCTTCTAGAAGCTAGCTAGTTAAAGTTGGGGAAGCTTCAACATGGATACCGCTCGGTCCTCACGAAATTACACGTGGTTGAATAGTGTTGGCGGCTTCCATTCCACTATGAGCTACCCTTCCTTACCTTGGGTTAATACGATCGAGTAATCAAAATATCTCAACGTGCTTTGACTTCTACACTTCCAGAACTACTACTAGAAGACAGGTCCCTCAACTCTCAACCGATGTTTATCCAACGCAACAAAGTTATCCTTGTTAATATTCTTTCCAGGTTGTTCCTGACAGCTTCTAGAAAGAAAACCGCGGCTTAATTTGCTTTAGCTGTTTAGCTTGATGTGGTTACATTAACAAACATGCATACTTTTACGATTTGAAAAAGAAAAAATTACTTACCCAAACTGTGTGATACATATGTATGCAATTTTGATTGAGAATATGATGTACTTAATGATTTGCATCAAAGTATCCAAACCAAAAAGTGTATCTGCGTAAAATAAAGATCACTACGCCCCTATAGCCGTTTTCCGTAAATTAAAAAAGAGAAATGTAAATTAAACATGTAAATAAAGAGAGAGAAAGAGGGATTGGAGAAAAAAAAAAAAGAGAAATGTGAAATATGATGGATGATGTGATGGTAAGTGATAGAGAAAAAAATGTATTATATGAATTATTATATATTTTTATATTGTATGAATTTGATATCTCATTAAAATAAAAATATATAAAGTGCATGCGCTTGGTCCAATTGTGATGTTAAGTGCAGCGGCTCTTTAATAGGCTAAAGGAACATTGATGTATTAATTGTTAAAGAAACAACATTATACATACTACTATGAACTTAAATATAAAAAAAAAATTAGCTTACGCTAATTAAGAATTAGTTAACCCCATTAATTTTATGGATTGTATTCTCTAAATTACTTCTCATGGAAGAATTTAATTTTATTGAAACTTGTTACAAGTGTAAATACTCTCTCTACATAATTTATTAAATAGGGTTATTAAAAAAAATTTAAATTTAAATAAAGGGCATTTTGGTACGAGGTCATTAAGTAAGGTAAAAGTAGTTCAATTTTACTTATATTTTAGACCATTATATGTGAAATTTTTATTGCTTATATTGGAATTCGGTTCAATGAGCCAATTAACAATAAGCAAGTGTTTGGGTGAGCCATTTCATGTCACCCAGAGGACATTACTATTCTTTTATTTTAGGAAAAAAAAAAGGAAAGCACAGAATAGACACAAGTGAGAAACTAGGATGTAACAACTTTGAACCAAGCTGTGATTTAAAAAACTTGGAATTGCAAACCAGCCAACGACTTCACCTGTGTTGTGTTGTATAATTAACAGTAATGTTAGGTGTACATGAAAATAGTGTGCCCACTGTTTTTATCACACACGCCCCTGCGCAAATCCCAGCATTCTCTCTCTATTTTTTTTTTATTGTGCTTCTGTGACACAATGGTAAAAACCGTATTTAACACCGTTTTACGTACGTGTAACACAACTCCACAACTCGTTAATTAATACATTAATACTATTTGATGATAGGATAATACATTAATACTATGCCTTTTGCTTTGACACTGCTTTCGTATTCTTTTGACGAGCAAGTAACAAAGATGCTTTTTCTCCCTCTTTTTATCTCTCTCTAGAAGAAAAAAGATAGCAGGAGAATTAAACGAATATTCATCCCATTCCTTCATATAAATATATCACATTAACCACCGTCACAGCACGACGACTCAACAACCTTCAAACTCTCTTTCTTTCTAATTCGTATCTTCTCTCTCTTTATTCCAATTTAGGGTTTAACAACTCCAATGCCACAAGTGGATTTGGAAACGTTGGTTTCAGCCTGCGCCGGTGGTTCCGCCGACCGGAAAGTCACCTGTGAGACCCTCGCCGACGGCGACGAGCCGGAGCCTCATCCCGACTCGCCGCCAGCGTCTTTCTGGCTCTCCGGCGACGCGGAATACGATTGGTGGGACCGGAACGCCGTCTACGAGCGAAATGAATCCACCAAGGGAAACTCCATTTCCACGAATTTGAACCCTAACTCCAACTCTCAGCGATTTTCCAAGAACTTGAAGCAGTCCAAGGCCGCGATCATTGGTTTGCCTAAGCCTCAGAAAACTGCCTTCGCGGACGCCAGGAACCGCCGCAACCACCGGCCTGGAAACGCCAGGTTGTTCCCGAAGCGGAGCGCGTCCGTCGGAGGAAAGTCAGAGACCACCGTTATCGAACCTTCGTCGCCGAAGGTTTCTTGTATAGGGAGAGTGAGATCCAAGCGTGACCGGAATCGCAGGTTGAGAACACGTCAGAGGTCCATCTCATCGTCCTCCGTCGCCGCCTCCACCGTCTCCGCCGCCGTAGTCAGACAAAAATCGTCTCGAAGCCAAAAGAAGAAAACCGGTTTCTTCCAAGGTCTCCGCGCTATTTTCCGGTCCGGCCGAAGAGGCAAAGCGGTTCAGAAATCCGATCTTCCGCCGGGCGATTCATCAACAAAGAAAAGGAGCCACAGCAGAAAAGCACGGGGTGGCAGTACGGCGAGCCGAACCGACGCGTCGTTCGAAGAGTCAGTGTATAGTGAACCGCCCGGTCTGGGTTCCATAAACCGGTTCGCTTCTGGTAGGCGGTCCGAGTCGTGGGGAGTAGGTGAAGCTCAGGTCCACTTTTCCCAATAGGATTCGTTTTCATGCCGTACGAATGCGGTAACCTCTCCAGGTGGGCCCCAACGTTGAATAACGGTCTGTAACTGTTCATCACTACTCTACTACTGTTAGGTAGAAAAACGTAGTAGTAGTTTTGTTTAGAATTTGCGCTTCTGTTTTTTGCCCCATATGTTTTGGTGTTTACGACAGCGTTTTGTATATATGATTCATGTGCATTTCTGGAGTGTGCAGCTGTAAAATTTGAAAATTTCTATCAGCAATTTCAACTTTCAATAATGAAAAGAATGGTCTTCGGGTTGAATTTTCCAAACCAAAATTTCTTTAGGTTTTATTAAAATTTTAAAGTTATTGACCTTTAATCTTATTATTATTATTATCATCATCAATGATACGATCTAATTAATTTAAGTTAGCATGTTACATCTCAATTGTATGCAATTTTGTGACAAGGAGTTTAATTGCAACAAACATTTATTCGCCAAATAAACTGTAATAAACTATTTCAGTATGGGAAATAATATATAACACATAATGGTTGACAACCCTAATTAATTAATGCATGATTTGAAGTTCTTCAAACTTCATACTATTTTGAATGTCAATTGATATGCTATTGCTAATTGCCCAGTTTCAAATTTATTAATGAAATGTCACGGTTGGGAATATGTGTTTATTGGTGAGCGAAACCAATATTCTAAACATTGTAAAACCAGAAGTGGGGTAGAAAAGTAGAATTGTAGAAGGTTCGTTTCGGAGGTAATAGCTGTTATCAGAATCTGTTTGAGCCCCCCCCCCCCCCCCCCTCCATAGTGTTCTGCTTTAATTTTGGGCTTTAATAAAACATTCTTTTGTTTTCAAAATGAAAAAAATAATCTATTTTTGTGTGGAAAAATGTTATTACCTTGACTGCTACTAAAGAAAGCTGTTCATGTGGTTCCTTAATCCACCCGTATCAAGATGTAACTAATGTAGAATCTGAAGATCAAGGGATGTTGTTGCCGTACAAGGCTTAAACCACTACAATTTTTTTCCAAAGCTATCCATAAGAAGCAGAATTCCATGCAAATAATATATAATAATCGAGTTTTTATGTTTTAAGAAGCGTGTGGGGGGTGGATTTTATATTCTCCACGCCACTAATTATATAATTTGGGTTTGAAATCAAATCAAAGGCGTCAAAGTTCCAGTATGGTCCCTGGATTTATACAAATCATGCGACCGGGAAAAGTAGCAGTAAGAAGTTGGACCTCAAACCTTATCAATACCGAGTCGTGGCGTTGATTTTGTTAGTTTTGATGGTGGAATGATAAAGTGAATGTCAAGACAAGGGGTTGGGCGGCTTACCATGTTGAGGTCGGCACCATTCTATCATATTCATAAAGAATTAATGATTACAGAAAAAATTTTCAATACTTATCTCTTTTTCACCGTAGCACCCCCACCCACTTTGTCATCTATCCGCGCATGTGTTTCCACTAGTGTCCAAGCAGGTTATTTGATCAATTAGGCTACAGTGACTACTAAGGTTTTGACCCATGAGACAGTAGTTTTAAAGATTATCGTTAGCAGGATCAAATTTACTTTTTTTTTTAATATTATTTATGTCAAATTAATCCCATATGCTCCTGAATGGATACTACTGAAAAGACTGAAAACAAATTGCTTTGACCTCAACTTTAGACAATTATCCGCACAGAGCATCATTAGAACAGAGAATTCTGCATGCATTTTGTGATGCCTACATTTCATTCCAAGACTAGTTACTAATATTCTAACATCCTTGTATAAGCAGGGCAAACGCAGGAAGCCATGCAAAACTAATAGACATATCATCAGAAAATTTGTCAATGATATTTGGTTCGCGTTGCTTGAGTCCCATGCCTCTGGTTGGGGTGGTAATACATCTCAATTTTGCGACCATTCAGTTGCTGAAGAGGCCTTGCATTGTGCCTGAACTCTGAGCCCAAAGGTGCCTTTAGGAGCTCCAGTTGTTTCTTGGAGAGTGTCCTCACCTGCATGCTCAATTAATTAATTAATTAGACATTTTGCAAAAATGAACACAAATTTTCTAAACTGAACATACATGTATATTTTCCCACCAGGGTACAGCATATTATTAGTTACCTTGCCAAGGATGTTCCAAATTACACCCTCTTTGCATGGAGGAGTGGTTAGAGAGCCAACATATCTGTAATACCTGTGGGCCCTTTTATTTAACTCCTCTGTATCAAAGGTACCTAGAGCAATATGAGCATTCTTGTCTAGCTCAACCAACTTGTCTTCAATCTATACCCAAGAATTTCATGTTAGTACTTTGTGCTGTCAATTTAAGTTCCCAATTGCTACTCTATCCTTTGAATTTAGAACAAAAGTGAGTGTGACTTTTACTCTACCTGAGAGATGAGAGGATCGGGATCACCCAAGTTGTAGAGCGCTGCAATAACTGCTATGTTGTTATTATCTTCGGTCAGGTGAACTAGATGGAGCTCGGCCTCATGTCTGTATTCACAAGATGTGTGTGTCAATGATGAGTCATAACACTGAAATATTGTAAAAGTTAATACAATGTTGGTAACAGTTATTTATGCCTTGCAACTTGCTAAGGTCCCTGACCCATGAGCAGGCCCAAAACCAGGAAGGGCTTGGCTTGGACTTCTTGTCATCTGGGCATTACAATTGTTTTATCTTTTCCCACCTAGCCTCCTTGTACAATAGAGCACAGAAGGCCCAAAGGTATAGAAAGGTTAGATGGGTTTGTCCCTTTAACAATTATTTTTTATCCTTCCAACTCATGATATATTTGGTTTAAAGCATGTTTGGCTTAACATTTAAACGTAGTAAATTTATATTTTCAAGGTTAGAAATAGTTGTATTACGGAATCTGAGTTTGACGATTTTTAACCTTAAACAAAACATACACTAAGTGTATGTTTGGCTTAAAGTTTACAACAACTCAAACGGAGAAATATCACATTCCAATGTATATTTTGACAAAACAACTATCTTTTCCTTTTAAAAAACGTACGTTTGTAGTGGTTTCAAATGAAAAAACACTTAGTGTATGTTTGGTTTAAAGCCCAGAACAGCTCAAATGGAGAAATATCACATTCCAATATATATTTTGACAAAACAACTATCTTTTCCTTTTAAAAAACGTACATTTGCAGTGGTTTCAAACGGAAAAACAAACTTCGACAAAAAAAAATGAAAAAACAAACATACACTTAGTGTCAAAGTATGATAAATTCGCTATTAATAATTGCTTTAATTTTGGTTATTTTTTACATACTCTATGATGGGGATCATGAGCCAATCTGATGTCATAGAAAAACAGAACTTACACACGGCCATTAGCCAGGTGCTCTGCAGGAGAATGCCAGTGCAATTGTTTCAAGGAGTAATTTTTTCCATCTATATTAATATCTCCCACTTTTCCTTCAAAATGAACCTATAAATGGAAAACTCGAGCACATTAGTTGATACCTGAAATTCCTTAACAACCTTACCTTATAAATGAAAGAAAGAGTGATTTGGTAAAAAGAACAAACCCCAATATTGAATAAGTTGTTAATGAGAGTGGCATTTGTGGGAAGGTAGTGTCTGTCAAACGATTCCAACTGATTGTTCATGACAATATCAGACTCCGTAAGGTCCACAGGACTCTGAGCTTTCCCATTTGAGCAGGCTGCAAAAGATGGACTTAAACTTCCCCAATGCTCAGGACCATTTTGACCAGTATAACTAAAATTAGCCGAATCTATTGTAAAGAGAAACAAAGAAAAATGTTAGATTGTGTATCACCTTCGCAAGTATTAACAACACACTATGGTTTACCATTTCAACTTGATAAAACTCACATTTCCAAGCTTAAAAATAGTTGCGATGAGATGTCCAAATTTGAGTTTGGCTATTTCTCAACGCCAAACGAAACATGAATTAAGTGCGTGTTTGATTTAGGTAAAATCACGTTTCAAACATGGATCCAGACCATCGTGACTGATTTTGCAGTAAACCAAACAACCACTAAGATTTTATCTTCAGGGTTGATAATGATATAACTAGACCTCTAAAAAGTAAAAACCACAGAGAGTTAAGAAAAGCAATACTTTGTGTGATCTTGCAAAAATTGTAGCTCAAATTTCATTTGTGTGAAGCAAACCAAAGTAAATGAAAAATGAAATCTTACAGAAATATGCAGAAGTACGTAGAGCCAAAACTGCTATGGAAAGGATTGAGAGGTAAATGCGGAGGGCCATTGTGGATAGCTAGCTAGCTATGTCTCTGCTTTGATATGATTTGAGTGCCTTTGTTTTATTCCTCAACTTTATATATGAGTGTGTGTCACTGTGACATATTATCACTCACTGTTATGAAGTTGTGCTAAATTTGGGCCGTAGATGACTAGTTGGTGGGTGGTTACTTACGAGATCAGTGGAGAGCCATTGCTGTCTCTTTCTATTTAGGGACACTGTCTCTGCTGCCATGGAGCATATAGCAGATTCTGTTGTGACTCATCAGAGAATTTTTTTAATCTTATTTTTCTGTGAACCACAATTAAGTGGGAGAGAAAAAAAAACTTGCATCAGTTTGGTGCACCGTTAAAAAAGTGTATCAATTTGGGTTCAGTTGATATAAAGTGTGTCCAATTATTTTGGATGCCGAAAATCAATCATGGAGAGATACAGCCTGGTGAGTGTTGACTCTGTCTCACCTTCAAAGTGTATGGAAAACCTAATAAAAAAAGACTAATAAATCCTTAATTTGGTCTCATGTAATTTTTTTAGCTCCCAAATTAAATTAATTATATAATATATTTGGATAAACAATCACAAAATTTTCATACACATATGCCAACAAAGGAAGAAGACCTAACATTATTGGAAAATTTTAGAATTAACCTTTTATGTTTTGGGTTTTCGGTAGATATTTATTATAAATTTAATATTAAAAAAATTAATAATATATTTTATTAATTTAAATTTATTTTTTAATAATAATAAAGTGTTGGGTTTATTCTTTTTTTTTTGTATATACCACAGGTATCTCCTATTACTATGGGCAATCCTGTTCGGGGCTTAGTCACAGTTAAGGTTCTTCACCCCTTCCGAATTATGTGTTTAGTGGGGATCGAACTCGGGAGCTCTTCCCACAATTTCAGCCTGCGTTGCCAACTGAGCCACATTATTATAGAATATTTTGTAAATGATCAATCTAAATGTTTTTCATCACTTTCTTCATCATCACCCCATCTACTATTGATGGCATTTTGCCACGGCAGTGTTTTATTTTTTCAAGACCACATATATTCTCAACGGGAGACAATCATCATGTTCAAGCCGAGAAAGACCTCTATGAGC
The DNA here is from genome assembly GCA_026901365.1 of Sesbania bispinosa. Lineage (NCBI taxonomy): Eukaryota > Viridiplantae > Streptophyta > Magnoliopsida > Fabales > Fabaceae > Sesbania > Sesbania bispinosa. The sequence continues at coordinate 177,993 of QLOH01000789.1, read as the reverse complement.
AGCGGCAAAGCTCTCCTTCCAAATATTTAATATAGCTCCATATCGGGTTCAAACTCTAAACCACTGGTTAAATTAGAATAATCCCTTACATTCACGTGCTCATATCATGGCATTGTTTAATCAGGGAGAGTAAAATGTTAGTTTCTTAAATAAGGAAAAACATTTTTATGCAAAAAATCTCTTCTTTGCGCCTTCCACGTCAGAATCCTTTCTCATGAGTGAAAGGGAAGTGATAGAAATGCATGTGAATATAAAAGTAGGCCACTATGGATGACACAAATTGAGAATGGGCAAATATTGGGTTGGGAACGTGCAGAAAGCACTATTAGCGGCTAAGAGAGAGGGCACTCTGATCTTTTGTGCTTGTGTTCAAAGACAGATCCATTATTCTCTCTCACACAATTATATCATCTTCAAAATTGAAAGCCATGCATAGATTAATCACATTTTAATTTGCTACTGGTTGTTTGAGGGATGCACTATCAGTGCCTGACTAGGGTTGCTCGGTGATAATAAAAATGAATATAAAGTAAATATTATTATATAATATATAATAACATTTATTTTTTCAAAAAAAAAATCTTATCAGATATTCCTATGAAGTATTCTTATACCCTTATCATTTGGAATCTGAACTCTTACAAGAGAATTCAACGACACCATTGTGAGTTTATATCATAACAATTTATTATCATAAGAGAATTTTATAAAAAATAAAGTACCTAACTTTTGAGTGAAATTGCTTAATACAGCTACCAATACGTCAAAATACTTGAACTCTGTTTTGCCAAGTTTGAATGTGGAACTGCTGGATGTGTGTGTTATGAATGCTCAGTATTCGATTTCTTTTATATACGCACCATGCACATTGTAATTTTCCCTTGACAGTTAAGCAAATCAATTGCATATTGTTATTTTCATCAAAACAGAAGCTAAGCCTGAAATACCAAAGCTCATAAAGTTACAAGATTTCCATAAGAAATGAAACTACAAATTGACAATACCAGCCAAAATTAATGAATCCTTTCTTTTTTTTTTTTTCAAAGGAGTTTTTATTTATTATCAAATGAAATTCATATAAACCAAAGAGTTGTGGCTCAGTTGTCAACGCGGGCTGAGATTGTGGGAAGAGCTCCTGGTTCGATTCCCACTAAACACATTCTTCGGGAGGGTGAAGAGCCTTATCAGTAACTAAATCCCGAATAAAATTACCCCTAGCAATAGGGATACCTGTTGTTTAAAAAAAAAATGAAATTCATATAAATCCACTCAATCATCATCTTGAGTCTCATACTATATTTAATAACAAAAGTTTATTAGAGAATTTATTCTCCGCATTCACTTTCAATTTTGCATATTTGCTTATCACACGCTCCAAACCTTTTTTTTTCAATTATCTTTGCTGACATATTAATTATGTCACTATTGGGTGATTATATTTTAATTTCAAGGTAACAAAGTTCTTGTGGTTTGACAGCAATGTCAAAGACTCCTTGGATAGCACCGAGGGTTGGGGCATCTCACATGGATTTTAAGACAGAGAAACGGCCATTCCATTATTCTGATCAGGAATTGAAACTAAAAAGTAAAAAACCATGAAATCTTAAGCTCAATATCGCAGAAAGTTAGGAGGAAAGGAAAGGTAGAGATTCCACTACTCATCCAAAGAGCCCCACAGTTCCATATTCCCAAAGAAAAGACTCCTTGGCCTGCCACTGCCACACAAAGTGTGCTTCCCGTCATACTGAAGCTAGCAAAGTCCATCCTTCCTTTTGAAGCATTTCAATTCACACGTGTCATTCATTCATATTTCCATAAATATAAGGGAATGTATTGGTGTAGGATTTTAAAGGATTTTAAAAGACTTTTTCTGGGTAAAAAAGTCTGTTGGTGTTCAATTAGGATTTTTTTATTACTTAAAAACAATCCACTAGTATTCAATCTAGATTTTTAAGACTTTAAAAAGTGTCTGTTAAAATCCATTGATATTTGTTTGAGATTTCCTAGAACTTAAAAACAATCCATAGTGTGTGCTTAAAAACATTAGATAGGTACATGTTTACAATTTATAACTCAAGTTTATAAATAGTACCTTCATATTTTATGTCCATTTTTTTTAAAATTAATTTCTATTATTCATTGGATTAATCTCAGTTGAATCAAGTAGGGTTGTTTACATTCGGGAAGATACCGAATGTAGAAATTTTTTTTTTATATAACGTAACTAGTTAGTTTCCAACAAAAAAAAGTTTAAAAGGGGCCAAAAGTTTAAAAAGGGTCAAAGTTTTCAATAATTTTTTTCTGAAAATGAAGAGAAAAAGAGATAGAAGAATAATAAAGAGAAAGAAAGTGAAATAAATTATAATTGAAATAATAGGAAATGAAGAGAGATCAAAGATGTGTCAAGTAAAAGGGCCAAAGAGATATGAGTTTTATGCATTTTAAAGAATAATTTAAAAAAATTAAAAAAAAACTATTTTTAAAAGAAAAAATATTTTTAAAGATAAAAATCTACTTAAATTTAATCCATTTTCCACATAGTTTCATTTCAAAATGTATTTAAAAACTAAAAGTACATGAGTTTTATATGTTTTTTAAAATACACGACGTGTTAAGTGAAAGAGCTAAAACACATGAGTTATATGTTTTGTAAAGATTTAAAGTTAAAAAAATTAAAAAGGACAATTTTAAAGGACAATTTTTTTAAAGCTAAAAATATATTTAAATTTAATTCATATTTCTCATAGTTTCATTTTAATATGTCTTTAAGAATTAAAAGTACATGAATTTTGTGTTTTATAAAAATTACATGTTAAAAAATTATAAAGACTATTTTTAAAAGAAATAATATTTTTAATGATAAAAATATATTTATTAAATTTAAATTATTTTTCTCAAATTTTCATTATTTTATAATAATAGTAAATAAGATATTTAAATTATATATACAATTTAAAAAAAATTATCTATGCTATATATATACGCATTTTTTATACTAATTTTATATCTATACTTGGAGGACTAGTATAACTATGAATATGTGGATAGACGTTATTTAGGAGGACATAATATTATGGTGAATTAACTAATAACTGTATTATTTTTACTTTTATTTATCCCGACTTTTTTTTAATTATTTTTGTGTCTTTAACCCTTTTTTAAATTTGAATGTATGCAAAAGAATCTTGAATTCTTATCATATGTAAGAATTTCACGAAGACTTGCAGAGTCTATAAAGTTCTATAGAGTCCACAAAGTCCCGCAGAGTCTATGATACAAATCCATTAAAATCCTGATTTAAAAATTCTTGAAATTCTTGCAGAATCCTTAAAGACATGAAAATCCTATAAAGTCTTTTAAAAATCTGCAGACTTTTTTCAGCTAAAAAAGTCTTTTAAAATCCTAAACCAATACACCCCCTAAAATGTAGAATCTAATGCTTCTTGTTTCTTTTTGTAATACCCGAAGGGTTTGTTTCAATTTCTCTCTCCCTATTATAATTTATTATACATTAAAAAGTGATATAATAGAGTACTAATTAGTTTTTTATTTGTATAAAATTTTATTATATAATAATTTTCAATTCAATGTTTGGATTAAATAATTTCGCATTTTATAAAAAATAATTAAAATCTAATAACAATACATTATCTGTGTGAAACTTTTACATTGCCAATCGATGATATGTTATCATATCATTTAATGAATATAACATCTCATGTATTATTAAACTCATTAAATGATGTGATACCACATCAATTAGATGGGAGTGTAAATTTCTTTTACATTGACAATATATAATAATTAAACTCAAATTATTAAGTGGTATAGGTATAAAAGTTTGACAATGGTGTGAGTTACACCACACATTATACCATTGAATTACTTTTTTTTCTCCATATAATTGTATTTCAAAATCCATCATTATTGCATTGAAAGTTATTATCATATAGATCATATTTATAAAATTTTACATTAATCCAAAGTTATTTAGTACATCATTAAGATATATCAAGATTAACATCATATATATTTTTGAAATATATGAAAATAAGAATAATTTGATTATCAAGTTATTAGTGTTAAAAATTTATGAAATTTGACACAAATAATCATGATAATAAATAGTTATAATTAAATGGTTGGATCAATAAAGCTCACATTCAATTTAAAGTTATTAACATAGTATAATAATCTGTGTAACTTACCATCCAGTGGCGGAGGTATGTTAGGACAAAGGGGGGCCATCCCTCCCCCCCTAATTTTTTAATTTTTTTTTATAATGTATATTGATATTATTATTTTTATTCCTATTTATCAGTTCTATTTAAAGATTTTTTTATTTTTACTTATTTATCATATTTAGAAATTCAAGAGTATTAATTACATTTTTTTTCACTTTTAGTGTTAATAAGAGAGATAATAATTAGGTGGAGAAAATTAATGATTAAAATAGAGAGATAACATGATATATCTGAAAAAACACAATAAATATAATGTAAATCAATATATTATTGTATTTTTTAATTTGTGTGGTAATGAGACAGATAAATAGAATGGAATAGTTTTGAACAGATTTATATAGTGGAAGCCCATATAGAAGGAGATATAGACTACATTTGTAAAGTAAAAGACATATTTACGTAAGTTATATCATATAAATTATATTTTTGTTTTCTAGATAAAAATATAATGCTAGGTAATAATAAGTTTATATTTTCTATAAATTTAAAATTTTAAAGTCTTATTAATTTTTAAATGATAAAAGATTTTATTAAAAATTAAAATAAATAGTTAAATAATTAAAAATAATATAAATTATATAGTAAGAAGAGAATAATAATTAAAATAATTCATAAAAGTTTTAAATTACTTGCATTATATATATATGTGTGTGTGTGTGTGTGTGAATTATGAGTGTTTATCTTAATTCCTATTTTTATTTTTAATTTATATATAATAACAAAATTGCATTTGGGATGAACTAATTGTTTAAGAAAAACTGTAATATTGTTAGCCCCTTTCCCTTTGGTACTGGCTTCGCCCCTGTAACTTACACTAAAGTAAATTGAATCCTATATATGTGTGTATGTATATACATATGCATGTATATGTATGTATGTATATACATATGCATGTATATGTATATGAAATTATGACATTATTAAAAGATTGGAAAATGTATTGTCGACCATAATATTCATACATCTCATTTTTTCTCCCTACCTTTTCTATTTATTTTCAATCACATAATTTATTACATTTTTTACGTCTCCCTCTCTTTCCTTTTATGAGATGTATACACCTACTGTTTTGGTGTAGAACTCGAACCTGGGCCTGAGTCTGTGAAGTCGAACTCGGATTTGGGTTGCTGATGTTCGATTCCGGGTTGCCCACAGATGAGGGTGTACCTGCAAAGACACTCTGACGCCCAAGTCAGATATGTATAACAGTCAAAGTGATTGACTGAGTAAAGATTGTGTACCTTGTGAATTGTTGATACCTCTTATTTATAAGGGTATTGGGCCTGTATAAATATGGTAAGCATGTATCTTTATAAAAGGAGTAAGTTTAGCAGATACAATCATATAATTATGGATATTATATATCATATATTTAAGGATATCATAATTATATATCATATAATTATGGATATGATAATTATATTGTGCATGAGCCACTTTGATTATTGGGCCTTAGGTTTAGACCCTAACACCTACAATTATCCTTGTTAATGTATTGACTATATTACATAATAACAAAACTTTATATGTATTTGAAAGAAAAATTTAATTTGCATTTGTAGTATTATAATCCAATAGTCTAGTACTACAAACATTAAGAAAGTATGTGTTTTTTTGTCATTATATATACTTTTGTCGTCTTTCCAATTATGTATACTTCTTCACGTTTATGTATTTGAATTTTTTTAAGATGTTTTGAACAATAATAAAATAAAATTTTTAGTTTGGGAAATATAGTATATATGATTAGATACATGATTTGTAATATTACTAGTTTTATCAACTATAGGAAACCACCATTTTTGAGAGAGCTAAAATATTTTTTCATTGTTTGTGATTTACAAAGCAATTTATTATAGATTTTTTTAAAAAAATTATTAAGAAACTCTTGAACAATATCATTCATCATAAACTAAGGAATCTTACTGCTGTTCGAGTGTGTAGATCAACTGATACGGGTGACTCCAATTTAATCAATGGTCTAAAATTTTGAGACCTGAGTATACAATTGTATTGAATACTCAGAAAGAGAATCTTCCCACCTATATAAGACATAAAATGGATAATTAGAACTTTGACAACTCCATATTAATTGTGATGAAAAATAGTAAAGATAAATAGTGTTGTAATTAGGTCAATCAGCTCATTCTCATTGGTCTTATATAAAATGGTGTTTTATGATTTTTTTAGTTTTTTTAAATAGTAAAGATAAATATTGTCAAATGAACCATATATGTATTTGATTTTGTGATTCTATATTCATATTTATATTTATTTAGCAAAACGTGGTCAATAATAAGTACCATTTGGTTACCTAATTTATTAAAATAATATTAAATTTAAGGTTATATTTCTACACATAAGTTGTAGTTAAAATATTGAATTATAGTACATTTCATTTGTCTTATCATTATTAATAAAATATTGTATTTAAAGTGTTTTATGATATATTTTGTAGTGTAATTAGTAATTTTAATTTTTTTTATATAATAAGAGTTATACATATATACATACATGAGTGGAATATCAAAGAACTACAAAGAAACAATTCAATAAAAAAGGTTAATGTGAGAGAAAATACAACTCAATCAAAAGCGTGTCCTCTTCAAAAATAACTTCAAAGAAGAGCCTTATTTTAAAAATTCAAAATGGCATTTTGATTGCTGTTTTTTTTACCTACACAGTAAATTTTGACCTTACCAAGTAGCTAACATGTATTTCTTTTCCTTGTGACTTAGATCATCAAATAGATAAGATACTAACAATCTTCTAAAATAGTGTCGGAAGTCCAAGATATAATCTCCTTCTAATATTGTTTTTATTAAATTAAAAATATAATTAATTACGAATCTATTGATGAAATCCAAGACTTGATGTTTAAGATACTTAAATCCCTTCTATTCGGATGAACACAAATTGGTGTAAGTATAATAAATGAGTCGCACTCTGGTACCTTTCGGTAAAAGAGGGTTATGGTACCTTTTTGTTACTCCCTCCATTTCATATTGATAGTCGTTTTAGGAAAATAAATTTTTTTCATAATATGAGTCGTTCTCTAGTTTCTATGTGAGTATTAATATTAGTTTTCCATTTTTACCCTCCCACTTTTATGGGAAAAGAAATTTAAAAAATTGTGCACCGCACTACTCATTAATATATTTAGGTAAAATGAAAAAAAAGTGTGTAGTAAATTAATAAGGGTAATTTAGTAAGATTACTATGTCTTTTAAGTCATTTATTATTGTTCTTAATTTGTGTGTAGAAACCTTAAACGACTGTCAAAATGGAATTGAGGGAGTATTTTTTTGGATTGAAAGGAGGTATAAAGGCTAAAATTATATAGGAACAAGTCGTGCACTTCCTACTAAATCATTTCGAAGACATAATGTGGATTTTGAATGAGGCAAACGCGTATTGCAATGAGAATGTGAAAAAAATAAAGAAACACAATTAAAAATACAAGATAATGGTTATTGAAGGTCAACTTTTTTTTACAAAAATTAAAAATATAAATTATAATAGTTAAAGCATTATCATATAACTGTAAAAATACAAAGACCGTTCAAGAAAGTTAAGAAAAATTTATTAAATAATTAAATAAAGTATCAAAACTCTCTCTTACTAGAGTGTACTACAGAAGTACTATACAGATTTTCTGTACATGACATGTTATGTAAAAATATTATACAGATTTTCTGTACATCAGACAAATTTTAACAATATCATATAATTTCCCCACATACGTATAAGATTACGTTTGCCAAGGGAAAAAAAAGAAAGAGCTAAATGCATCATTAATTAGAGGAAAATGAGAATTCTATAAAAAGATATTTTTTTTGACGTATCTATAAAAAGATACTTAATTGGTACATAAATGCAGATAACATAGATATCAAAGGGTTAATGGTTTATACTAATGCAGATTGAAGGACAAAACAAATTGAGATGGAGAGATTTGATTTTGAAATATCTTACAGAACTCGGTGTAGAATCTGATTTAGATCCCAACAGTCAATTGTTTGACAGTTATAAAATCTGAGTCATCCAATTAAGATTGGACGATCTAAAAAATTGATATGTCCAAATCATATCTTAATTTTTAGATCATTCGATCTTGATCGGACGGTTCGGATTTTATGACTGTCAAACAGGTTGATAATCCAAATTCGTGTAGAATCAGATTATGCCTCCCCCACTTACATTAAAACAGAATATAAATTCCCCATTAGAAAAATATGTGAGAATGTCAGCTTCTATATGTTTTTTCTAGCACCGAAGTTCAAACAGAATAGTGTTATGATGATAAACGAGAGGTTTTAAATGAATGAAAATTTTCGAGATGCGTTTATATATACTATTTTAACAAATAAAAGAATATATATCACTGCAACCGCACACATGATAGACTGTGTCAGTGTTTTTTTTTTTTTTTTTTTTACAATTTGGTCTTGTTGTGTCTGGTGTTTTTGAGTACTTATGGGCCGAAAGGCGAAAGCACAATCGACCTCCCCCAGGTAAGGACGTTGAAGGGTAACACCTCCAAAAAGAAAGCTCTTGAGATGCTATTGAAAGTTGAAACAGGACTTGTCACTTGTGTTGTTGTTGCTGCTCCCTGTGCAAGGTCAATGAGGAAGTTATTAGTTTATTTGACTAGCTTATAAGCTAGTTTGACAACACAAAAAGGGTTTGGTAATGGTAAGACACCTTAAAGTAGTTTATTTTAAGAGCTTTTAGCTTATAAGCTACAAGCTACTTCACATAGCTTCTAATTTGTAGCTTATTTAATTTTCTTCTATCACTATCATTTATATTTTAATACATTTTTTTATTATCATTAATTTCTTTTTACCTATTATTTTCTATTTTCAATTTTAGTGATAAAAATCTTTCAATTTCTTTTTATCTATTATTAACTATATAATAAGTAATTTAAAAAATTATAAATTAATTATATTTTATTTTCACTATTTTATAAAATTATTTTTATATTATACTATTTATTTTATCAATTTCACTATTTTTTAATTTTTAATTAAATATTTATCATTAAAAGGTTTAATAAGAATTTAATTATTTTTAAAAAAGTCTAAAATTATAATTGCATAATAATATATTTTTGTCTAAAAAACACACAAATGGAATTTATATAATAAAATTTATGTAGTTATGTCCTTTATGTTTACCAACTAGCTTATCAGTCAGTTCTACCAAACACTTCTAATTCAATAAGCTAGCTTATCAGCTCGGAGCATATAAGTTAGGAGCTTATCAGCTAGTTTTGCCAAACACACCCCAAGCCTCTTTTTTGTAATTCTACACTATTCTCTATGAAAGACAATTTTTTCGGAGTCGTATAGAGTGTGTTTGGTAAAAATAACTGATCTGTTAGCTAGTAGCTGATAACTACTAGCTGATAAGTTTATAGTTGATAAACTCCGAGCTTATAAATTAGTTTATTGAATTAAAAGTGTTTGATAAAAGTAGCTGACAAGCTAGATAATAAATATAAAATGACATAAACAAACATAAAAAGAAGACAAATAGAAAAATATATTAAAATATAGGGGATAAAAATGGAAAAAAAAAACTACAAGCTAGAACGTCCTAAAATAAGCTAGAAGCTTGTACCTTATCAAACACTTTTATATTGATCAAACTAGCTTATAAGCCAGTCAAATAAGCTAGTAGCTAGCTTATTGGCTTTACCAAACACACTCATAGAATCTTTATGTATAATAAAGTTCTTCTTCCAAATTTTTATCACATATGCCAAGGACTTAAACTCGAAACCACTTATTTGTTCAAGTCCTTGAGAACAAATGCAATGAAAAAGACACTAAAAATCTAAAAATATTCTTTTTTGATTTTAGTGTTTTTTTTCAATTATTTAATAGTCTCAAGCTTTTAAAATATTTTTTCAGTTGAAAACACTTTTTACTTAAAAGAAACACAAATGAACAAACCTATATTACATTATTGTCTTTTACTTTTATGTATTTGACCATAAATCTTTACAAACATGGCAATGAGCAGTTTACTCCTCCACTTTTAAAAATCTCTCTATTAGTCCACAACATTATTCATCATCTGTTTGTTCAGTTCAAACGCACACTTACCATTAATCGAGCATTGAGATGTCACATTAAGTGATATGTTGGCCTCCAAGTCAACAAAAAAAGATGTCATTTTGAAAAATAAAGGACTAAACTGTTTGATTTTTAAAAAGTCAGGGACTAATATGAGGGTTTAGGGTAAGAAAAGAAGAAAATTAGGGTTCAATATTTTTTACTGTTATAATTTAGGAATAGTTTAGGGTTCAGTGTTTTTATTATTTTAATATAGGATGAGCAAACCCCAGATCAGTCCCCGACTTTTTAAAAATCGAGCAATTTAGTCAATTATTTGCCAAAATGACTTTATTTTTTTTATTAACTTGGAGTCTAACATGTTGCTTAATGTGACACATCTTAACGTTTCGTTAATGGAAAGTGTGCGTTTGGACTAAACTAACGGACGATGAGTAGTGTTGGGGACCAACGGAGGGTTTCTAAAAATAAGGAACTAAACTACCCAATCGAAAAAAGTCAGGGACTGTTCTGGAGGTTTACTAAATGAAATAAGGCCTCATATTAAGAGTGCCAATAAAGTAAAATACTCTTTGAATTGACAACTTTATAATTCGAATTGTTGATATTACATATAAAATTTTCTTGAAGTTACAATTTCCTCTTTTTACATCTAACTATCATTGAGTATTATTACCTCAACTTAGATAAACCTAATTTTAAATGTAAGCTATATTTTTATTTCTGTAATTTTTTTAATAATATTTCTTACCAATTACAAGTATGTTATTGTATATTTATTGAATACTTCATTTATTATACTATTACCTATAAGTATGTTTTTTTTTTCTAGGACACTCATGTTGTGGTGAGACTAATAAGATTTTTTCTCCCATAAACAAGACTTTAGATATGTATCACCAGCCATGACATTTAAACCTAAACTCATGAGTATTGACCCATCCAACCTCGACTTTAACGAGCTGGCTTTGACTGGATTTAAAAAAAAAAAAAACTCAACCCCGAACCAACCATGTCTTTAATGGGGACAACGGTGGGCAGGTTTGAGGGTGTAAGAAGCTGGCTCGACCCCACCGATATAATAATTAAATAATTTTGATTATACCAATAGTTAATAATAAAGATAAATTTATATTTTTTTCTTAAAATATATACAGTTCTTGAATTTCTTATTTTTTTAGGATTTTCAATGTCTATTTTTATATATTATTTGAATTATGATATTATATATATATATATATGACTTATTTAAAAAATATATTTATTTATTAAAAAAAGACTTAAATAAATTTTAGATCCCTATAATTTACGTATTTTTCCTTTTAGTCTCTCAATACTTTTTTAATGTTTTCGCCCCTAGTTATTTATTTTTTTTTTTGTCAATACAATTAGTTCCAGGTGCTAACTTCACTCAGTTAAGTAATGATATGGTAAGTTAAAATGCCACATCACACTATGCCACATGGCCAAATAACTCCATGTCAATTTTTTTTTTTACACTGAGGCCTGCTCAAGTGGATTGGGCACCTTTGCCCACTCTCCCATCATGTCCTCCTTCACTGTCTGGTTTTGTTTAAACCCTCAGAGGTCCATGAATTGTGGCTTCTATGGTGTCACCAAGCTTCGCATGTTCTACACTTTCCTCCTCACACTGTCTTTTTTTTTTTTTTTGTGATTTTTCAAATTGAAGAATAAATACTTCCCCCTTCTCTTATGACAGAATTTTCCCTTTTCTTTGCTACACCTCAGATAGCTCCCAAGAGCCCATGGGGTGGTTCCATAATGTCACCTTTCAATTAATTGAACGATTTGACCAAAAAAAATAATAATTGAACGATTCATACATAGGTAAAGGAACAATATCGTTGCTTTTGCGTGAGGTGGAACGATCCATATAACACCCCCTTTCTCTTCTCTTCTGTTTGTGTTGTTCTCACTCTCTCTTTCTCCTTTCTGATTGTTGGCTCAGATGCATGTGGAAGAGTTAGGCACATGCCGGTCACAAACAGTGGTACTAATTGTGTTGACAGAAAATTAATCACGGACCACCAAAAAAAGTATTGGGGGACTAAAAGAAAATACAAACAAAATTATAGGGACATAAAACATATATAAACCCAAAAAAAAATAGAGAAGATGAGATCCCACGATTTTTTCCAACCTGACACAGACCCGCAAGATGAGAGATTGGATGAGGAGAACAAAAAACCCGCCTCCACCCCGCCCTATGCCTATGTACCATTGGTCACCTATGGGCACTCTTAATATTAATAACAGAATTTTAATTTTGAGAAAGTAAAATTTACTTAGATTAATAAACTGTACAACTTGAAGGGAGGAATATCATCTTCAGGGGCATTAAAGGCCTTGTAGGACAATAATGAAGAACGAAATATACTCCTACTTTGCAACCCAGTTTTAATAATTACCTCAAACCATTGTGGAATGTTGAGGCACTTGATTCCACTATGTGATATTTTTCATATAGTAACAAATTGATTTACCTCAGTGTTAGAACCATTTTCAATTTACAAGAGGAAATGAGAGCTGAGAAAGAGACAGATATATCACGAGATTGAGTCCCCCTCCCCCTTCCCAGTAAGCCTCTCTAAACATCACTCACTGAAGAGCGTAAGTTGCTCTGAGATACTCTATAATTTCTGCACTCTCAAACATCTCTATCCCAGTGTTTGGATCCTCCAAAAAGGGTGCCTGTGAATCAGAACCATCAACGTTGAAATCATCACTAACCAAATGCCATGTAATGAAGTTTGTACAGAATGCGAATGATTGCATAAACTTGACAAACTCACTATTTGAATAAATCAAGTACCTGGAAATGACCAGTTCTCTGATATAGTATATTCCGTTTTGGGCTACCCCTAGCACAACTAAGATGAAATATTAAAGTAAGAAACATGAAGAAAACAAAAGTGGAATAATGTATGCATTATAAATCACCAATTAAGATTAAACCAAGGAGTGGATATCAACAGTGAAGTGAAATATAAAGAAAAAAAAAAAAAACATGGGGATATCAACATTTTTTTTTGGTAACCAAAAAAGAACATTAAAAAATAACCTTTCAAATGTATGCTGCATTAGCCTTCATTTTTAGTAGCTATTGTCACTAACCATTCATCAATGTTTTTCATTGGGCATCAAATCTAACAGTTTGCTGCTTAGAAAGTATGGACTTTACCTGCGAAGCAGATGTGGCAGCTCCAATTCCACAAGTACTTCACGAACAAGTTTGCAGAAAGGAGACCCCTGTAGATAATGGTTACATTATCATGCATACCAATCTATAATTTAGAGATAGCAGTCCGGAATTCATTAAACATTAGGATAAACGGTTTGCATGTTGTCAACCAACCTCATAAGCCCAAACAATAAGTGGCTTTGGAGGTAACTTTGCTGGAGTATAAGTTGTCCCCTGGAAAAAAAAAAAGTTAGTATTCATTGTATTGATAAAGTGAAATCTCAATGAAAACTAAAAATTGAAATTCATGTTTAGCAGTCTACCAGCCATCTTGCTAGAAATTCTTTACATAAATTTTGGAGAAAGGATTGCTTTTAAATAAAAGTAGTTATATCAGCCCCACTTAATAAAAAGAAACAAGTTAGACATTACCTTTCCAATACGACTAAGCATGGCAAGACCACAGGTCAGACTCTGCAGAAAAAGATAGTGTTTAGATACTGACATCAATGATACAATTCAATTTTCTGGTGAAAAACCAATGCTAGTGGTGTAGGTTCTAACCGTTAAAAATCCAAGTGATAAAGCAAGAGGGACATTTCCATCACCTACAGAATAGATAATGAATGGTCAACACTCAACAATGGGATAATTTTGGGTAAAGCATGTAAAATTAATATTCGCTATAACCTTGCAGAAAAATGAATGTTCATAAAATGAAGTGAAAGTACTCGCACAATGTTATGGTGCTTAGACAAATATATGCTGCAATGTTACAAGATGGTTTCTGAGATATGTAAAATAACGATTTGTCTAAACTTTCCGTTTTTTATGCTTAGTAAATTACACTACTTTCCCAAAGATATTTAAATTACACCGTATTTTCTATTTTGAAAAATTATATTCCCGTTTCCTAAGAGATTAATATGCATAGTCTAATTTAAGTTTATAAGCCTCTGAAGAGGAATTCTTTCCTTTTTGTGACTCTCAGCGTCATTGGAAACTACTTTTGAACCCCCTATCAATTTTGAAATTTCGGAAGATGAAATGAAAAAAAAAAAAATCATTTCTTCCTTTGAAGTCCCAAAGTTAGTAGGTGTTCAAAAATTACTTGCAGATGACACTAAAAGTTGCAGAGAGAGGAAAAATGCCCTCTGGAGGCTTGTTCATAGTTGTTAAACATCACTAAGAGGCTTGTCTATATTAAACAGACTAAAGTGTAACACATTTCATCTCTCAAGGAAGGGAAGGCAGTGTAATTCAAGCATCTCTTAGAGGAAGGGATGTAATTATCCTTTATGGGAGGTAATCTCTTCTCTCCTACATATGCCATTGTATTTTATAGATTGAAATGCAATGGGAAGACTGCAAAACATAAAAATGCAACAGAAAAGGGTATATATATATGAAGACACAAACCATATTTGCCCACCAAATACTGAATTATGTCATCTGATTCATACATCGAAACGCCTGTGTTTGGGTCAACCTGAAACCAAGAACATAACAAAATTGTTATTTCTTACTCAGGGACACTACATAATCATCATGAGGCATGATAAGGAGAGTGATGATAGATAAATACATAACAAAAAAATATTATTGTAAGGCAAAGCTTTCAGCAGCAACTTTGAAAAAGGAAAAAAAAGAAAAATACTGCAGCCTTAGATGGTTGTTAGTGATGTTTTATTGAAGTCAGTACACATTATCAAAAGATATATATGAATGGAATACAAGTAGTTTATACATAGGAAAATCTCCATAGTCTAGCTCTTTTGGAGCTCTATCAGATCTAACCATTTGACTTTAGCTTCCTTTTTTTGCAGGAGTATCTTATACCAGCACCTCAATCTAGGCTACATTTTTTCTTTAAAATTCAAATCTCCTGGGCCAATTTGCAAGAGTTGATGATGTAAGATGCCAGAAGGATTCAAGAACAACTACAGGATAGTTTCTGCATGCATTTCACTGAAGTAGTTTAGGTTAGTGGATTTTTATCCCTTCCTTTTTAAGATGTCTCAAAATTCATAGCAAAAAACTACTGATTTAGTTCTTCTGTTTGTTTTAAGGAGTCAATCATACCATGTAAGGGAACTGCTGTTTACCGCCCATCTCAAGAACCTTTGAACGAAAATTTGGGCCGTTTCTTGGGCAAGGATAGAAAAGAACGTCAAGGTCCAAAATAGCAACAATTTCTCTAACCTGTAAAGATAGTCAAAATATTAGTCCACAACAAAAAGAAGGCATGCTAATATAATAACAAAAGAATGTCACCACTAGTAGACAATCAATTAGGCAGATTTTGAAGGTCCAACTTTGTTATTATGCCTAACATTCTTTGCAACAGATGAAACGAAAGGAAAGGAAAGCATAGCAATTAATCCTGACAGTGGAGAGCAGGACTAAGAGTGTGTTTGGTAAAACTAACTGAAAAGCTAGCTGAAAGCTGAAAAACTGGTTGAAAGCTTAAAGCTAGCTGAAAGTTGAAAAGCTATTGAATGTATTTGGTAAAACTAGTTGAAAATGGTAAAATGACATTTAAGGACAATATTAATTAATAAATAATGATAAGTGGGGGTGATTGATGGTTAAACTTGTAATTAATTTTCAGCTAGTAGCTGAAAATTGGAGCTTTTTTAAAAAAGCTACCCCAACCCCAAGTAGCTTTTTAAGAAAAACTTGTAGCTACCAAAAAAGCCACATTCCCAAACACTGCTGAAATGGTTTCAGCTACTATTTTTAACTTTCAGCTAGCCGAAATGGCAATCCAAACACACTCTAAGTTTATGGTGAAAAACCATGCAGATCTTCAAACTCAAATTCCTAGAATCAAAAGATGAGCATAATGAATGTTTAAGAATTCAGATAATAGTAAGAGTTCATCCCTGTCATGGTGAAAAACTGAAAATCCATTTTGGTAACTTAACACTTCACGTAATAACAAGAGAATATCTAGGTAGTCTGTTCACCAATCATCATAGCCCCCCCCCCCCCTCTCCTCCAGTTCCCCCAGCAGTATCCCCATTACAAATGTATACGGACAACAAATGAATTCTTCAAAAAATTATCTCATGAAAAAAAAAACTTTAAAAGAAATTAATGTGAATCCTTCAAAACAAAAAACCATACCTTTCGACAAAATGGACAGCTGCACAAGATCCATGACAGTACATAAAGAACAAAACACCATATCGAATTAGTTTATTCCTTAATCCTTAGAGTAGCATGTAAAAATTCAAGAATAATGTAAAGGAACAAAAGCAAAATAGAAAGCTAGTTATCTATCTTTGCTTTGGGAGGAGAAGGAATGAGGAAGTATTTAGTCCAACCCCTGGATGCAAACTGACTAAATCCAGAATTTTTGAAATATTGACAGAGAACTATAAAATACCTCTCAAATTCATATATCTCAATAGGCTTCTCTGGGCGAGGGCCTAACTTTGATGTTTCTTTTACCTTAGAGCCTGAAACCATACTACTAATGTTGATTAAAATTAAAAAATAAAAATACAAATGAAGGGAAAAAGAAGCATGGAGCATAAATATGTTGCTATATGAGATAAGTATTTTCAGAAATTGTTCCAAATTGTATATCTCAGAGAATATAAAACAGCAGAGCCACTATCACTCAAACAAATTTTGTAATCAGCAGATACACTCAGCAGCTAAACCTTAAATGTTCAGCATTTTGAGTTTTCACAGCACCAAGTGATTAAAAAGACACATCCTTGTAAATTTGATTTGGGAACTTTATAAGCACTGCCATCTTAAGAGATATTTATGATTTTAAATATCAGATAAATGTTTTTTTCAGTAAGACGACTAAAGAGATCTTTCTTTGGAACCTTTTCATGCATGGACAACATGTATTTTTGTAGAAAACAATTCATGGAAAAAAGCTACCCAAAGGGAAAATAGTGAGATAATACATAACCATTACCAATTTGTCATACAACTTTCTGTGTTTGCACTTTCTAATTCTAAGTCATGGTTGCAAGTCAGACAGATAATTAATGACTATTTCACGATTGACAAAATTAACCTGGCATGCAATAATGAGCATTAAACATGAGAGAATCTAGGTGCTACCAGAAACTTCCAAAGCGTATTCATTTGGTGGGATTTCATCCTTAGAAACAAATGAAAAAGAGTACCTGTCATGGCACAACAAAAGCACAAAAAATTAAAAACTTCTTCTAGTCTCTTGATATATTTTCACATATAACACAGTCCTTTTAGAACAACCTCAAAATAAAAAATAATCTGCATATAAATTATGTTGGGTTGGCCTTTAGATGCTACTTTATATACTTTATATATAAACTACATCAAGTCATAATCATATGAGTCATTTATGCATTGAGCAGAATCTTTTTACAACCAAACAGAAAGGATAATTCCAATTCAAAACAGATATCTTAAATATGATTATCCACTTTCTTTGTACGAAGATAAATTTTACAAGTCGAGAGAGCTCAACACAAACACAATAAATTCAAAATTCTTACTAGTTTCTAGATATATGTTCACTTGCAAAATACCAGTACTTTTAGAAGTGCTTTCCTTTCAAATCATAGAATTTATATGGTGGCACCAATTTGATGACATCTAATAAAATCATCTTTCATGTGAAACCAATTCCAACCAGTTTTTCACAGTATCATGATCCTTCTAGCAGAAGAGCCACTGAGATTGTTTTACCACCACTCTACCTAGATAGTTACATCAACTCAATAACTATCACAATCTCCGCTCAATCAAACGAGGACTAAATATTAAAAATACATTATCAGTGAAAACTGAAAAACATGCCTCTGTGAAGCGCCTATTTTGTACCCAAAAACAGAAACCAAGCAATTCTTTGCACAAACCAGATACGGAATAGGAGCCCAATCCCATATATGCGTTTAATAAAAGAATTAAAAAAAAAAAAAGAATCAACCTTGAGTTTACAGTGTCACAGCCCACAAGTGTTAGAATTTAGGTCTTGTGGTAGCACAACTGAAAACTGAGGGAAAAAAAGATAAAAGAGAAGCAGACAAGGCAATATGCAGAGAGGAAAATTTGGTTACCCAGAAGCGAAAACTCCAGTAGCAAAGCGAAAGAACAAGGGAAGCGCAGCTCCAAAGACCTCACCAGATTTGTCAGGTCTGACGGAAAAGCGTTTAGGCTCAGGGGGTTTGAAATTGAGTGGAGGAGCAAATGACACTGAGGAAGAAGGTGAAGCATCTGATATTGGTGGTTCTTGTTGGGTGCTGACAGAAGTAGAAGTGGAAGGGGTTTCTGACATGGCTCTAATGCAAACACTACTTCTGGGTAGTTTTCTGGGCAGTGAAATGGGCCTATACACTGAGAATTGGGAAAGATTCAAAGCTCCTCCTGCCATAGCCATGACTTTGGAAAGGGGAAAGGTCCGTTCCTTCCTCGAACCTTGTAGCAGAGCAGTGTTGTTATGTTGGGAGCTTTGTGACCCTCTGTTACTGTTATTATGCTTTGATGGCAATTTGTATGGCCAATCACCAACGACATTCAAAGAAAGGTACTTGACTTGAAGTTGAGTTGGCAGATTCACAAGCACTCAATGTAAAATATCTACTTTGGAGGGTTCATTAAAGATTAACCAAAGTACATTTTGTTTGGCCCCATTTGTCTTTTCTTTTTAGCCTTTAGCCTCATGTGACTAACGTGCTACATAAAACTATATCTGAGAAAATTTAATTATTATTATTAATAAATAAAAGAGAGAACAATAAAATAATGATGGGCTGAATTAAAAAGTATTTTTAATTTTTAATTATTTTATATCAAGAAACTTTTTTTGTATAAAATAAAAAAAATCATGTGGTTTTATTTATTTATAAATTAAAAAGTATTTAAATTTAAAAACTTTATATAGTCTGAACAACGATGGGCTGCATGTAGTATGATGTATCCGTGGGGCATGGGCTGGGCTGGCCCGATCTGTAAGTCAATTTCTTGGGTGCTGTAAACTGGGCCAATTAAATGACTCTTGGGTTTTTGACCAAACAAAATATGACTCTTGGTTTATTAAAGAAGTAACATCAGTTTCACGTTGATGTATTTTAGTACAAAAAAACAAAACACACGTTGATGTATTTTATGTGAAAAATAATAAGTTGAGATATTTTACCAAAAAATAAAAAGAGAGATTGTTTCACGTTTAAAGTAGGATCTATTACAATAATGTCTATACAGATATTCTGTTCAAAAGTTTAGAAGTATATATATATATTTTAAAAGAGAATCGATCCATTTCCGAATTGAAATTTTTCCGTATGAGAGAGATATGGGCATGAGTGTATCTCTCTTCTATTAGAAAAATTCCAATAACTCAAAATAGTTTGGATTTATTTTTAAAAATATTTTTATGCATACACTTTATTCATTGGTATTTTATATAGAATGACAATCCAAAAAATATAATGAATAAGACATATTTTTTTTATTTTTGTTCGAAATAAAGACATATCTATATGTGTCATGATGAATAGTGTTTCTCCTGGACAAGGCATTTTTTTATAGTTAATCTCTCACCATGGACATTAGTGAATCAAACTAAAGGAAACCAAAAAATAACTAATATTTATGTTATTGATTCATATAGGCATATTCATCAATGAAAGTTGGTTTGAGTTAATAAAATATTATGATCAAATGAATTTGGATTATATTTTGGACTGAACCTCAAGAAAAATACAACATAAATCATCATGCAAAATATGTGATATATCCATGTAATACTCAATCACAAGAGAATCACTAAATGTATTAATTTTACTAGCACAAATTTGGGTAGTGGTATGATTAATTCATGTGGCCACACAACACAATTGAATAACTCAATCCTCTATACAACAATTATGACATCTCTTGGATGATCTCTTTAACCTTCTTCTATATTTCTCAAACGCTAACTTGAACATCAAAGTACATTTGCATATACCACCCCTACCTACAACAAATATCTGATAATTCTAATCACCTACAACCTAAATATTTGACCATTTACCTACTTTCTTTAAATGGAAACATTGCCATCACTTGTGGAAGCGTGATTAAATTCTACTCCCACCATGATCATTCAGAGGAATATAAGTGTGATAAAGAAGAAACTTCAGTAAACCTGGTCAATCAAATAGGGGATAAATGAAGATCAAGGCCAACCTTTAAGGACAAAATTACCACAGGAACCTTATGCTAGAAAGTTAAAATGGGCGATCACAACGTGAGTTTAATTTATTAAAAGGCGATCCTTAAGGATAGTCAAACAAGTACTACAATTGGTTAGACAACAAAGTTCGTGATTAGACAACTCAAGAGTTGACTCCAAAAAACGTGAACCATTGTTATTCGATAATGGGAAAATCAACCTATGACATAACCATAAGATTCGTAGACACCATTCAAGTTAGTCAATCAAGTATTTGAGAAAGTTGATAGAAAAACCAATGAGGAGGATCAATACCTCCCCATAAAAACAAAGAAACAACAAGTTAAATCTAAAGGGAAAACCTATGCCATCTTAGAAGGCTTCATGAGAAATGGATCATTCAAATTATGAAGAAACATCTATGGGATGTACTGAAAATCTCCTCATGAAAAATTATCAAGGTCAAAAGTACAAATAACAGTTCCTCATGTCTACGATTCAGTGACAACAATTTCGATAATACCATACCGAGCCATGATAACCTTATGGCAATTTTAAGGTTTATGGGCAACTTTAAAGTTCGGCGAACCTTGATGAATTATAGAAGTTCAGTCAATAAAATGTTTTACAAACTTTTCATAAAAAGCTTAAGGTTAGAGTTAAGGTACTTGTGATGGAAAACCTTAATTCAAAATAAATCATTTTCATTCAGCAGCTTCCAAATAAGCTTACCCAAAATAGCCATATTAGACAATTATCTCTTATGATACCTAAACCTCCAAAATGTTTAGAAAATATAATGGTGTTCTAGTTAATAAAATTAAAATTGTGTTTTGATCTACCACCTCCAGAAATGAAATTATGGGTTAACATTTCAAATTCATAGCAAACATTCTAAGGAAATCAATACAATTTGTGTGGTGTAGATAGGTAAAGAGGATACGACAAAGTTAGTGAGACAAATTGTTTATGCCTTATTTAGAAGTTTACCTTTCCGAGAATCCACGTGCCTTCGAATATTTTTAAGATGATGGTTAAAAGTTGACTTTCTGACCTTATAATGTTGAAGATTCCTTCTAATATCGTTCACAGTTCTAATAGATAAGGTTAACATAATATCTTTCTATCACGAAGAGCATTGGGCGGAATTGCTCTAGATTTCTCCACATTAACTCTCACACATGTCACCTGAGGTGAGGTAAAAGTCATCCAAAATAGAAGAGATCAAATTAACTTGAGTACTACTAACCCTACAGATCTGTTAGGTTCAAATGAGGGGAGAGGAGGTGATATGATATTTTATCTTGTTTGGTTCGAGGAGGGGAAGTGAAGGGAGGGGAGACATTTCTTGTTTGGTTCACAAGAGGAGGGTAGGGAAAATAAAACTATTTTACTTTTATATCCTTATATTTTTACAACATTCAACTTTATTAATATAAGTGGAGGAATATTTAAGTAACTTTGATTGTAAATTTTATTTTAAACCTCCTCATCTCCCTTCCTCTCCCTTCACTCTTGGAGGGGAGACAAAATGCTAACATGAGGGATTTTTGCCCCTTCCCTTCCCCTCATAAAAATTAAATTGAACCAAACATGACAACCCTCTTAAAATCCCTCACATCCCCTTCCCTCCAAATCCCTCTAACCAAACAATACCTACATAGAGCATGACATCATCTGCAAGCAGAAGATATGATATTCTAGGCCCACCTTTTGCAATCTATATAGGAAGTAAAGAACCATCTGTTAGGAATATGCACTAGAGACTTATATGTTAATGAACATCCATCACTTGTATCATGTTATTTTATAAAGGCAACTTATTCTTTTAGAATATAGTTAATGTCCTTAGAATAGTAAGCTCAAATTTCATAAGAAATCAAGTAGATGACTTGATCGTGAGATCTTATGAAGAACTATTATTAAATAGTCCCTAGTCAAGTATCATCTTAGGACAAAGATGCATTTAGACTAGTATGTGAGTTCATTGATGATCACATCTCACGGATCATGGATATGAGATATCATGTGCTCACATAGGTACACATTAAGAGTAATGGTGTACTGGACAAGCCCACCTTAAAAACGTTGCATGGATTGTTACATAAGTGTCATGAACGTTTCTTAAATCGATAAGTGTTATATGAAGTCCTTCGACCTGAAATCACTACGATTCCTACATAAGGAATTATATGTTTTAATTATCATCAAACGTTGCCTGTAACAGGGTGATCATAAAGTTTGTATTTGGACATATAATAAATTATGGTGGAATGTGAGTGCCCTAGATGAGATTTGTCCCTCCTATGTAACAGGAGTTATATCTGTAGGCCTCTTGATAAAGTGAGATTGCAAAATGCATGGCCATGCTCAGGAGGATAAACATGAGATGTTTATTTTCTATATAATCTACTTGGGGATCAAGAAAACATAAATTGAACTATACAAGGTTGACACAATCCATGCCCTTGTGTTCAATTAGATATTTGGACAAAAAGACAGATCATATAAATTATTATCATAAAATAGGATCTATCAAAGTTATTGATAATCTCAATATTTGGATAGTGATGTATTTCTAGATACCGCTCACTATTTATGATATTAAATATAAAAGGATTTTTATTTAATATCATAACCAAATATTAAAAGCCTTTTGGGTCACACACATACAACATGCCACTAGGAAAAGATAATAATTCTAATTTAATTTAATTAGAATTATAACATAATGGGCCAGGCCCATAAGTGTGAGGGTTAAGTGAGTGAGGGGGTAAAACTCTAGCCACCACTTTATAAATAGAGCATGAGATGCATTACCCTATGCACATAAGCAATCGCCTTTTACTCTCTAAGGCTACTAGCAGAGTTGAGGAGGGTTTCCTAGTTCGGTTGTTGGCGTGGACACCACTAGAGACGTGGCTGCTATTGCCTCGTTCGCAATCCTTAAAAGGTATAACCTTTTGTTTTATACCCTTTTACGCCTTTGATTCGTGTTTTCGCATAACGATCATAACAAGGGAGGGAATCCATTTATTTCCGCTGCACCCTGACCACATGCTTGATTCCCTTTCACCATCATCCATTTTGCTTTCCATCATAAGAGATAGGCATTTCATACTCAAAAACAAATAGATGAGGAGACATAGGTTCCCTCTACCGGAGACCCCTTAAAGAATGAAAACTAGGTTCCATTCTATATAATAAATAAAGGAGTCTTAGATACACACCACATAATAAGATGGATGGTTCTACTTGGGAGGCTAAGTTCTCTGAGAGGATTTTGAAGAAAACTCCAACCAATATAATCATATGCTTTCTCTAAGTTGATCTTGATAGCTAAATATTCGTCGTTACTCTTACTTTTATTTGTAAATGAATGACTTCTAATATAAAATTACATTATCTTCCACACTTCTTCCTGACACAAGCTACTTTGGAAAAGACCTATGAGATCATCTAAATAAAGGCGAAGTTTGTTAGCAAACACTTTTGAGATTAGGGTAATCCACCTCATTATAACTGTAAGAGTTTGGAACAAACAATAACCAAAGAAACTCTCGTTTAAAACATCTCTAACTAGTTTCTAAACATCATCTCCTACCATATGCAGGTGGCTGCTACGGTGGGAATTTAAAATTGTGCACCACCGGTGGTGCACCCAATTTTACCTTCAATATCCGGTTATCTGACCTGTCTAAAAATAATAACTTTTTTATTTAATTAAAATATTGCTTTTAATAATTTGCATAAAGTCCTTTTGTTGTCTTCTATCTCTAGTCTACCTCTCCAGCTATTTTAGATCTGAGAGTCTCACTCAAGCCGGATCAATGTTCTTCCTCCCCTTAATTCCCCCATTCTTCCTCCCGTGAGAAAGGCAAAATTAATAAATTCTCCCTTAGTTACTTAACATCTCTCTCTCTTAATTACCGAGTCTTCAAGTTAATTGTTTTTGTGCCTATTGTTAGACAAGTGGCCTCACTAACTTAAGAGGGGGTGAATTAAGTTATTCGATTTTATCTAATCTTTTCGATTACTAATTTATCTTGCCCTTAGTGTACTTAAAAAGGCTTTAATTAAGATGAAGAAGAATGCGTACTCTTAATATGATGAATATATAATCGTGAAAGTTAAATAAGAGTTAAGGGATAAGAAAGTGCAAACTCAGTTTATATTGGTTTGGCCAACCACTTGCCTATGTCCAGTCCTCAAGTACCCACTTGAGATTTCCACTATTTGTAAAACTCTTTACAAATAATGAATCCTCCAACACCTTGGAACCCTTCCCTTGTGTTGAGATTCACTCACAATACACGAGAGGCACCCTTTCTTCAATCACACAGTAACAAAATGAATTTTGTACAAGTGAACTCTCTTTTAGAGTGGATATTACAACTTGAAGAACCTATAAGAATCCTTAATAATTTGCAAGTGTTTTGGCCAAAATAATTCTTAAAGAGATTTCTCACTTTTTGTTATTTCACATTGTAATCTCCTGATTTTTTTGAAATGAAGACACATATTTATAATAGAACAATTGAATCTATGTATCCTTTGATAAGGAATTGTGTCTCTTCATAATTTAAAAAAAAACTCGTTGGTAATCGATTACAAGAATGTGGTAATCGATTACACCATTTAAAATTCAAATGGTTTATGAAACGTTGTGTCTGAAATTTGAAATTTGAATTTTCTGCACACTAGTAATCGATTACAACATCTGGTAATCGATTACCAGAATCAAAATTTCGTTCCAGAAATTGAATGCTTGCTGGTAATCGATTACAATCCAACTGGTAATTGATTACCAGTTCAAAATATTTATTTTGAACTTAATTTTGGTTCATAAAACATTTTTGCATAAACTTTATTTTAAAGGCCAAATTACTTGCAAAGTCTAGAATTCTTTTAACACTTTATCTAACTAGACTAATACTTATCTAACATCACTTGTAGTCTTGATCTTGCATTGACCTTGCTCCTTGCTCTTTCTCTTTCTTTTGCCAAATTCTTTTTGTCAATCTTGTGAACTTATTTTCTTGCTATTGGCATCATCAAAACCTGCATATAATATATCTACAAGTATATGCATCTACACCTATCTCTCTTAATTACTCACCATCCCATCCTATCTGTATTTCTAAATGACTATATCAACCAATTCATTTCAATAAAACAAAATCCACTGCCAACTCATAGCACACAAGGCTCTCTTTCTTCCTGCAAGGCTGCAACGCACTAACTCTCTTTCTCTCAAACAAATAAAACGTACGCAACACTCCAACTGGAACCATGTGGTGCTTCGAAAACATGGGCGACTTCAACACATGAAAAATGGCAACCGTACAAGTGTGAACAAAGACAAAACAATGAAGAAAAGAAAAACAGGGAAGATTGGAAGAGGGTTTGTTTGAACAAGCGCACAAATAAAATGACAATGGATTAATAGTCTGCACAAAAAAATGTTAATGAGGACTTGGTCCGATTCTAGCATAAGGAGTCTGTGACTTTTCTGGAATCCATACTGGAGAAGAAGAAAGCTCTGGTTCCAATGCCATCCATCCACAACGACAACCTCTGCAAAACCAAAAAATCATTGACAATGGTATCTCCCAATGACAATGGTACCTCTGAAATTCAGTTGTTGAATGCCGCGAATAAACACCCATCCAGTTGAATACAATTTCATGTCCCCAATGCAGCCATGGAGGCTTTGGACTTAATTTGAAATTAGGTCGAGAAACAAATGGTAACTCAGAGGACCAATTGGAAATTATTAAAACTTTTAGTTCCAACCTCTCTCTTTTATAACTCTAGATAATCAGTCATTAATATGCACCATTGAATATGTAATGAATATATCTAATGGTCCTTTAATTGTGTATCACCGGTGATGTAGTATTTTGCTAACCCACCGTAGATAGCACCCCATATGCAAATATTTCTTAAAGAAATAGGATTGAAAATCATATAGACCCAAAGCCTTAAAGGATTTAATGCACATGAGAGCCTTGTAAACTTCATTTTTCAAGAACTGTTAAGGCTACTTCGCTATGAGTATTTAGATAAGGGAAAAGGTCATGAAGGAATACTTTATCTCTCAATGCTAGATTCCATAGAGAAAATATTCTTACAGAAATCAATAGCCTTGCAACATTCATTATACCAAGACCTATCATTACTAATCAATCCTTAATATTATTTCCTTTTCTTTTGATTATTGTTTATGCATGAAAAATGTGGTATTTCCACTACAACATTTTAGGCTTTAGGCAACGCTTTTTTAGGCAACATTTAGAAAATCGTAGCTGAAACATAGGCAAGACAACGATTTTACTAACTGTGGACTATTTATTGGTCAAAAATTTTAGAATTGTTCCTAAAACACACAATAGGCAACACATTGTTAACTGTAGCTAGTTTGTTTGCAAATCGTTCCCAAAAGCTTTAATATGCAACGACTCTTCAACTGTAGCTATAATAACTTTGGCAACTATAATAAAACCATTCCCAAAAACTGTAATATGCAACGGCTCTACCTTTATTGTAGTATATTTTTAATTTTATATTTTTTTAACCATTTTAAACTAAAACTATCTGAGCTGAGTATGAGGAGTAAAACCTAACGCCCTTATTCATCTATCATCCATCTTCAGTTTTTCTTCTAGTAGTAGAACCCTAGCAGCCGCCACCTCATGCTTCACCATGCCCGTCTCCGCCTCCGTCGACTGTCAGTCCACCTGCGCCTCCGTTTCCATTTCCGTGGCCTAGGCCTAATGACAGAGCTTCGTCTTCCAGGAGCGTATCTCTGCCTCGAACCTTTACCCTAGTCGTTGCTTCGCGCTCCGCCGATCGTCGTGCGTCTCTGCCTCCGTCTCCATGGCTCTATGTCTCTCCCTCTGTCTCTATGGACTCGACGCATCTGCCTCCGTCTCAGTGGACACCATCTCCGTCGAGCTCTGCACTCGCACAGTCGTGCTCTGCTTCCACCATTCTGCGCTTCTAGTTTTGTCAAAGGTAAGACTCATCAATTAGCTTCAGTTTTTTATTTCCTTCTTTCTGAAACTATACCATTTTCGATTTTGCTTGTTCTCATGATAGTCAATCAATGTGTACCGTTGTTTTTAGGTCTTGATGAGATTTACATGCTTTTTCCAACTGATTAGATTAGATTCCTTTAATTTCCCTTTTGTTATTCTTTGTTATGCAAAACTCATGTCTTTTCTAATCACCCCTTCTCCAGCTTCTTATAAATGCAGATTCAAATCCAATGTTATTAGTTTTTCTTAATATTCATTTTTCATAGAAAAATAGATTTAGCTACAATCTCTCTAATCCGATTGGTAATTGTAAATAAAGAGGGAAATATCCACCTTGAAGCTCCAGAAGCATCCGAATCTAGATACTCCAGAGCTCCAAATCCTAGTCCCAATTCGAATTATGATTCCAGTGCCGTTAAGATAAAAATAAATAGATAGGTCTGTTTTAAATTGGTTTAGTTTTTCATATCTTTGTATCTTATAAAAATAACTTCAATGCTTTTGTTGTAAAAAGGGATATGCTTCTTTTACACTCTGGTTTTGCTCTGCTTCTAGATTTGCATAAACAATGGTGAATGGTCCATGTGCTTGATTTGTTCATTTTTTAATATCTATGTACAAGGATAATGGCCCTTTGTGGCATTGTGTTTATTTCTTAATTCAAACAGGGAATACAAATTAGAGACATTATTATAGCATTAGACACTCCATAATTTAGAACTTAGGAGAGCTTCCTTAGGAGCATTTCTTCTTTTCATCTGTTAGTGAATTTAAAATGTTAAAAACAATGCATAACATTTCCTAGTTAAAAATGGAGTGCAACTGTAAGTCTCTACTACTTGACATAGCATATTAACAGGATTAGAAATTTAGAATAGCTTTAGTTTGAAAGTTTTCCCAGAAGAAAAATTCAAACAAGAATTAATATGATGACAACTATTCATCTCTATAATGTTATATACACACTTTAAGAAGAATAAAGTCAGAGCAGGCATGTGGTTCCTTTTCAATGTTTTTTTCCTATTATAAGTTTGTCCCATCTTGGACTGTGAATTCTTTTCGCTTGATGTTGCAATTAAAATATACATTTAGCCACCTATATAAAATATAACATAACTTTGTATGAAGCATGACTAAGAAATCGATATTGCCTAAGCAAGGCTTGAAAGACCTAGTTGTGACACTCTTTTGTGGTTGATGATTATGTCCATCTGTTGGAGAAGAGCTTTGAGGAAGAGAACAAACTGGAGCCAGAGAGGAAGACCTAGTTGGCCAAGAAGCTGGGCTGCAGCCAAGGCAAGTGGCTGTGTGGTTTAATTTCAGAACCGCAGGGCTAGATGGAAGACCAAGCAACTTGAGAGGGATTATGATGTTATCAAGGCTTCCTATGATTCCCTACTTTCAACATATGATTCTATTACGAAGGAGAATGAGAAACTCAAATCTGAGGTACATATATACATGTGTACTATTAAATAGAGTTGATTCACCATCATTATATGTATGCAATAGCAATAGCAATATTATGATTTTTTTTCTTTGCTAAATTTAGATTTGGTTGATCATGTATGCAATATGTAAATTGGGGAACACTAAAATGATTACAGCTGTGCATAAAAAGGTGATCAAATATTGGGTGAATAGAATATGAATTTTGTGTCAATCAGTTGTGGGTTTGAGTTCCTGAATACCAAGAACCTTACCTCTGAATTTTAATTGGAGGAAAAATTATACCTTTCCAGAGTTTTCAAAATATGCTTAAGACTTCCTTTTATGAAAAGGATAGATGAATTTTGATTATAAATTAGTTATATATAACTTTAGTTATATATGAGAAAATTGATTCACAACCACTAGTTGTTTTCTCATATATTCACAACCAACTTTACTTTTTAATGTTTATATATACATGATATGCAGGTATTCAGAGCATTCCTTAGTTAAGATAAATCATAAGATACACACAACATTCATTATAGTTGAGATAAAATCATAGATACATAGAGCATTTGGCTACCACTGACTCCAAAAGTGCCCAAAAAAACCATTAATAATTAAGAGCTTACTCATGTGATAATCTATGATTTACGTGTTGATTATATTGCACGTGACCCGAGATCTAGAAAGATTGAATCTTTATGTTGATGAATGAACCTTGAGGGTGGTTGTTTGTTCTTGTTGCTGAACCATGAATTGCTATGAGGTCTTTTATTTTTTTTCATGGTTTTTTGATGAAAACTAATTGGGGTATTGCTCTAATGTATGTTAGAAAACTAGAAACCAATTTTCATAATTTTTTGAATTTTCTATGAATTGTTATAAATTTCTGAAGTACTAGTGCCAGATTTTTTTAATTGTTTGTGATTTTTTATAATTCTAACTAGTTTAGCACTTTTAATGAACAAGCTAAATTTTTTTTATTATATTTTAGACTTATCATAGGTTACATCGGGAGAGTTCATGTTAATTGGAATTAAAATAATTTTGGAAAGAAAATTAAGTATTACCATTGTTAGCTCAGGCTACATTTTCTAAGTTCAGAATTTTTCTGGTAAAATTATTTATTAAACTGTATTAATGTGTCACTCTTTAAATAGGGAAAAAATATTTTTTTTTTGAAGTTTTATATGTTAAGGATAATGGGTAAAATTTTTGTGAACATTGGGCTTATATAAAATTTATTATGAATTTTCCATTGTACTAGATTCAGAAAATGGCAGCCTCTAGTTTTTGGGGCATAACTCTTAAGGGACTTAACCAAATTGAGTAAGACCAACTTAATGAATATTAAAACATATAAGCCCATGTATAGGGTTAATTTCATGAAATTTTATATACTTGATTAGTACTTGAATTTGTTTTTTAAGTTACTTGAGTGCTTAGAGTAGTACAATATGTTATTTACTTTGAAATTTTATTTACTAGATTAGTATAGTTTTAGGTGCTACACTTAGAGTAGTCAGCTTGGGAAGTACGTAACATAAGCTATAGGAATCCTTTTTCTAATGATTCATATTGTATTTGAAAGATTAATTAGATTAGTACAATTTTACTTATGTACTTTGTTTTCTTTTTTGATTTGTAGAGCTTTGATAATTTACCATATGGGAAAGGAAGCTAGACTGTCAAAATCTAGAACAAGCAAAATATCTTGGATCAGAATCAAGGTATTCACACATCTATATGTCATTCACATTAATGAATCAAGTTTTACTCCATACAACCACACAGCCCTTTGCATTATCTGATTGCATAATATTCACCATTGTCTTGTTTTCTTATATCATAAAGAACTTGTTTTCAGGCTGGTGCTTTGATGCTTGCCGACAATGGCATTTGTTGCATTGATGAATTTGACAAGATGGACATCAAAGATCACGTAATTGTTTTTTTACAACTTGGCCTAATTGCTTTTGTTTTCCCTTTTCTGATTTCAGTATAATGTGGCTATTCCACCGGCTATATGCTTATTTAGAGCTTGATTTTGGGTATCTTATTTCTGTAAGAATATGATAATATCATGAAATTAATTGGAAGACAATAATTGTTCATTGGTTTCCCTTATTGATCTATTTATTTTTCTCTATTTTTATTTAATTTAAAATAAATACAGGTTCTATAATAAAATATTGGCTTAAATATGTTTTTAGTCCCTATAAATATAGGTCATTTTGTTTTTAGTCCCTGTAATTTTTTTTTTTGGTTTTTCATCCCTATAAAATTTTCCGTTTGCCATTTTGGTCCCTGCCGTTAACTTTAAGCTTATGTGGCTAACGGAGTGCCACGTCATCCTGCCACATGTGATTTTTCTTCCAGCTTAATTTTGTTTTTAGTCCCTATAAATATGGTCCTTTTGTTTTCAGTCCCTATAATTTTTTTTTTGGTTTTTCATCTCAATCTCATCCCCATCCAAAATCACAGCCTCCTTTTGCTTCTTCTACTGCATTGTTACACTTGAAATTCTTGAACTCTTCACTGTGGGTTTAAGGAAATAAATTCTTTATGTATTCAATTATTTGAAATCTATAATTTTAAATTTGTCCACATTTTCGTCAATTGTTCACTGGTGGCCAATTCTTTTTTGTTCCCACGTGTCAAACTTTTTATCTTAAGTTGATCCACACCCTAATTAAATTCTTAATATAAATACTTAACATATGAACCAAATTCAATGTACTGCAAAATTAGGTATAATTGCTTCATTTCATTTATAATTTTTTTGTACATATATTAAAGTACAAAACATAAATATTAGACACAGAAAATGAAATATATCTACTTGTTTAATTTTAAAAACTAAAATAGTAAAACGTTATCATATATTTATTATATATGATATTATAAACTATACTACACTTAAATTATAATCCACTTCATAAAAAAAGATAACAATTAACAAATGAATAAATTTAAAAAAAGGACGAAACTGATATATTATAATATTCAAAGAGATAAAATCAATATCTACGTGCTACTCAACTAAGTGTTCACATTATTATTTTTACTATATTTTGTGATGTATCAACAAGGATTTAAAACTCTTATTTACCGTGATAATTTTAAGTTTTGTAATATTATAAAAAATATAGAGTACAAAGAGATAATTTATAAATATAAATTTATTTATGCATTATGTATTAAAATTTTCATTTATACATTTTAATATATTTTCTTATTAACACAATACTCATTAAAATGTACACTAATTTTTTTTCTTTTCAATATATAAATTGAATAATATTTTAATTACCTATATTATAGGTTAATTAATTTTCACATGATTTAATTAATTTGAATACCAAATCCGTGCATCGCACGGGATCAATACTAGTTTCAATACACTTAAATTCACTGTATAAAGTGGAAAAAACTTGTAATGACCTTTTTTTCTCTACAATTCTATTTTTATCCATTGACTGACAAAATTTTCACTTTATTTACAATTACAAGCCTTTTTTGTTACTAAGGACAAATTACATTAAGTTATATATAAGTCATCAATAGACATAAATCAAATGAGAATTTTGTTAGTCAATAGACAGAAAAAAGGTCGTTACAAGTTTTTTTCACTTTATACAATGAATTCAAGTGTATTAAAATTTCAAATAATTGAATACATAAAAAATTTATTTCCTTAAACCCACCATGAAGAATTCAAGAATTTCAAGTGTAACAATGCAGTAGAAGAAGCAAAAGGACACTGTGATATTGGATGGGGATGAGATTGAGGTAAAAAAAAAAAAAAATTATAGGGACTAAAAACAAAAAGACCATATTTATAGGGACTAAAAACAAAATTAAGCTGGAAGAAAAATCACATGTGGCAGGATGACGTGGCACTCTGTTAGCCACATAAGCTTAAAGTTAATGACAGGGACCAAAATGACAAACGGAAAATTTTATAGGGATGAAAAACCAAAAAAAAATTTTACAGGGACTAAAAAAAAATGACCTATATTTATAGGGACTAAAAACATATTTAAGCCTAAAATATTTAGGTCGCAGGGAGGAGGTTGTTGAACATGGAAGAATAGACTTTTCAACTAGCTACACATTAGCTATAAACATTTCCGTAGCTAGAGATTTAAAAAAACCGTTGCTTAAAGTTATAGTATAACCGTTGGATATAATGATCAACAACATTTAAACAAACGTAGCCTAAACTAATAGACCGTTGCCTAAGGTCTCTTGGGAGTAGGCTTGAAAACCGTTCCCTAAAAATGTTTTAAGCAACCGTTATGCTTACCGTGGCTGGAAACGTCAAAAAACCATTGCCTAAAGGAATATGCAACGACCGATAATTCCACGCCTGCAAAACCGTTACCTAAACTTTAAGGAACGGTTTTTCGTTGTTGCCAGAGACCAAAAATGTTGTAGTGTTCTTTCACCAAATTTCACCCACGACTTTCTAGATTTCTCTATTCACAACATTTCATAAAAGAAACCTTTTAAAATAAAAGCAAAGTCACTAGGCGTAGGAGAAATGTCTTGAAAAAGGTTAACATATGACATAGAGAAACGATCCAATATTAATAAATAAAGATTAATAGGCACAAACATATATTTGTGATTTTCTTATAACACAATTCCGAAATATCAATTTTAAAAAATTACTAAATACTTATTTCAAAGGTAATTCATTTTCTTATGTTAATATAAATAAAAATCATAAAAATTTATAAATATAAAAAAATTTCAATTGGAGAAACCATGACCAATTTTGGATAGTAGAAAATCCTCACATGTATTGTTCTGTTTGTTTTAAATTACCTCCATACCAAACCAATGTCTGATATGGACCGAAATAAAAGTATGTTTTGATTAAAATGTATGAAAAAGCATAATTTATCACTCTTACGTCCAGAAAAATCTTATCCAAATATATCATTCATACTGAAACATAAGTAAAAAAATTAATTTATATTAATTAAGAATGTTAGTTAACCTCATTTAATTTTTTTTGATATT
This sequence comes from Sesbania bispinosa, assembly GCA_026901365.1. Classification (NCBI taxonomy): domain Eukaryota; kingdom Viridiplantae; phylum Streptophyta; class Magnoliopsida; order Fabales; family Fabaceae; genus Sesbania; species Sesbania bispinosa. The sequence continues at coordinate 143,782 of QLOH01000789.1, read as the reverse complement.
TTTCATATACTTCCCTTCATGAAATACTTCTATTTAGTTGGAACATGCTTCAAATAAGAATTCTTTCTCCATTTTGAAAGCCACTTGATTTATTAAATAGGATCATTAAAAAATAAAATTTGAATTAAATAAAGGATATTTTGGGATGATATAATTAAATAAAGTGAAATGAGTTAAAATTAACCTATAATTTGAACCATCAAACATGAGATTTTTTTCTTATATTTTAGTTTGGAGGAAGTATTTTGTAACTGATTTCTAAGTTAAAGATAAATCCTCTAAATGCATAAGCTCAAAAAAGTTTTCAAGTCTATTCACAAGTTTGATAACAAATATGATGTTAGTAATTAAAATGTGTGAGTTTAGAGGTAAAAATATTTTTTTATTCAGCCCAAACATGTTGATAGAAATGTTGACATTTATGTCTCCAAATAACCCCAAGGGGTTGGTCGAGTGGACTAAGACATGGTCTCGTACGTATATGACAGTATATAACAGCCGGTCGCGAGTTTGAAGCCCCACTAGTAAAATATAAATATTTTTGTAAGTGCTCAGATAATCAGGAGGTTTTCACGACTTTGGACTTAACACCATCCGCTTACCCTAAATTTAAATTCACCAAAAAAAATTTTACATCTCCAAATGTGATTTCAAGGGCTCTCAATATCCTCATGTGCAAGACACGTGGCAACATTTAGTTAAGGTGTAGTATATATATTATTAAAATGAATAATTAATAATTATCACCAATTGTCAAACGACATAATGAGTGCTTACGTGAGTCCTAAATTCTGCAAGAAAAGAAAAATTAATTAACCAGTCAAAATAACTTATGTGCTACTCAGCGACGCCGTCCAACCATTGAGATGCAAATGTCACCATCTCGTGAGCCTTGTCAGCCGACCATGGTCCCTTTCTTTCATCTTCAAACAGTCCAAAAGCCATTAGCAAAACGAATTGAAGAGAAAGGGAATTAATGTTGCAGAAAATTATTTTGGTCTCTTGTGGCGTGTGTGTGTATGTATGAAAAATTAGGGCAGCTTTTATGACTTTCAGGGTGATCGAGAAAGAAAAATAGTCTCTAAACCGAAAGTGGAGTTTAGTGTATATAACATTTCATGAGTTCTTAAAGTCCAACGTGAAAGAATGTATAGAATCTTTCTTCTTTGGGAAGGATGGTTATATTACAAAACAATTAGAACCAAATATCTTTTGTCTTTTACTACAACTGCAAATGAGCTGAGCTATTCATGAACTATTTGAACTCGACTTGTTAAATGCTTGACCAAGCTCGTTTGTTTAATTAAACAAACAAGCCCAAACTTAAAGTTGGGCTTGATTATTTAAATTAGTCAAGCTCAAGCTTTATAAGCTTGACATTTTTTTTTACTCTTTTATAAGTTTGACATTATTAAAAGCTCATGAACAACTCGCTTATTATATATATAATAATTAATTAATATAAATAATTAAAGTAAAGTAAGATTAATAAAAATTAGAAAAAGAAAACATACAGTTATAAGCTTTTTTTTAAAATAAATAATAAAGTAAAATAATTACTCTATATATATGAAAATAAGTATTGAAATATTTCTTATATTAGTCAATAAGTTATATATTGAATTTCGAAAAATATAATATTTTAGAATTTTTTTTAATTATATATATATATCATATATTAAGAATATATTTTAATTTTTATATTACCATTTAATAATAAAATATTTATTATATACTAAATTCATAAACTTTAAAAATGTTTTAAAGAAAAATTTTATAAGAACAAAAATAATGAAGTTATAAATGACCTAAACAAGTCAAGCCCAAACTTTGTTTTTTTTTAACAAGCTAAGCCCAAGCTTTAAGTTTGACTCGTTTAAATAAATGAGTCAAGCTTGAGCCACCCATTTTTTCACAAGTCAATTCAAAGCTTCAGGTACTCGGCTTACAACCCTATCTTTTATTAATTCAATCATTATTTATTTTCGCATTTTCTTGTTTATACTTTGCTAAATGTTGTTTAAAATTGTACAATTAATTTTTGGCATTTTCCATATATACTCAAGAGTAAAACATGTTTACACCCTAACTTGCCACTACAAGGGCATGAGATCTCATGGGTAAATAAATCCACCAAATTTCTATTTTGTAAAATTATTATATATAATAGTTAAATTATTTTAACATTAATGTTACAGAAACAAAACTCTCATGGGGAGCGTTATCTTGTACTATTTCAATTTTATTGACTAGTTACATCTTGATTTTGTAGAGAAATTTTTTCTGGAAGAATTTTCCTCAAAAAAGATTACCATCATTCACCTTTCAGAATTCCCACCATGATTTATGCAAGTCATCACATTATTATTTTTTTATCTCAAATTCTTGATATGCAAAGGCATATTTCTCAGACTAACTTGCGAAAAAATAAACTCATTGTCACTTAAATTAATGTGTGTATATATATATATATATATATATATATATTGTTAAGTGCCATTGTTGGTTTTATTAATAGAATAATTAAATCCTTCTAGAGACCAAGAATTTTTATTCTTCTCAACTATTTTTCTATTCAAACTCGTCCTAGCTAGGCTCCTAGCCACTCCTACATCCTCAATTCTACATCTAGATCGACGTTTAATTTCCATGAGCACTTGAGCTGAGAATGCAAAATAAATGCCCCAATAAAGAACTTGTAGAAACTTATTATAAGAGAAATAATTTTTATGTTTGTAAGTCAAATTTCTAATAAGTATATTTAGCCAGTTATTAAGGAATTAAAAATCTAATTATTCAATAAAAATTACATTTAAAAAAATTAAAAGAACATAAGACTTTCTTTTGGAAATAATTAAAACATTTAATATATATAATACATTAATTGCTTTGTAACCAGCACACTTAAAATAGAAATATTGACTAGACATAATATTGGTGTGCTTTAAATGTGTTAAAAGAATGTCTAGATGTATATATCAAATGTAATTATATTAAAAAAAAGTTCATTATACACTTTATTACACATTATATTCATTTTTGAATCGTGTGTTGTGTGGGATATTTTTTTATAAACGTACTTAGGGATAAAAATAATTTACATTGTAATTCAATGATACATTACCACATCCTTTAATGAGTTTAATGATATATAAGGTGTCATATTCATTCGATGACATGACTACACAACATTGTATATTAGTATAAACAGTAACAAATCTTAACCAAATATTTTGGGGTCAAAGTAATTAAGTGATATACTCAAAAGTTTGTACCACGTTCCTCTTTCTTCTAATTTTTTAAGCCAATATTCAAATTAATTTTAGCTAATACAATTGTTTATACTTTTCTTATTTACAATAATTTTTTAGAATTGGGCTTAGACTTAGAAAAATAGATAGTAAAAGATGTATATGTAGAGTTAGCCATTTGGGCTACCGGCTCGACCCGACTTGATGTGGGTAGCAGACTTTTATCGGATTGGACTAAAAATACGGAAATTATTCGGACTTCTAAAATAAGTGCCATTAATTTTTGCGGGCTCTTTTGTGGGTAGCCCAGTTCTTTGTGGGCTACTCAGTCTTTTTATGGGTAGCGGATTTTATCGAGTTTGACTAAAAAACCTGAGAGTTATTCGAGCTTCTGAAATAAGTGTTCGTGCCCTACATATTTGCGAGCTTTGCATGCTGGCCAGTCGAGCTAGCTCATTTTATCGGCTCCATGTATATGTAATGGGTTTTGAATAAAAAAGTTAATCTCAAAATTTATCACACACATATATAAATATAATTTTATTGAAGGATCATTTATAAAATTACATATACATATATACTAAGATTTTTTTTGGAGAGGAAGGCATGCACCCTTAAAAATCCACTGTTGAATATAAAACATTTTTACGTTGATAATTTATGATAATTAAACTCATATTTTATAATGGTTGGTGAATATATTTTTCTATAAAAATGAATAAAAATATATATTATGTATAAAATTAATAAAATAATTTTTATTGAAAAATATATTTACTTAATTACTTGTTAAGGTAACTAATGAGAGAGTTGACATGAGTATCTGACACACTTTAAAAACATAGAAATAGGAAAAAAAAATTAAAGAAGTAGAAGAATATAATTGAAGAAAGTAGAATTGAGTGCAAGACTTGTTTATATGTGATTTTGGATGATTGTTAAAGGCTAATTAATAGTTTTTTTTAAAGCGAAAATAACAATTAGAGACTAATCCATTTTTGAGATGGAGAAATCACTAAAGTGGATACACTCTTTTCTAATAAAACATTTTTCATATCAATGATCAAACTCTTATCAACTTGTTTAAGGGATTTAATTATCTATATCAAATTTTATTCGTAATTAATGGATAGCTAGTTTGTAATCAATATTTTAAACATCGAAATACAAATTGAATTAATAGATTTTTTATTTATGATTTAATTGGTTTAATTAGTTAAATTCATAGTTGAATCATAATTAAATTAAATAATACTAGTACTAGAATTAATTTGATTGATTACTTGTAGGTATATATCCATCTTTTTTAATGTTATATTCTTTTACTAAATTCTCCTACATTTTTTATAATTATTAAAAGTTAAGTGTGTCAATTATAAAAGCTTATATATTTAATATTTTAATAACTTGATTAAATAGTTTTTTCTGTTCAAAATGAGATAGAATTAAACTTTTTTTATTTACCCTATAATGTTTCTTTGGAACTAATTATATAATCCAACCTCCTACCTCCACTAGCAACCAATAACATGCCAGAAGTTTCATTAATAATTTCAATGAATATGCATGCGTGTTGACAACATCACCAACCCAGCACTATACCCAGTTTTCCATCAAATTGTCATGGTGATCTCACTTGAGTGCCTCTTTATTAGAAGTATGATGAGTCTCGAGCTCCAATATCCATTTAAGCTTCAGTTCAGGTTCTTGGAACTGACCATGTCTGCTTCAATCAATATTGCTACTTTACCATCGAACCTAATAAGTTTCAACCTTTTGGATATATATGTATGTATCTTTGCCTAATTCATAATTTGCAGCCTAGCTTTCTCACCTGGACCACAGCGTGCCAAAGTATGATCTTGATGAAGGGTGGGATCGACAAGGACGCAAATGACTCGATAAAAATAAAATAAAATGAAGAACCTGTTTGGTTAACATTTTATTTCTTATTTTCATTTTTTATTTTTTATTTTTTAAAATTTTACAAAGAAAAACTTAAAAATGCTATTTTTAGTGTTTTTCAACTTTTCTTTTATAAAATTTTAAAATATAAAAAACAAAATGAAAATACGAAATACGAAATACTGCATCACACCCAAGTGTCCTAAATTTCTTACTAGTATTTTTACAAAATGTGCTCTCTATAAGAATAATCTGTACTACCCGCCACATCATTTTCTGAATTCAAACTTTTATTTAGTATGCTATAACTTGTTTATCCTTCTAATCTGCTTTCTTTGGTACACATATTAAAGTACCAACGTCGTTAACGTTAAAAAATGTTGAAGATGATTAACTAACATATATGATCATAATAAATATATCTAGCGTATTAACATTATATATGTACTAGCACTTTAACTATACATATATTGTGTATAAATGATGGAAAAAATTAATGAAAAACATAGCTATCTCTTGTACATGAATTTACACATGTGACTTAACCGACGTGATTCTTCCCATTTTGTTGTCTTTTTTCCTTTTGTATATATGCATTTCGAATCTCTTTAGCAAATAATGTGCTTATAATTCACAAATGATTCGTTGGTACAAGAAGGAAGATCGGAGGAAGAGTACAACTTGTAACATGCTTTAATTTCAGTTAGTGGCCGACCTTAATTCAACATGTTTTTTATTTTAATTTAATTTTTTGTTTTGGTGAGCCAATCAACATAATTTGTAAACCCACGGGTCGGCCTAGTGGTGGGGTTTGGGTAGTTTAACATGAGGTTTTATGTTCAAACATCGTTACTTTTCTTGTACACTGAAAAAAAAATCAACATAATTTGTACAATAATTGCGATATATGTACATAAACAGTGTCTCCCGCACTTAGTGTCTCCCGCACTTGTACACCACTAAGAGGCACTGTTGCGGGTTTTGTCTTTTTCCTTTTTAAAATAGTTATTATTTGTTTTTTAATTTATTAATATATTTATTACTATTTATTTATTTCATTAAATAAAAATATAGACAAAAAAATACAATAAATGTGTGTTTTTTGAAGGGTTGACATAAGTTTCTTATCATTATTCTATTTTGATGCTAATAACCAAATATACTATTTCATTTACCGTTTCTGTGCACAAATTAACCTCACAAATTCAATTAATCAAATATCTCACTCTTTTAACCGCCAATATATACCGTTTCTGGACATATAATTAACCTCGTGTTAACAGGAGTTGCAATTAACCTCACAAAATCAATTAACCAAAAATCATATTCTGTTAACCACAAATGGATACACCATTAACCTCATTTTTAAATATGTTCACCGTTAATTAACCTTGTGTTAATAGGAGTTGCAATTAACCCCACAAAATCAATTAACCAAAAATCTTATTCTGTTCATAACCTCTTTTTTAAATATGTTCACCATTTCTGGCTACATAATTAACCTCGTGTTAACCGGAGTTGCAATTAACCTCACAAAATTAACTAACCAAAAATCTTATTCTGTTAACCACAAATTGATACACAATTAACCTCATTTTTTAATATGTTCATCCTTTCTGGACACATAATTAATCTCGTGTTAACATGAATGATTAACACAAATTTTATGTGATCATTTATTGTATTTCTTGATCTATATTTTTATTTAATTAGATAAATAAATAAAAATAAATATAATAAAAAAAATAAAAACTATTAAAAAAAAAGAGAAAAAAAAAAGAGAAAAAGAACAAAAACCGCACCACTGCGGTACGTTTAACATTTTCGTTTGTACAAATTACAAAACATCATAGGAAACGAGCGAGAGGAGCAGCAGATAGTCAATGTGGCACTAGATTTGGTCAACCTACAATGAAGTAGTCAACCACTGGGGGCTCTTAATGGGCCTATTCCATCCAACACGATCTTTCGCTGTAATAATGGGACATGGACCATATATGCTCATAATCCACTTGCTCAGCAGACACAATCCTTATATGACTCAGCGAGTCATTGACTTAACTCATCTACTCAACTCACTCTAATTAAGGACGCGTTAGATGCACCTTGAGGAACATGGCAAGAGGAATAGCACAATACAATATTACAATTGATTGAGTTAAAGCACAAATTTTTGTTCTATTTAGTGTTTGATAATTGATGTCAACACAACTAGTTTTGAGGGAGATAAAAGAAAAAAATAATGAAAGTAATTTGAGAAAGAAGGTCATTGTGGATAGCAAGAACAAATTGAATGTTTTTTATTTTTGGAAGTTGTTGTGCTATAAAATATAGACTTTAAATATTGGTATATAATGTAAGTGTATCATTTATTGAATATCATAACTTATATGTTATTAAATTCATTAAATGACATGACAATATACTGTTGGATGTGAGTGTAAATATTTTTTACATTGATCATGCATATTCATTAAATTCTAAAATATACTCTCTTTATTTCATTTTAATTGTCGTATTAGTAATTTTATTTTATTTCATTTTATTTATTATTTTATATTATCAATAAATAATTAAATCTTTATTAACTCCTACCTTACCAATTAATATGTAAGAGAAAAATTAAAAAGAGAAGGGAAAATGAGTGAGAAATTAATTAATATAAAAGATAATTGATAATAAAAAATTAGTTAACAAGTTTTATGAAAAAAAATTAATATTAATTGTATTTCTTAATTTTTGTGTCATAATCATAAACAACATTCGAAATGGAATAGATGATGTAATTCCATGAATTTATTAACTAAAATTTTAAGATTTGTATTGTGCTATGACTATTTTAAAAATCAAACACAAAACAAATAGTTTTAAGCAAATGTTAGTGAATGCTCTAAAGACATGATTAAAAAAGTAAAAGTGAATTTTTTTTAACAAATGGAGTATTTAATATTAACAATGTATTAAAACTTGTATTTTTTTATTTGTTTTGTTAAGAATATAAAAATGAAAACTTTTTATTAGAAGAGAAAGACATTCATTACACTTTTTTTGTATTTTCAATGTAATAAATATTTTCTTTTCCAATCAACATGATACCTTTATATCCTTAACATTAGCCAATTAATGTTAATAAAAATATTTTTTAATAAATATTTTTTATTTTTTAATTAATACCCTAATAAACATCTATTAGTATAGTTTTGTACTATATTTCTATTGGTTTAATATAGTATTATTCTTATTTATTTGTGATTTGAAGAATGTCATTAATACATTATTTTTAATACACTACATGTAATTATTTTATTTTAGAAAAAGACAATATATTAACATAAAAATTAATTACTTTTTCATTGACTCACTATTCTCCCCTGAGAAGTTTGGGAAGGGGAACCATCTACATCTATAGGGCTGTAAATGAGCCGAGCCGAGCCGAGTACCTAAAGCTCAGGCTTGACTTGTGAAAAAAATGGGTGGCTTAAGCTTGACTCATTTATTTAAACAAGCCAAACTTAAAGTTTGGGCTTGGCTTGTTAAAGAAAAATAAAGTTTGGGTTTGACTTGTTTAACTCATTTATAACTTCATTGTTTTTGCTCTTATGAAAATTTTCTTTAAATCATTTTTAATGTTTATAAATTTAGTATTTAATAAATATTTTATTATTAAATGATAATATAAAAATCAAAATATATTCTTAATATACGATATACATAGTTAAAAAATTCTAAAATATTATATTTTTCGAAATTCAATACATAACTTCTTGACTAATATAAGAAATATTTCAATACTTATTTTCATATATATAGAGTAATTATTTTACATTGTTATTTTATAATTTATTTTAAAAATAAACTTATAACCGTATGTTTTATATTAATTAATTATTATGTATATATAATAAGCGAGCTATTCACGAGCTCTTAATGTCAAACTTATAAGGCTTGGGTTTGACTCATTTAAATAATCGAGCCAAACTTTAAGCTTAGGCGAGCTTGATCGAGCATTTAACAAGCTGAGCTCAAATAGTTCATGAATAACTCAGCTTAATTACCGTTCTATTATCTAGAATGGCAAAAGACAAAATGGTCTATTGCGTAATATTTGAAGACTATGAGGGTATTTCCCACAATCACTTGTTTTAAATACAAGCATGGCTTACTCCTTCCTTCCATTGTCAAAAAGTTGTTACTCTCAATCTCAAAAAAAAAAAAAAAAAAAACGCACGCCAGCCATGGGGAATTGCTTAGTTCTGGAAGCAAACGTGGTAAGGATCATGAAAAGTGATGGAAAAGTTCTTGAATACAAAACACCCATCAAAGTCCATCAGATTCTCAATCAATTTTCAGGCCATGCAATCTCTGACTCTCTAAAACATCTTCACCCCAATTCCAGATTGCTCAACGGTCACTTATATTACCTAGTTCCTCTGCCACCACCGAAAGCTAATTCCAAGAAGAAGGTGAGGTTTGCTGAACCAGAAGTAGTAGAAGGAGCAAAGGAAAGTGGCGTGGTTAGGATTAAGCTGGTTATTAGTAAGCAAGAACTGCAGCATATGGTACTGCAAAAGGGTGGGATCTCTGTTAACGAGATGTTATCTCTAGCTCATGGTGACAGGGGATTAATAATGGATGGTGAAGAAGATGTGTGTAGAAAAAATGATGATGGTTCTCAAGTGTGGAAACCAGTGTTAGAGAGCATACCCGAAGTGAACTAGCATAGCCAGCGCATGCATATATAATTATAAAGAATTGATTTGAGAAGACTTAATCTTGATCATTTAAATGGTTGAAATTAACTCTTCTCAACTTCTCTTACTCTTGTATACGCTAGCTCCCTAGATATATATACTCTTCAAACTTTTTCAGTACTTTTCCTTTCAAGCTTATAGCTTCCTCTTTTTGTAATACTAAACGGGAAAACAAACACATATATATGCATCTTAATTATGATGGGACAAACTCCTCCATTAACCAAATATCTTGTAAGTTGTAATTAAATCCAGAGAAAATATATCTGCACTCTGCAGGCAAGGTAGTAAGACAGTTTATTGGAAAAGAATAGATAATTGCATCGTTGCCATTTATTCCGCAGAGGTTTGATCTCGATTGCAAGCAGATCGACGGGTACTCCATTGATTGAATTTTTGCTTGGTACCCATTTCACATGTTCATTATCTGTGTGTCCTTTATCACGTTCTATTTAGGCTGGATTCGTTTCTTTCCTACCAGAAACAATGGGACCAAATCGATGAACGGCTAGGGTTGATGCTAACGAGTTCTGGTTAATGTTAGAGTTACTTGACTCTCTTTGTATATAAATATAATATTTATTATTTATAATTTTTTATTACGTGAAGTCTTTAACTTAATTTTTTTCTTTTAAATGGGATTTTTGAATTTAAATTTCATCTATCTACCTTAAAAAATACATTATATACATAAAGTTATATAGTGACATGATGTTATTCTTGTTTTAGTAATGTCCCAAATTTAAATAAAACAAAAAATATTACATACATTAAGAGAAATTTTATTCTATAAATATATTTACTAATTGTATGAATTATTTTATTTTGAACATTTAACTAATTAATATATCGGTTAACCTGGTCTTGTCTTACTTAAACCCGATTTTACTTAGACCCGAATATCGTCGAATATATAGATGGGTTTGGGTGTATAAAATCGGTCTGGTAAAAAATTAGAGTCATGTAAAACTCGTCCCAACTCGTCTCACGAACACTTCTAATATTCTTGCTGATGCTATTATTAGAAAAAAGGTTTTTGACCCCACTTCATCCCAAGAAGGTTTATTTATTAGAAATTGGTTTATTTATGAGAAATTATACTTATACAACAATTACTTGGATGAAAATCCTCTCCATTATGTGAGAGATAGACACATCCCATATGTGGGACAAGCTAAACCCCAATTACTTACGACTATGAGAGATATAGAAATAGAAAAGAGAAGTGTGAGATGTGAGATAGATGATATGGTGAAAAAACAAAGAGAAAACTATATTGTGTGAATTGTTATATAAATAATGGGTCTTTTTAATTTATTTATCAAGCAGAGCAATGCTTTACAATACGAAAAATCATTATGAATGAAAAAAGAGAATATATAATAATATATGAGAAGGATCGATGTACATGTTGTTTATTGCATGAAGCAGAGATAGCAAAAGAGGCGTTTCATATTTCGCATAATATAATATCCCATGATGTACAATATTGCGGTAGCTTAATTACGTGCAATTGCGATGTATTTAAAAAATTATAGAAAAATTTGCAACACAATGCGGCATCCATGGTCCTGTTACAATTAGGGGTGAGCAAATCTTGGCTCGTCCCTCTGACCCGGCCCAATCCAAGCTACTCGGATTGGGTTAGACCCTGTCCCACATGAAAGATTATGGTTAGATCGGGTCTCATTCAATAACCTAGTATCGGCTTAAGGACGAGTTCTGGTTAATCTTTGGGTTACCCAACTCGTCCCATATATGTATATATACAATATTTAATATTTATAATTTTATATTACTTAAATGCTCAACATCATTTTAACTTTTTGGGGATTTTTTAATTTAACTTTCTTCTACGATAGAGACTCTATCTACTTTGAAAACACATTTCATATATAATATAAAATTGTATAATGATATACTGATATTTTTCTCTTAACAATATTTAAAAGTTAATAAAAAAGTAAAAAATTAGGATTTAGAATTTGTGGACGAGTTCAGGTTTTAATTAATCTTGTACAATGTGGGGTTTCTTCGGATTTGTGGACGAGTTCATATCTAAAAAATTGACCTCATAAAATATTATGGTCGGGTACGGATGGACAAAACCCGTCTCACGCTCGCCCCTAGTTACACGACCATAATTGCAGTTTAAAACCACACTTTTCATAATGTCAGCCCTTCATACTCGATCCTCACACGTTAGGAGACTAGCAACAGAAATAGAGGAAAATATGGGAACGTTAAATATGCATTGATAAGAGATTTTAAACGCCAAAATCATGGGGAAAATATATGATTATTATGGGTGTAGTGCAATTTCCCATGATTATACGAGCACTAGATAAATACTACTATAGTAAATAATTTGACGAGACAGGTCAACTTCTAGTAATTAAGCGTCTATATTCGACCGAAGGTCTTCCATTTATTTCATATGAATCACGCACATTCACTTATGGAGCTGGAGCCCCTCCTTGTTCGGTTGTGGTGAGAACTGAGAACCGATACATTATACTCCCTCCGTTTCTTTTTAATAGTCATTTTAGAATATAAAATTTATTTTTAAATAAGTGTCGTTTTCACATACCAAGGCAACAATAAATGCTAATTTTATACATAAAAAGAAACGGAGGGAGTAGTAAATAATTAAATACAGTAGGTAAATATAAAACGACACTCATTCTAAAGCCAAACACTAAAAAGTGCACACTCTTGGTTCTTATGGAGTCCGTGTCCATCTTATCCATAGACCTTGTGTAAGAAACTGGAATAATTTTGGAGTCTCATTTTAAAGAGTGTTTAGACTTATTATAGAAAAATAATAATTCATTTTTTAACTTCCTAAAAAAGATTTTTTCATAAAATGATAAAAACATTTATTTCTCATGATTTCAATTTCATAAACACACACTAAAATGAATAACCGATTACTTATTTGTTCATAATTGCTTCAAGTTGCATATATCTTTTCTCAATCTTGAGACAGTGGCCAAATAGCCGTATCTAATCCCTAGCTATTTTGTAGTTAGGAATCGCTGGACAGGAAGGAGATTATCGTTACACGTGATCACGTGAGGTCATGGTTAATTTAATGAAATGAGTGTGAATGTGAGAATAGAATGGAATGTTCATTACCATGGTAAGAGTGGTTCATAATGTGATTATTAGTATGTTATGTAATAGATCAAAGAATGGAATAAAATAAAAAAGATTATCCCACCTATGCTATAAAATAAATATAAAAAGATACTTATTCATACAAATTAATATATTTTATTACCTAAATAATAAAATAAAACAACGATAATACCATATTTAATTGATAACATTATTCGAAGTAAAGATGGGAAGAAATTTTTAAAATAAAAAATAGCAAATTTCACAAGTACACAATCTAGCTTGATGAATGAACTACACTCTCCTTTGTTGGGCTACATCACAACTTGCTAACTAACACCGCATTTAATATGCAAAAACATAACAAAATGCTATCCTGATATGATTTTAAGGACATAATCACATAAAGAAGGTTCTTGTACATGGAAAAAAAGTCCATATGAAATAATGCATTGTCTTACATCACAAAGATGCAAGTAGAGTGGCAAATAACAATCACGTCAGAATCTCAGGACAAGTTAATGATTGAGGCAAATGCCGGAATCATAAAGAGATTGATAGAAAAATCACAAGATAAATGGTTACACACTTAGAGAAATAATTAAAAAAAATCCTTGCTCACCCGCCCCTGTCCCCAACAAGTCTTAATAATGCTAACTAAGCCACGGAAACCTTTTGCTGGGTATGCCAAGCTACAACTTCCTTGTATGCCAAGTTTCCCCCAAAGATATCCAAGGCACTGCCCACAGTTACATCCACTCGCTCCATTCCAGCTGTTTTTATCCTCTCTAAATCAGCCATTACAGTCACACCACCAGCATAAGTAACAGGAATCTGACAAAATCAATATGTGTCAATAATATGCTCACTTTACACTGTTTCCAAAGAGAACCACAATGGAAATCTGATGTGAGACAAGTTTTAACTATCAGTATGCATTCCACAGCTACAATCTTTCAAAGCAGTGAAACATTATTTTCTAACATTTACCACTCAAGAAATGCACATAAACACCATTTACTGAGGTTCCTTCAGCACATCATCTAGGCAGACTTAAATGTAGTACAAAATCTTCAAAGTCACACCTCCAATGGTTATAATCTATCTCATAAGGCATATCTCAAGCACTTGGATAAGATCCCCCCCCCCCCCCCCCCCCCAATCCTTCACTTATTATGATATTCAGGCAGTTTGACAACTTATTTTGCAACATAAAAGTTAACACGTGAAAATAAAATCAAGAGATGGCTACCAACCGGTGAGTGCTTGCCAAGCAAGGCTACAAGATCTTCATCAATTCCCAACCTACAAGGAGCAATCATTTAACATCAGATGTATTTCATTGCATGCATATGGAGTTTTTTTATTTTTTTAATTTTGTCATAAATTCTGTTGATCTTGAACAAACCCATTGATTGCCAAATATATTCTTTAAATAAGATTTTGAAATAACTACCAGAACAGATAATTCAAAACATACTTGCACAATACTTAGACTGAAGTACAAAATATTTAGTTTTTGTTTAATCAATTGTTGATTTAACAAGACAAAGTGATATAAACAAAAACCAAATATGAAAACATTCTACTAAATTGATCTTTTCTATGTAACTTGTTTATTTCATAACTATTAACTGTTCAAATAAATACCAAAATGACTGGTGTAGGTCTGATCCTGAAACAATTTCTTTAACCACAACATCAATACGGGGAAAATGCTTTACTATCATCAATTGAACAACTTTGATGGCATTCATACAGAATCACAGCTTTAGTTCAAACTTGATATTGTCAACAGTCCGTTAGTCCAGTGCACTTGAGATAAGAATTCAAATAAATTGTTGGATTAAAGAAAAGTCCAGAAACACATTTAAATGTCTCTTATTCTCAAATTGATAGTAAATAGCTACCGAATGAAAGTAGGAGCCTCTTAGATATTAGAAAAAGTGGGTTCAATATTAACCAAGGATGTATATAGAAAATGAGAAGGCCTATGCAAAAATAATGTAAAGAACACTAATGTCTTCTATTAGCAATGATGAAACCAAGAAACACACAGAACAAGCTACATACAGAACACTTTTCTATTTTTTTCTGGAGTAGATTATTGATTATTCTATCAAATATGGATTTCTCACCCTCCTAACTAATTCAATAACTTGAATGTTTGTCCTTATATTTAGTTATTTTAAGACATTAAAACTTGTTACTTACTTCTTCCCTTCAACATCAACACCATGGACCAGAAACTCATCAGCAAAGTTGGCAAGAAATTGCATTACTTCGGCATCAAGATACACATCGCTGAACTTCTGCCATCTATCAGTGACAATTGCATATTTACCATCCTGAGCATTGGAAACCATAAGTACTTAAAAAGAAAAGTCCAAGATCAAAAGCATACAACTTTAACGGCCTTTAAGTAACATCATTAAATTATTTTATTTTGATCCTTAACATACATATCAAATTTTCAATACATGAAACTGTTTCTAATTACTGATTGCTTCCCTCCCTCATATTACAAGGGACTGCTCTTGAGCATTTCTATACTTTACACAATTATTAAAATGTTTCATCTTAATTCCTGTATAACCTTTTCTAGAACACAATTTACCTTCAAATATAATGATAACCATTTGTACCTTTTTTCTGCAACTGAGATCCAACACAAGCCTCTCTTTTCCAACAATTCGTACAAGATCTTTTAGTCTTTCAAGATCCATTTGTCCATTGTTGAATACATACTGTAAAGACAAAATCAATAAATACAAAATGTCTAAAATTTCCAATAACAAATGTGACACCACTGGTGTTTTTAATAACATAATCAGTGGGTTGAGTTGATATAAATCAATATTGGAGACCCTCATGAAAATTAATGTGCTGTTCTTGCCACTTGACAAACATAAGGTTCTTTTCTGTGTTTTCATTTTCAAAGTCTAGATTTAAAATAAAACAAAAGGGAACTGTTCTTCATAATTGCAGACAAAGCCTATATATATAATATACAAAGGTACTTCAAAGTGGGTTTAAGTAGGAAGCCCTATACATTTAGTGAGAATTGTGTTCTCAATGAACAAAAGTCAATGGGAATGAAAAAGTTGAACATCCCAAAGAAGGAGTAAAGAGATATAACTTACAGATGTGACAATGACATGGCTTGCACCTTCCTCAATGTAACTCAAACAATTGTCAGAATTTATTCCCCCTCCGACTTGCAAACCGCCTAAATTTTACCAGTCCTCCACAGTAAGTTCAGCAGAGGAAAAATCTGTAAGTTTTAAAGATATCATCAACCATAAAGGACAAAGGAAATGCAAAACAACTCAAGCATTCTCCCATGCTATGTTGATAAGTATAGCATGAAATCAAGGCAGCGCATAGACACTTTTAGAGCTAACAGCCATACAAAGTCCAGTGTCAACAATTAGGTCCAAGCAGAAAAATTTCACCCAAGAGAAAGTTCTCCATAACAATTACAGAAAAATATGTAATTCTACATTAGCCATATTATTTATGTCCTGAAGCTTTTTCCTTCTTTTCCCTTCAGAGTTTACATTTGATCCATGGTCACTATATAATGACAGGAAACAAAAAGGCACCTATCATGATAGATTTTTAGTAACTAAATTTCTTACTTCTAGTAAAAGCTTCTAATTGATTAAAAGTAATCATTTTTTTCTTTTATTTTTCTAGTTCCATTTGTTGATATATCACCTTTCACCTTGTAATCACATTCTGCAACTAATTAGCAGTAAACATTAAACACAAACTTCAGAAATAAGTGGTGGCATCCAAAAAGTCGCAACAAGAATACCAGGATAAGCATGCAGTGCTTCAATAGCAGCAGCTTTGCTTAAAGGGTCTGCACCAAGCATGATGACATGACCACCAGTGAGTTCATCTCGTTTGTAAAGACTGGCATACTCAGCTGCTGACTTATCAGACTCAAAATTGGTCACGGGATCAGACCCTCCATCCCCTTTCAAATCCTGAAGGGTCGACCCAACAATTTGTTTCACTTTCCCCTGCCATAAACACAAGAACCTCAGCTATAAATGCCGTCCCCCAAAATCAAAATCACATAAAAATAACTACTTTTCCCTTCCCCATGTCATAAATTGGCAAGCACTGCCACTATATAAACCCCAACAACCTTCATTCAAAAGTTCGATATAGTAGTAGTAAAGGTTAATTTTGAGAAAGGAAAAAGGGGTGGCATGCCTTGTGTATATCGATACAGGGGCGGAATCGGCCAGCGCATTGAATCGAAGGTTGAGATCGTCCTGTTGAACAGAAAAAGCAGATTAGAAAAGACTAAGAAAGAAACAGCAGATACAGAATAGAGAAGAGGGGAGAGAAGTTACTAGATGGTAAGGAGGAGGGAGGTTTAAGCGTAACGAAACCAAGCTTATGGGGGTTGAAGATCGGAGAATATGCGAAACCCATTCTCATGTTCAAAACAAAGGGATTTGGGGGGAGGAGGGGGGGAGGGGAGTGGAGTGAAGTAGGGAAAAGAGTGGAGAAATGAGAAAAAGGCGTTGGCCCCCCGGCCAATTTATTTCTCAACTGATTTGAACCCATGCGTAAATAATTGATTTTTAGTATTAAAAATTTTTGCCATATAATTGGTGTAAATAATCGGTTTTTTATGTCACATAATTGATTATTTAACTGACTTAGTGCATATAATCAATTTTTAATATTATATAATCGATTTTTTATACCATTTTTCACTCAAACCAACCAACTTACCTTCACATCTCATTTTTATTTTTCATATATTTTTTCACACTAAACAACCACAACATCATCTTTATCTCTTCTTCCCACTTCTCTCATTCACATTTCTGTACTCCACATGCGAGGGGTCATCGTCTTTTTTTTGTTTTTTAATATTTATTATCAAAATTTAATTTTTTATTGAATATTTTTTAGGTGTGATGAATCAAAATTGTGAACAAATTTTAATTAATTCCACCCTATTTTTAAATCATATGTCAATAAAAAGAGAATATATCCACTTAATTATGTGCCAATAGAAATAAATTTCAATAAAAGTAAAGTATTCCGTGGAAAGTAATTAATTTAGGGATTACAATTCATTTTTAAAATCACAACAAGAAAATTATATGTGATTAACTAACTTTCTTAATTAATATGAATTTAGTTTTTTTTTCCTTATATTCAACTGAGCGAAGGCTGATGGAGAAATTAGCATGTGAGGCTTTTGAAATTGTATTGGTTGACATCTCGCTTTTCTTTATATGATTTTTTATGAGTAAACTATTACTCTTATTCCTGACATGTATAGTTCATGCACTTTAATCCATAATATTTGAAAATCCCTTCGTTAGTCCGTCTCAAACGTTACTTAATATAACACATCAACACCCAATTAACAACAGTTAACGAAGAAGTTTCCAAACATCAAGGACTAGAGTATACATCGATATAAAAGTCAAGGACTAAAGTATTAGTTTATTTTTTTAAAGAGTATTCAATTTGACCAATTAAAATGGATAGAATATCATTTAAATCATACCTTAGTTAAAACAAAGATGGGCATGCGCTTGAAATGATTAGCTACAAAAGAAACTATGTTGGCCATAAGAGCATCCACAATTGAAGCTCACGAAGCAACCAAGCCAATGAAGTAACGATGCATAACTGGATCCAAGTGATGCAAGCAATCGAAGATAATTGCTTCTCATACTACAGTTGCTTTGCTTTAGGAAGCAACGATCAAATGGGTTAAAAATAATAAGATGATATTAGAAGCATTTAAAGAGAGTTGATCCATTATAAAAATAAAGTGTTTAGAAATATTTGTATTAGGAAGAGTAAAAACGAGTGATACGTACAAGTGGATCCCATTGAAAACACCCAAGGAGGTTGCTCCAGTGTGGAAGCTATAAGTGATCTTCAATAGAGTATATGGTTTCAGACTTGAGATCGTATATGTAACTTCTTTTGAAAAAGTCATCGTATATCAAATTGTGAGATTTTTGTAGAAGGTCTTAATTTTGGGTAATTATTTTTATTTAGATTAGAGCCTAAATTCTGGGGTTAGAATGATTTTCCATTCAAAAGTGTAGCTGCTGATATTAACTTGTTTCTAAAATGTGTTATGCCTCAAATAAATTCCACAATCCCAAATCTAGAATGGTCTAGATTTGATGCTATAAGTTGAAACTGAAACTTTGTTTTAATGGCTGAGATGTTTCTCTTTATCACCTGATACCTTTTATCATGACTTTCAAGATTTTCAATCTCTTTAAATTTGAGTCCTTACTCCTTAGCCTGTGTAAGAATAATCCCTTCCAGTATTTTTCGGAGACTTTGGTTTTTTTTGTTAATTGAATACAAGGAATGTCATTTGAGGAATTGAAGGGAAAAACATCATAGCATATAGCTTTAAGTAAAAAGTGAGAATTTGAGGATTTTTTTATAGATGACAATGATATAGAATAAATTTACTTAATTTTAAAAATAAAATGACTTAATTTATTGAAATAAAACTTAAACATATTTTTAGGATCACAGTCTTTTTTTCTCCTTTCTCTCTTAATCTTAAACATATTTTTATTCAGTCCTTTAATTTCATGACTTCCTTGTCCTAAATGATGATGGAAGATCTTTGGGGAACCTGGCACGTCAGATGTGACCTGAGAAAAGACAATGGATCGTGAGTTGCTGGGCACTTGGGCTAATATGATAATCTCCAAGTCGAAATGTCAGCTATTCTGCATGGTTTACTTGTTGATTGGGATCTAAGGCCCGTTTTTGTGCGCAGACAAGGAACAAAATATGATAACTTTATCCTATCTACCGATAGGATATCATAATTTTATTATGTGGCTTATCCTATCCTTTCCTCCTAATATAATTCTTATCCTAAGGGGGGAACTGGGTTAGAGTGATATGATAGGATAAAAAAATTTCTTCCTCATTTATCCTCTCTCTCCCTACCTCCCTCCCTCTCTTTCCGAAAAATTTACAATACTCCAGGAGTAGGTACTCCTTCCATTTAAAATCAAACATCTGGCATGATTAGTTATACATCCCCAATTTTAATTTAAAAAAAAGAAGTTAAAAAAAAAACTGTCAAATAATAAAGGGGGAGCACTAAGGAGTGGGTGCTCCTAGAGTACTGAAAATTTGTTCTTTTCCTCTCTCTCTTTCCTCTCTCCCCTCTCTCATTTATTCATGTATGTTTATTGAAAAGTTAAAAATTAAAAATAAATTTAATTTAATTTTATAATAAGGTAATTTTGTCATATCAATATTTTTTATATCTTATCCTATCATCATCTGTCCATTTCAAATGTATAATAAGATAAAACAATGTTATTCACTTCTTATCCTGGTGTGCATCAAACATAAGATATCTTTTTTGTGTGTGAACCAAAGGTATCCCCCAGCCAATAACTAGAGACTAATCCCTTCGAGGCGTAGAGATCACCGAAGTGGGCTCTCCCAACAAATTCTTTCCCATACACACCGTCAGGGATCAAACCTCTGTCTCCAAAGTATAATTGCTTATCATGGTGTGCATCAAACATAAGATATGATAAGAGCTTATCATGCTCTTATCTATCGTGTTTCTATCTAACTCAACTATCATATCTTATCCTATCATATCTTGTCCACTAAACGGACACTAAGAACATATCGGGTGATATGTCATTTTAACAAGGATTTCAATCCCTTATTGGGACCCACACATGAGTTGTGTGTATCTCTCTCTTACTGGTAGTTTCCGGCACGGGAGAGGATACAAACTCGATTATAAGGCATAGACTGAGGTATTATCAATATCCCCTTTCCCTGTAAAAGGGACATCATCCACACTTGCCTTTTTTGTCCCTGGAATCCATGCTAGCTAAAAATTCTTATTCTACGAGCTAGATTTTTTTCTCACCAACATCGAATACATACCACCTCAATTATGTTAGTTACTATAATCTTTTACTAGTCTATATTCAATAATGTAGAGCAAGAAACTTCTCTCAAGACGAATTTGTCAAGTAAAGTGAACTCCATCATTTTCATATATTTTATTATTTTTTTACTGTTATAATGTTTCAAAACTTATTTTTATAATTTAATTCTTTTTTTCCAATTATACTTTTTAAGATTATGATAATTATAAAATATAATGCACTAATTTTTAAAATAGGTAATAAGAAAATAATCACTCAAACAGTTTTTTTTTTTAGGTTTTCTGTGTTAAAAAACTAAAAACGGTTTTTAAAAATAGAAATCAAACAATGCACTAATTTTTGCATAAAAATTTTGATCATTGTTTGTCTCACGACTTTAATTTTTCTGCACAAGGATTGGTCACAAGCTCTGCATAGCAGCACAGGAACCAATCCTATGAAGTAATTGTAACGTAAATGTCACTAGTGATGCAAAATGAAAGTAACGTGCAACAACAATTTTACAAATGTAGACTTTCAGAAATAAGTCCATGGCCAGTAATTGCACAATCTGATGTTCTCGGATAAAAGTTTCAACAAATACACAATTTTGAACTGGTTCAACGTTTCATATTTCCAAATAATTATTTAAACCAAGTATTAGTACTTACAGCAAAAATGAAAGCTGTTATTTGGCTCATGATGTTCACCCCAAATTTCCAAGAGTATATAACTTCAAAATGGCTAATAAGATGGTTTGGCAACTCACTCTTCTGATTGCCTTTGCCCTAGCATAGGAATGTCTTCATATCGTTTCTGCATAAAAAAATGGAATGTATGGAATGTTGAAGTCCAAGTGTAAAACTATTGTGAAGCTAAAACAGCAAAAGTAATTACCATTGCATCATAACCACCAGAAGCCTTAAAATTAATGCTTGTTAGAAGGTATAATTATCCTATCCTAGTTACTCTTTCTAATCCAATCCCATCCCCTGCCGCCCAATAGCCCAACAAAAAAGGTGGAAAAAAAAACACCGCATTAGAGTATCTAAATCAGTAATGGAATTTACACTACATATTAGATCAATTGGAACAAACATAAACATTAGAAAGGAACTTAAATTCATTTGAAGGGATTACCCAACTTTACATTTTTTTTCTTTTTTTAAGCGAGAGTTTAATCATGGAAACAAGCTTATCAACATGTGATAGAAGAACTGGTTAGAGAGAGAGACATGACAATTAGAAGTGGACATCAATTTATGCCTCCTAATAATCTTCGGAGTCCTCATCAGAAAGAAAGTGAAAGGGGAAAGAGCACCCTCAGAGAGACAGAATGAGTGACTGAGTGTGTGCACGTCAGAGAAAGAGTTCTATTTTTATTTTAGTGGATGGGGATAGTACTGAAGCACAGACAAAATTGCAAAATGATAAATTCAATTGATAAAACTTCCATAAAACAATGTGATCAGAGAAAGCACAATTGCACGTGCATAATGCGTCAAAATTGTATAATCTCCAAACAAAACAAAATTGTATAATCCCCAAACAAAACAATCACACCGAAGTAAAGCTGATGCTTAAACTATTTATAATTACATAATATGCATAGACTGTGAGTTGTGAGACATTGCAAGTAATTCAATCGCAATGTGTTAGCATTATTAAGGAGCTTTAAATGTAGGAATGCAACTGTGCAGGTACCTAAAAATGAGACATTCCCTAAAAATGCCAATACAACGGTATCAATTTACACAGTCAGAATCAGAAGAAACACCAAAGCAATAGTGATCAATGAATAAGTTTTGAGTACAAAGATACAACACTTCAGATATATACTATAATGAAAATAACAACACTTGGACACAACCCCCCAAGCCTGAGGTATTCATCTAACATAGAATACTTGGATTTAAACTTCTCATGGATATTATAAGCTTCAAACGATGATGATTTGCCATATTTTAGAAGTTTAATCTGTTTTAAAGTTAATGTAATATGAAGATCTTAAAACCTAAATATACCACTAGGAACATCAGAGATTTGACAAAAAAGAAAGAAACCCCTTCCACTTTCCAAGTTTTGAACACACAGAAACCAGAAGAGAAACAAAGTATCATTTCAATTTTGATTAATAAAGCAGATTAAGTACCCCAACATTATTGTACTCCCAGATCTTGTGAACTCCATAATCCACAGCCTGCAACCAAAAACAAAAATCTCTCAGTAATGAATCCAACATGCACAGACTAACGTCATGGAAGCCAAAAGAAACTATCAATTAACACATGGAAGAGAGAAAAAAGAAAACCCAAAATTCAATGCAAATAAACAAATGTGAAATGTCACTGCAAAGATTCATCCGTCTGCCAAACTCCAAAACAAAATAATTTGAATCAATTATTTGGACAATAGACCACACAATAATCTTTTAAATTCCGAACCTGAGAACTAGACACAACCCAGTTATTGAGATGCAAAGCCGAAAGAAATTAAAAAAAAAAAAAAAAAAGATTGACCCGTTCTCCGAGGAAAGCGCCGGCGATTACAAATGTGACGTAAACGGAATTACGGCGCATGAGGAGCTTGTAAAGGCCTTCGAAAACGCCTCCTCTGTTTCTTCGAGCCACTGTATCCATGGTTCTGATTGATCTCTTCTAGGGTTTCAGATCTCCTTCCTTCCCTCCTCAAATGGAACCTGTTAACTGTTATTGTTTCTACTACTCCCTCCGTCACTTATTACATGATACCCTCAACCGTTTCACACAATTAAGAAAAGTTGGTTAATGTATTGGTCTTTTAGAAAAAATAATACTATTCCAAATATATCCCTATTTAAAAGTCACTCTATTTTAGAAACATTAATGGTGACATGGTGGAGGATTCCAAAATTCACTTTCCAATGGAGTAGTTGAGCATATTGGTAAAATTTCATTAATTATTCACACAAATATGAAAAAAATAATTAATTTACCTAAAAATCTACAAAGGGTCTTATATAAAGGGACATCCAATTCTTCTAGAAGGGGTCTTATAAATAGGGACGGAGGGAGTATGTTTCAAGTCAACCTATGAAGAACCTGACCGGTTCACTCGGACCGTACCACTGGCAGCACAACTAGTACAAATAATTGAAAATTAAGTATTAATTAAAATTAATTTTTAATTTCTAAATCAGTTATTATGTTTGACGAAATTTCTAAATCAGTTATTATAATTAGTCTTGGGGACAGATTTGAATTAAACTTTGTTTAGTGTCCATTTCGTATTTGTTCGACCTCTTGGATTATACATTCATGAGAATATAAAACTTTCAATGTGTTTATACAATCAAGTTTTTACAACTTAAAATCAAAAATTGAAAACTTGTTTTCGTGGTTTTCGAAACAAACATTTAAAAAATCACAAAAAATAGTCTTCAATTTTTGGTTTTGAGTTATAAAAATTTAATTCAAAGTTTTTAAAAACCAAAAACTCAAAACTCGAAACCACCCCGACCAGACACTTGCCACTTAATGTTCGGGGTGATTGTGAGTTTTGAGTTTTTAGGTTTTAAAAAATTTAAATCAAGTTTTAAAAATTTTACAATTCAAAACCAACCATTGAAAACTTGTTTTTGTGATTTTCAAATCAGACATTTTGAAAACCACAAAAAATGGTTTTCAAATTTTGGTTTTGAGTTGTAAAAACTTGATTCAAAATTTTTAAAAACCAAAAACTCAAAACTTGCAACCACCCTGAACAGCCCCTAATATAGTAAGTGTTTGAAATTCCTTAGCACTAGAATCGGAGTAACCCTTTTGCAAATTGTAAACTTAAAAGTTATAATGCTTTCACTGTCAAAATTTTCAAAAAGTTATATTATAATTTGAGACAGATACTCCCTCACCCATCAAAGAAAAGTAAAATTGAGACAAGATTGATCTTAGACTGATAAACTTAGACTCATACCTAAGACTAACAACTCAGACTTGTACCTCAGATTCAAGACCTAAGACTAAGACTCAGATTCAAGACCAAGTTGTACCATTATGATGTGCTGACACATTTGACCGTTTGACAAAAGCAAAAGTACATCTTCTCTCTCAACGGTCACAATAACGACTAGCTGAAGGAAGCCTATAAATAACAAGCCTCATAAATGTTAAATGTGAGAGACTTGTTGAACCTCTGCTAAATCTGAATATGAGCTACTCAACTATCATTCACATTTATTCTATTCATCTATCAATCACCTCTTACATTTATTTGTAACCTTAACTCTTGTAGAGTGATTGTATCTAGCAAATCTCAATGTGTATCCGTACCTTATACATAGCCAAAGCTAGAAAAACTTCAATCTCATCGCTCTTGTTGAAATCCCAACCAAGCTAGGAGGTACCTAAGCAGTGACGTGGGTGATTGAAAGCCTGGAAAGGCACTGAAACAAGAATACTTAATGTGTAAGCCCGAAGAGGCAAACTTAAGAATACTTGTAACATAATTGCAGTTATAGTGGAAATCTGACAAGGTTGTGAGGACTAGACGTAGTCCAAGGTGTAGTGAACTAGTATAAATCTCAGTGTATCTCCTCTTTAACCCTTCTCTATTACTTACCTTATTAATCCGATCTTAACTATGCTAAATATCTACACTGGTAATAGAAGTGCCGAAGTGGTAATCAATTAAACAATTTCAATATACCTAAATCTTAGCTTAACGCATATCTGATTTGTCTAATCCATTCTATCTGAGATTGTATTTAAGAGTCAATCGGAGTTTCTAGGCTAAGCCTTAAGAGTTAGCTCAGATTGATCTCAAGCTTTCAGGAAACAAATTTTTACAAGACTCTATTAAACCCCCCTTCTAGAGACGTTCAACCAACTTCAACAAAACTAGGCCGAAGGCTTAAAGGAGGGACCTTCTTTTTGGCATCTCTTAACAATTTAGAACCTAAGCGAAAATCCATTTCCTATTCTCAATTGATCCTGAACAGTCTCTAAAAGTTCATTCGTGTTTAAATCATTCTCCAAAAGTCTAAAGCTGCTTACACATTATTCCTTCCATCAACGTCTGTTACATGAGTGTAACGAAAATGCTGACCTGGGCTGTTAAATGCACACCTTGATTGTTAAGTGACATATCAAATGCCTACATGGAAGCTTAGTTGTTAAGTCTTTTAAGTTGGATGTATTTTTTTAACTCCTTCCCCCCATTTATAATCTTGATCTCCATTTTTCTCTACATTCTTCTCCATCGTACCATAAGTTTCCTCTAAAATCCTAAATCAAACAAACCCACAGAAAAACAGTGAGGATTGTAGTGAACCGTTCAACAAGTGTGAGTGCTTTTGGTGATGAAAGTGGCGTCATGAACTTGTGTGCGTGTGGTAGAAGGCTACAATTGATGGAGAGCAAGAATGGAAAGAATAAAGGAAGAAGGTTTTTGTGGTGTCATTTCTTTGGGTAAGATGATTTTCTGTTTAAATTGGGTTTTGAAAGTGGTTTCTTACCTTTGTGTGTATTTTTGTGCAGAGTGAGGATCTTGATTATGGATACTTTGAATGGGTTAAAGAGTCCTCATCAAATACTCCAATGGTTGAGGAACCAAAAGTTGAGAACACTAAGATGGGACCGCATCCCACAACACATACTTTAAACCTAAAACTCTATCAACATGGCACCACAACTTGTTAAAAAAACCCCAACAGAAAGACATGAACTACTAAAACTTACCCTTGCTTTTCATTTTGGGAATACACAAATTACACATCCATCCACAAATTAAGCATAGAAGATTGTTATTTATCATGCAAGGGACCCATATAACAGAGAGAGAAAGCAGAAGGACAATTTTCTTCAATAACCTACAACCAATTTTCAGTAACCGACGAACAAAAAAGGCATTGGAGGTGAAAGCTTCATCAACAGTAATGAGAGTGAACGATGATGAAGTTGACAGTGAGTAAGAGATTTAGTTATGTTTCATATATATAAGAGGTAGATCGGGAGTAAAATTGTAACCGAGTGAAATAATGAAATATAAAAAAAGTTAGGGTTTTATTTCGAGTGGAATTTTACTGCCCTAATTAAGGACTCATACATCTCCGCTACCACATGGGCATCTTATGTTCACTTAACAATACAAGTGTGCACATTTGCCAGCTCAACTCTTCTATTCATTAGACTAACAAGTGTTAACTGAGAGATCGATTAATTATCAACTTCAATCTTTCAGGAACTAAATTGTACATGAATTAACTTTTGAAGAGAAAAAATAAACAAGGGTGTCACTTTAAATGACTAAATTATATATTAACTCTTATTTTTATATATTTTTTATTGTTCTCAAATATTATTATTTAAATTTCATCACATTTAATGTTTTAGTTACTAATGCTATAATTTTTTTTATAACTATAAATTTTTTATTTTATAAATTTAAATTTTGACGTAAGTTAACGGATATGAGTAGTTTTTCAAAGTGTCTATGCAAACATTCAAATTATTTACACTATGGTGTGTTTGGATGGGCGTTTTCAAATTGATTTTTGAATGAATTTATTTTTGTAGAATTGATTTTGCTAACGTGAGTGTAAAATGATGTGATTTATATTTAGAAACTTTTCTTTTAAAAGTGAGTTCGGATCTTAAAGATGAGTTTAGGTTTCACAAACATGAAAATGAACATGCACAAAAGCTAACTAAATAAGTTCAACATAAATTAACACTTTTTTTTTTATCCTACCTACATCTCAGAACTGATGAATTGAGTTTTTTATACCCTGTCTAATTTGAATTGAGCCAAGTAAACCCAATTAAAAGTGAATAAAACTCTTCTAACACCTCTGTTTCATTCACAGAGCTCAAAACTCCAACTGACCATACTTGAAAATCAAGCTACTTATCACTTTAATCAAGAGACATTGGTAATTGATGAATAGCCTTTAATACTCTCTCCATTTCAATTTGAATATCATTTAGGTACAAAAACTAAAATATACAATTAATGTTCTAGTTTTTATAAAAATTGTTACTTCCTGCTTTTTTTTATTTGTCACAATTTTTTTAAAAAAATTATTCTTTTTATGTCACTTCAAGATCATTAATTACTTTTTTCAATTATACCCTACATTAACTTCAAAACATTAACTGGAGCTCCACAAAATTAATTTTTGAAGAAATTTATTTTACTTCAAAAATTAATTAACTTTGGGAATCAAAGAAGACAATACATCATTGACTAATTTTTTGCTGCAGCTCCATAAAACTTGGCTGAGATCGATCACTTGTGAACATACATCAATTTTAAAACAAATTTCACTTATAACTTTTATCTACATCATTGCCCTACACTCTTTGGTAAAAAGAGAAAAGGAAAAAATAAAAACTATATTCTCTCTTCCTTTTCTAAAATAAAAGGGAGGTGTGGAGCTTTGGTAAAGAAAAAAATGATGCGACAAAAATATATCTAGAATTGCCCAGAAATTAGACGATAACATTACAATAATTAATCCATCTACATCCATACAACTAATGGGTAAAAGGCCAAGTTAACTTGATACTAGTACCATCCTAGTTAAGAAAGGAATAAAAACATAGCATTAATTAAGCTACTGAATAGAAGAAAGCATAACTGATCCTATCAATGGTACTTGCCACATTCCAGGTTTGGGTTTTCGAAAAGGATCATCTTCCTTATAAAAACCTGGATAGATAAAATTTAGTTACCCAGGTCAGCTTCTCACGTATTTCCCAAATATTTTCGAAAACCAATGGGCTACAAAATCTATAATCTCCCTCTCTTACTTTCAGAGGTATAGAAAATCATTGTGCATCAATGTAACGAAAGGTGTTAAACATTTAACTTCCAATTTTAACATCTATGACTATAAATAGAACCAAGATGCAATTTATTCTGAAGATGTCTGCTCTTGCAAGTGTAAGTCACAAAAAAAATGCAAATCATTAAAATGAAATTTGAATTTACCATGGAGATGACTGGGACTTATTTTAGATGATTCAATAAAGATAATCCTTTGAGAAAGAAAAACAGTTTAAAGAGACCAAATATGTCATTTTTATTTCCTTCTAGATCACCATATTAATTTAAAACTAAACCTCAAAAGTGGAGGTAAAATTTAATGAACTTAACTGTTGTTGGAAGAACAGGATAGACAGACCCAAGAAAAAAGTTATTGGCAAGATAGTGATACTAAAAAGCATCTAATTTTAATATCACCTCGTTTTTGTTTTAGTAGTAAGGACCTTCTCAACCAAGTAATCCACTTCCAGAAATGAAAAACATAATAACCAATTAACCCTATCTCTAGAAATGGAAAACACAGTAACTGAAGAAGAATACAGTCATAACTTCTAACCGGCAAAACAAACAATCCATAATTGAATTGTTGATAACATAAGATACATTTGTATTGCCAAATACCAAGTACCAATAAAATCACCTGAACTGGGACCTTCACTTTCTCGATAAAGTTGTTTAGACATCCAACTTTTGAGTCCACAGCCACTTGTCTCTTGTTCTTCCAGCGTTCAATATTGGATTCATTGGTGAAAATTACCTGTAGTAGACAACAATAATGACAGCTGAGAGCTTACAACACCATAAGTTTCATACTCTGCAGCACTACTAGATAGGCATGATATTAAAATTAGAGAAAGAATGAGGGAGAATACAAATGTTAAATTTCTAAAGCCAAAATTCTATAGTATAATTACAGGTAAAGGGAACACACCAGCTTGTAGCCATTGTTGTATAAGCTTTGTAGTTTATCGGGAATTGAAGGATACATGAGGGACCAAGCATTTGGACCCACTCTGAAAGAAAAATGTTAACGTTCTCAATAATTAGCAACTTATGATTTTCAGCACATGACAATAATAATAGTAATATCAACTTAAAAGGTTAATATTGATAAAATATATCCAGTCCAAGAACTTATTTTTTGTGATAGCACCATGGCCCAGTTTGGATACAACTTCTGGAAAAGAACTTCTAGAGGAAGAAAAAAGAATAAATCAAAGAGTTAATTAAAATGAATTTAACTTCTCCATAAGTAAAAACTAGTCTTTGTAGTCCACTTTCTCCATAAGCTCTCATTTAATTTCTCCATAAGTAGCTAATTTCAACTTATGGAGAAGTTAAATTCATCTTATCTCATTAATT
Source organism: Sesbania bispinosa (assembly GCA_026901365.1). NCBI lineage: Eukaryota > Viridiplantae > Streptophyta > Magnoliopsida > Fabales > Fabaceae > Sesbania > Sesbania bispinosa. The sequence goes on along the minus strand of QLOH01000789.1, from coordinate 113,662 downwards.
CATTCTATTTTTATCCTCTAGAAGTTCTTCTGCATAAGTTGTATCCAAATTGGGCCCACATACCTTACCAGAAGCCTTTGACACTTCCATTTACTCCCAAACCAATAGCATTAATAATCACAAAATTATGACTTCAAATGTAGACATCACATACCTATTCACAGCAGTTTTGCCAAGACAACCATCAAAATCAAATGCAGCAATTTTACTTGAATCATGCAGACCATCATTCTGCAAATTATCAGAGCATAGAACAAGAGGGAATATGTAAAAATGCAGAGAAATATGCATTTGTTTGTATGTTCCTTCCTATTTTTAATTAGATATCTTGCACAAGGTTGTACTCTTTCATAGTCCAACAAAACTACCAAAGCAAAACCAACATTGTTAATCTCACCTGTTCAAGAAATATAACTGTCTGGAATGCCTTCCATTTTGGTAAAAGGGTAGCATCCTGGATCAGGTAATAATTTCATTGAACATAAGAACAATGAAAAATAAAATGATTAATCAGGAAAGTTAATAAAATTATAAGCATAGCAATGTGATAAACTTTCACTTTCAATCATTAAAGCCGCCAAGATATCAAATTAAGTCAAAACGGGCAAAACCCCACCTTGTACTTGCTCTGGACATCAGAAACTGAAAAGCAGATGTCCACCACAGCTTTAACGTCAGATGTGCATAACTGTAAACAATAAGCATGAAGAACAAAGAGAATAACAATACAGCATTTGAAGGAGAAAATATCCATCGGAAAACAACATAAGCCAACACTTGTGTCTTCTGGTTCAACAGTTTACGTCTTTTAAAGATACATGGTTAAGAATATCAAATAAGACTTTCTTATAATTATTACATAAAAAATCTTTCAAACATTTCTTCATCAAATTAATATTTCTGATATTGTCACAGTATCTTCATAGAAAATAACTTAAAGATAGAGTACTTTAATACAAAATAAGGTGGCCTTAAATGTAAATACAAAAGATGCCACCATGATGATCCACATAGTGATCTTCAACAAAATAAGTTTACATCAAATTAAATACAATTCAACAAAAAAAGTCTACAATGTCATTGAAATTCTCCTCTCCCCAATTTTTTTCTTTAAAAAAAGCACTTCAATTCATATCCAAGTCTTGGAAAAATTGTCTTGAAGGATGGACCATCTTCTGACATTCATCTCCTACCAACATGTGTCTTGGTGTTGTTATCCACAATTCCTTGGACACCCTGTGTTGTTGTGACTTCAGATTGTTGGGTCCCTCTACCCTCACATGCAGCAGTAATGCCCAGCCTCATTACCAGCACAGAATTTTTTTTGCTTGATCCTTATTCATGGTAAAATGTAAACATGAGTACACATAATGAAATAGTAACATATATAAATTGTAGCATTTACCACATGCTGAAAGAATGTCATGTAGGGTTCAATGTGAGTAACTCCTAATTGGTGAGCAACTTTCTTCCAATCATATTGCTTCCCTGAAGTCACCTCTGTGCAATACCCTGTGACACGGCAAGTATATTAATTTGGATACTATTCAAGGACCATAAACCATAAGTTGAATGGATTAAGTGGGATTACCAAAAGCTGATGCAGGATTTTGTTAGCCTCAACCAGATTAGGTGGCATATTTCTACCTGTTTTCTCCTGTCACTGATGGAAAACCTCAATTTTATTAGCAATATTGGTAAAAATAAATTTGGTTTGATCACATGGGATACAGAAACATTTTTTTTGTGTCATTACCAGCATGTACATTGTCATGTTATGTGCATTCTTCAAGATTCCTAGTTGTTCAACAGGGTTATTGGTTTGAGTTGCAATGGTTGTGAAGCAATTGGTGAGTCTGACTTAACAATGCAGGAAGTGAGACCCTTTTTTTGTGTTCTGCTGTGTGCAAGTCTTCTCTTTTGCCCCAATCCTTACACCCTTGCTTGTCTTCTGCTGTGTGGAAGGCTTTCCCCTTTTTTAGGATTACTAACAGGCACCTTAGACTTCCCCTGGGAGATTTATTATGAAAAACCATGTTAGAATTATGAAATGTACATATGTATTTCTGCTTCATGTTCACATGCATCTACAACCATTTCTGAACCAGCTCTTTAATTCACCGAAACTCTAAAGTAATCCTAAAGTTGTTTAAAGTTGTATGGCACAAAATGCACACACATATATGGGTGGGAATCCCTTATTTCAAAAATAATCTACCTTATTCCTCTGGTTTAATAATATTTTGTAAAATGCAAACTAATGAATCCAGTCATTAAATAATACAATATAACATAATGATCTACACCTTAAACTTGAGATAAATTAGGCATTTATAGATATATAATATTACAGTTCAATTTTATTTTTATAAGAATATCTATACCTTAAAATACAGTTTTTTTGTTTTTTTTTATGAAATATCAATCAGTAATTAGTTTTTTAAATTGTATGGATTTGATATACATGATCTAACCTATTGAAAAATTTTAATCCAATGGTTGGATGAATAAAATTAACATCATAAATTGCCCTTTATTAAAATGAGTAAGTTAAACAAGACTTGCCCCTAGAGTAAGTGGATCCCCATGAATGTGTGTCACTTAAATCTATGGTTAACCAAGATGATCTATCAACATAATTTTGGAAGGGACACGAGCAAATGGACAATACGTTAATTAACTGCAAGTTGTACACAACAAACAAAATTTACTTGAAAGCAAGGTGTGGCATCATCTCTCTATGTTCCAAAATTTGCCAGAAATTTTACAGGAATTCACATTATGCAAGTAGAATTCATGAATCACTGACAAGTCAGAATCACCATTATTGGGAACCAAATGGACTCCTCCCTAAAAACTATATTACAATTGCTATTCACTTGGTTGATTTCCTGAAGAACATTTTAATTGTCATTATGACTATCCACAGACATAATTAGAACCAAATTATACAGGGACACGGACATACAGATATCTCACATATGATACTTACATTAGAATCACCAATATCACCATCTGCAGTTTTTTCAGATTAACCTGTACAAATCAATCAGTCTACAAAGTTAGCTTAATAAGGTCTCATCTCTTGAAAACACAAATAGAGCACAATATCAAGCATGGTAACTCACCGAAAGCTTCCTTGAACCTGCCAAGGAAGAACCAAGGGGATTCACCCTTTAACACAATAGCTGGTAATCGATCAATGTCCCAACCCAAAACTTTACAGATGACTTGTAATAAGCCCTATGAGCTCTCTTCCTTTTTGTCCTTTTTATAGCAGTGGAATGCTGAAGTAATGCAATACAATCCTTAAACCTCTTCCATATCTTCTTCCTTATACCCCCACAAACCAAACAAAAAAAATCCCCTTCTCTATGGTTGTTTTCATAATATCTCCTCAAGTCCAATATCTCTGTAACCAATCTTAGAAAGAACTTGAACTCCTCGCATTCTTCAGGATCATAATAATCTATTAACTTCATTTTCATCCTCATCATCGTTGTCATCATCACAATCAGAACCAGCATTACCAACTAAGTATTCTTGGCAAGCTTCTAATGCCTTGTGCGGTATTTGCAGCACTGCAACTCTTTCTTGCTCTTCTGCTGATAGGAGAACAAATCTCAGAGGATGAATTAGTTTTTAAAGGAAGGCCATTCTGAAGCTGTTGAAGAGGAATCACAAGTGGGAATTTGCAAACCATTCAGAACCGGAAGCCAGAGATTCATGATGTACCTGCATTTATTGTATTATTAGTAATTAGTAAAAAGTAAACATCCGTGGGATTTGATAGCACCCAATATTAGTATTCCTCCACATATCCCATTTATACAAAATTTAAGTGACAACCCAAAGCCGAGTAACCCCATAGAAGCCATGACAGAGTATGATTACCATTGTTAATATTGTTATATTTATGTGAGACTATTCAGTGAATGTACAAAAGTCAAGCCGACAGGTAACTCAGAAAGCTCTCGAATGCAATCAAATAATGTTGTTAATGTGTCATGGTAATGTGCACTTTGTTTAGTCTTGCAGATAAGAAATATGTCTCTTGTAATTTTGAAGGAACACTCCAAATTACATTGGCCATAGCTCTGCAGTTGGGTATCAATCCACTTTTGTGCATCTTGTAACAATTTGGAGCCTTTCATTATTTCTATACTAGTATTTAACTGGCTTTCCAGACTTAGCAAGTAGAAAGTTTTGGGTTTTGCATGGATTGTCATTTTCCTATAAGGAAGGTATTGTTAAAATGCAGTAATCAGCTGAAAGTATCAGAGCAGTAACTTTTCCTAAAATACCAATGACAATTATGCAAGCATTAAAGATACACACTGAATGAATTCAAAATGGCAAGAAGAAAATGTGTATGTCTCTGTCTCATATTATAATATGAGAAAGACAAATAGACAATAATGTCTCACCTCCTCTATTGCTCCACCTCCTGCATTTTTCAATTCAATATCCAACACTTTTTCATCAAGATTCGCAGCATTATTATTGAGATTACCTTCCTTTGAAGAACACTGCATAGAATGAAATCAAAAGAGAGTTCAGAACCAAGTCAAAATATTTGAACCCATTGATATGACTATTTGCCAAGAGTTTCTTCTTCCAGATTTTTGTTTTCCTTTTTTTCTCATGAAAAGGTAAAAGAGATTTTATAAACAGTCAACCTCACTAATACTCTGATCAACTCCTCGTGCTTGCTCCTCAACCGGTTCATCACCATCCCCCGCAGACACAACTTTAACATCTGATTTAAGGTTACCATCTTTTCCATCATCATCAACTTTCTCCTTAGGCTCATCCTGCATCTTGTTACAGTTTGAAGCATTAATTATTTCTATATACTAGTAGTTTATTGCTGGCTTTTAGACTTAGCCAGAGAAGACACTGGTTTTTCCATGGACTGCCATATAAGAAAGACACTTATTCTTAGAATGCAGTAATCAGATGAAAACATCAAAGCAGCAACTTTATCTCAAAATAACCAGGAGTGAATGACTATACAAGCAGAAAAGATCCACAGTGGAGTAAACTTGTATGTTTCTGTCTAGCATTTATAATTTGATAGAGAATATAATGTTTCACCTCATATGTAGCTCCAGCTCCTCCATTTACGAATCCAGTATCCAACATGTTTTCATCGATATCACCTTTGGAAGAACACTGCACACAAAACAATCAAAAGAGAGGTTACAACCATGTCAAGATATTCAAACCTAGTTATATCAAGAGGTGTCTTCTTCAAGCTTTTCTTTTTCCCCCACTGAAAAGGTAAGAAATAAGAAATCATACTTACAAAACACTAACCCCACTTTTGTGCATCTTGTAACAATTTGGAGCCTTTCACTATTTCTATAATAGTATTTAAATAGCTTCCATCTCCAGACTTAGCTAGTAGAAAGTCTTGGGTTTTGCACGGATTGTCATTTTCCATATAAGGAAGGTATTGTTAAAATACAGTTATCAGCTGAAAGTATCAGAGCAGTAACTTTTCCTAAAATACCAATGACAATTATGCAAGCATTAAAGATACACACTGAATGAATTCAAAATGGCAAGAAGAAAACGTGTATGTCTCTGTCTCATATTTATAATTTGAGAAAGACAAATAGAAAATAATGTCTCACCTCATCTATTGCTCCACCTCCTGCATTTTTCAATTCAATATCCAACATTTTTTCATCAAGATTCTCAGCATTATTATTGAGATTACCTTCCTTTGAAGAACACTGCATAGACAGAAATCAAAAGAGAGTTCAGAACCAAGTCAAAATTTGAACCCATTGATATGACTATTTTCCAAGAGTTTCTTCTTCCAGATTTTTGTTTTCCCTTTTTTCTCATGAAATGGTAAAACTGATTTTATAAACAGTCAACCTCACTAATACTCTGATCAACTCCTCGTGCATGCTCCTCAACCGGTTCATCACCATGCCCTAAAGACACAACTTTATCATCTGATTTATGGTTACCATTTTTCCATCATCATCAACATTCTCCTTAGGCTCATCGTGCATGTTGTTACAGTTTGGAGCATTAATTATTTCTATATACTAGTAGTTATTGCTGGCTAGAGTTAGCCAGAGGAAGACACTGGTTTTTCCATGGACTGACATATAAGAAAGACACTTATTCTTAAAATGCAGTAATCAGATGAAAACATCAAAGCAGCAACTTTATCTCAAAATAACCATGAGTGAATGACTATACCAGCAGAAAAGATCCACAGTGGAGTAAACTAGTATGCTTCCGTCTAGCATAATGTTTCACCTCATATGTAGCTCCAGCTCCTCCATTTACGAATCCAGTATCCAACGTGTTTTCATCGATATCACCTTCTTTGGAAGAACACTGCACACAAACAATCAAAAGAGAGGTTACAACCAAGTCAAGATATTCAAACCTAGCTATATCAAGAGGTGTCTTCTTCAAGCTTTTCTTTTTCCCCCACTGAAAAGGTAAGAAATAAGAAATCATACTTACAAAACACTAACCCCACTTTTGTGCATCTTGTAACAATTTGGAGCTTTCACTATTTCTATAATAGTATTTAAATAGCTTGCAGTTCCAGACTTAGCTAGTAGAAAGTCTTGGGTTTTGCATGGATTGTCATTTTCCATATAAGGAAGGTATTGCCGTATTGTTAAAATACAGTTATCAGCTGAAAGTATCAGAGCCAATGTTAACAATTCGAACCGATCATTAACTTGGTCAAGGTACTGAGTCAATGGGTCACCGGTCGAACCAGTGAGTCATTGGTGGAACCGGTTAAACCGGTATGTAAAAAAAATAATTTGTATACATTAAAATATATGACATGTGACAAATAATATTAAATTGTACTATCAATGCAATTAATTTTATTTTATAATTTTTTTAAATTTAATTTCATATGCTATATGATGATAAATGGTTGCAGTTGAAACAAAAATGATAGTGTGTATATATATTAATATTAGCGCTTATATATCAAAGAGGCACGTTGGTCTAGTGGCGTGAGCTGCACAATACATTCACGAGGACACAGGTTCGATTCTGCAGGAGGAAGCAACTATATTTTTTATTAGAATACTCAGGCACAACTTTATCGGTAGCTTCCAACCGAACCGGTCAGAGTCACAGCCGGTTCACCGGTTTATGGCCGGTTTAACGAGTTATGGCCGGTTCAAGTGCATAAATGGTTGGAATACTCGACCGGACCGGACATGGGCCCGGTACACGGTCGAACCGGTCGTACCGGCCGGTCCGGTCCTAGTTTAATAACTATGATAAGAGCAGGAACTTTTCCTAAAATACCAATGACAATTATGCAAGCATTAAAGATACACACTGAATGAATTCAAAATGGCAAGAAGAAAACGTTTATGTCTCTCTCATATTATAATTTGAGAAAGACAAATAGACAATAATGTCTCACCTCATCTATTGCTCCACCTCCTGCATTTTTCAATTCAATATCCAACATTTTTTCATCAGATTCTCAGAATTATTATTGATATTACCTTCCTTTGAAGAACACTGCATAGACAGAAATCGAAAGAGAGTTCAGAACCAAGTCAAAATATTTGAACCCATTGATATGACTATTTTCCAAGAGTTTCTTCTTCCAGATTTTTGTTTTCCCTTTTTTCTCATGAAAGGGTAATACTGATTTATAAACAGTCAACCTCACTAATACTCTGATCAACTCCTAGTGCATGCTCCACAACCGGTTCATCACCATGCCCCAAAGACACAACTTTATCATCTGATTTATGGTTACCATCTTTTCCATCATCATCAACTTTCTCCTTAGGCTCATCCTGCATGTTTTCACAGTTTGGAGCATTAATTATTTCTATATACTAGTAGTTTATTGCTGGCTACAGTTAGCCAGAGGAAGACACTGGTTTTTCCATGGACTGCCATACAAGAAAGACACTTATTCTTAAAATGCAGTAATCAGATGAAAACATCAAAGCAGCAACTTTATCTCAAAATAACCATGAGTGAATGACTATACCAGCAGAAAAGATCCACAGTGGAGTAAACTAGTATGCTTCCGTCTAGCATAATGTTTCACCTCATATGTAGCTCCAGCTCCTCCATTTACGAATCCAGTATCCAACGTGTTTTCATCGATATCACCTTCTTTGGAAGAACACTGCACAAAACAATCAAAAGAGAGGTTACAACCAAGTCAAGATATTCAAACCTAGCTATATCAAGAGGTGTCTTCTTCAAGCTTTTCTTTTTCCCCCACTGAAAAGGTAAGAAATAAGAAATCATACTTACAAAACACTAACCCCACTTTTGTGCATCTTGTAACAATTTGGAGCATTTTACAATTTCTATAATAGTATTTAAATAGCTTCCAGTTCCAGACTTAGCTAGTAGAAAGTCTTGGGTTTTGCATGGATTGTCATTTTCCATATAAGGAAGGTATTGTTAAAATACAGTTATCAGCTGAAAGTATCAGAGCAGTAACTTCTAAAATACCAATGACAATTATGCAAGCATTAAAGATACACACTGAATGAATTCAAATGGCAAGAAGAAAACGTGTATGTCTCTGTCTCATATTTATAATTTGAGAAAGACAAATAGACAATAATGTCTCACCTCATCTATTGCTCCACCTCCTGCATTTTTCAATTCAATATCCAACATTTTTTCATCAAGATTCTCAGCATTATTATTGAGATTACCTTCCTTTGAAGAACACTGCATAGACAGAAATCAAAAGAGAGTTCAGAACCAAGTCAAAATATTTGAACCCATTGATATGACTATTTGCCAAGAGTTTCTTCTTCCAGATTTTTGTTTTCCCTTTTTTCTCATGAAAAGGTAAAACTGATTTATAAACAGTCAACCTCACTAATACTCTGATCAACTCCTCGTGCATGCTCCTCAACCGGTTCATCACCATGCCCCAAAGACACAACTTTATCATCTGATTTATGGTTACCATCTTTTCCATCATCATCAACTTTCTCCTTAGGCTCATCCTGCATGTTGTTACAGTTTGGAGCATTAATTATTTCTATATACTAGTAGTTTATTGCTGGCTAGACTTAGCCAGAGGAAGACACTGGTTTTTCCATGGACTGCCATATACGAAAGACACTTATTCTTAAAATGCAGTAATCAGATGAAACCATCAAAGCAGCAACTTTATCTCAAAATAACCATGAGTGAATGACTATACCAGCAGAAAAGATCCACAGTGGAGTAAACTTGTATGTTTTTGTCTAGCATTTATAATTTGATAGAGAATATAATGTTTCACCTCATATGTAGCTCCAGCTCCTCCATTTACGAATCCAGTATCCAACATGTTTTCATCGATATCACCTTCTTTGGAAGAACACTGCACACAAAACAATCAAAAGAGAGGTTACAACCAAGTCAAAATATTCAAACCTAGTTATATCAAGAGGTGTCTTCTTCAAGCTTTTCTTTTTCCCCCACTGAAAAGGTAAGAATAAGAAATCATACTTACAAACAACTAACCTCACCAATACTCTGATCAACCACTAGCGCATTCTGCTCAACCGGTTCATCACCATGCTCCAAAGCCACAACTTTATTGTTTGATTTGTGGGAACCATCTTTACCACCCTCATCAGCAGCAGCAGCATTTTCCTTGGGCTCACCCTGCAATGTTTCAAACTCCAGATGAAACCCACTTTATTTATAAACTCTTTTATTAAAAAAATAGAATAAACACACAATTTAATCATGAAAGTTCATTGAAATCATCAACTTGCTAACAAGTTCATCCCTTCAGAGACTAATTTATATGAACAAAACATTTGAGACCAAGGTACCAGAAGTAACATCTTTCATTTCAGTAACTATGAAAAGATAAATCATCAACAAACAAACTCCAATTGAACTAAAACTCTCTATTACATTACCTCTTCCTGAGCTTGTTTCATCTCCACAGAGCACCCAATAGGTTCCCCTTTCATCACAATGGTTGGAAGCCGATCAATATCCCAACCCATAACCTTGCACACCACCTGTCCAAAAGCCCTGTGAGCCAGTTTTTTCACCGTCCTTAAAATCGACATGGAATGCTGAACAAGACCAGCACAATCTTTAAACTTCTTCCCAGAGTTCTTCTTCCCAACAGCATCACAAACCAAACAGCAAAACTCCCCACTCTCAAAACACCTCTGATAATACCCCCTCAGTTCATCGCCCTCCAAGAAAATCCCGAAGAAGAACTTCTCAAGCTCTTCCTCATCCTCATCATCACCCTCACTGTCATCACCATCATCGCCATCTTCACCATCAGAACCAAACAGAAACTTCTTGAAAGCTTGGCACGCCTTGTTGCGCGTTCAATACTGCGAGCCTCTCCTTCTCTTGGGGTGACACCGCAAGAGGAGGATCAGAAAGGGGCTTGGATGCCCCACAACCCGTCCTCGGAGGCGGGTCGGGTGCAGCGGGGCAAGGCCATTCTGGACCGGGTCGGGTATTGCAACATTGTGGGAGGTAGAGTAACTGCTTCCTTTGTTTTTATTATTCTTCTTCTTGAATGTGGTGGAAGTGACGGGAGGGAGTGATCTGGTGCGGGCAGATGTAGGTGGGTAGATTGTGCGTTGTTGCAGTTGTTGTTGATGATGATGAGGAGGAGGAGGACGGGGCAAGGGATGTGGATGAAAATGGGGAGCGAGGGGTTGAGGTATGTAGGGTTGGGAAGTAGAAAAGGGAATGGCGTGGTGGTGGAGTGTTCGAATTGGAAGATGAAAAGGGTTTGGTGGTGGTGGTGGTGGAGGAGGGCCTTGGTGCCAGAGAGAGTGAAGGTAGATCACTTCGTCCCTCAGGCCCTGTTCATCGTAAGGATTCATGTTTTCACTTTTTACCAAAGAAAATGGTTTCTTCACCTTCTGCCTTGTCTTGTCGTTTACTAGTGTTGTGTTTAAACCCTAGTAAATTATTTCAATAGCTTAGACCTTTCGGTTGTAAGTTGTTTTTAAAATTTTTAATCAAAATTTTATAATTTAAATTCAAAAATTGATAACTTTGTTTTTTTAAAATCACAAATAAAGGTTTTTATGGTACATTCTGAGTGGTTGCGAATTTTTAGTTTTTAATTTTTAAAAAATTTCAATCAAGGTTTGTTTTTACCTTTGAAAACTAAAAATCATTTTTTTTTCAAAACGTGCATTTTAAAAATCACAAAAAAAATAATTTTCTTTGAATGAAAGGAGGCTAAGAACCAAACCAAACAGAAACTCCATAAAAAATCAAAAACTCATAATCACCCGAACAAGACCTTTAATTACATTCTTTGTTTCAGTAACGGGAAGCGCCTCAAAGTAAATTAAATCCCTTTATTTTTTAAATTAAATAATTTTTTATCTAAACTCATTAAATTCTTATCTTTAATTAAATATTTTTAAAATTAAATTACTTAAATATTTTGAATTTTAACTTAAAATTTATTAATTAAGTATAAAATTTCATCTAAAAAGAAAGATTTCAAATTTTTGCTCTCTTTAATCCTAATTACATATCTCGCAAAATTGTTCAAATTTTATTAATTTTTTTACTTTTAAACCATTAAAATTATTTATTTCTCAAATTTATCATAAACTCTTAAACTTAAATTGAAAATGAGAATGTGAGGATTTTAAATAAAAGATAATTGATGAAGGGACCAAATTTATTTAATTTTAAAAGTGGAGGAACTTAATTTGCTTAAAAAAACTTGAAGGATCAAAGTTCCATATAATCCAAACTCAAGGGATTACAAGTATAATAAAAAAGGACTAAAAGAACAATTAAGCATATTGCAATCCATTCTTTTCACGGTGATGTATTTTTAATTTATGATAATTTTGTCAATCACATAGTACGCTCTTAATTCAAAATCTTTTATTTACAGTTACAAGTTCGAACCTCCACCCTCTCATTGGGACAAGGTAAATTCAAGTATCTCTGTAAGTATTATTTGAGCCCAGAGGTTTTCCCTGTCTTTAAACACCATCTCCCACCCTTAGCACCTATTTAGTTTGCATTTTCATTTTCTATTTCCCGTTTTCTGAAATTTTACAAAGGAAAAAGTGGAAATGCTGGAAATAGAAAAGTTTTGTTTCCAGCATTTCCAGTTTTTCCTTTGTAAAATTTCAGAAAATAGGAAATAGAATGAAAACAGAAAATGAAAACAAGAAATGGAAACACAAACCAAACAGTCCCTTAATTTTTGTAAAAAAAAAACTTTTAATCATATTCTTTTAATAAAGGATTACTACAATTATTATTTGTGTAAAAAATCGGAGATTAAAATAGGAGTTTATTCTTAAGATATAAAATGCATTGAAATGTGAGTTTTTGTTTTTTTGCTTTTTAAAAAAATATAAAAGTTTAAAATTTATCATTATATACTGAATTAGAATATATTCTCCACTTTAAAGTACTTTATTTTTGAAAGGTAATATACATAAATAAGTTTTTGAGATTTAAATTTAGACTCTTTACATCACCGATATCTCTTTTTATGCTTTAGTAAACATCGTGTTCTTATACCCGATATTTGCGATATTTGTTTTTAATCTGGCCCTAAGGTTTCAAATTTGTCCTTGTGCAGTCATAGATAATAGATGATATAGTTCTTAATTCCTATACATGATGCAGAGATTGAATTGGGAACAGTTTTACGTATGACGATTAATTTGAAAACCTCTTTTATAAAGGAACCAAATAAAGAACGTTTTAAATCCTTTTAAAGCTTCATTCCTCGGTTCTTAATCAAGCGCCATTACTCCCTATAGACCCTTCCACAAAACAAAAAATGTTTAATTAGGAAATCCTTGTACTGAGGGATCTTAATTTCATCAAGTGACTTTGGCAATATGCTACTATCATTTTCACTAGTTCAAGGGCACTAGGATGAAATAATAATCACAATTACAACATTAAAAAAAAAAGTATGCAGTTTTTGCAGGAGAGCTTGACACAACGTTTGAATTGTTACCATGTGAGCTGGAAGGTTATAGGTTTTGGTGATGATGATGGGTAAAGGAAAAAAAACAAAACAAAACAAAGAGAACTTACCTACAACAAGGGATAGGGATTAGTGTCAGGTTATAGGTTTAGGTTGTAGGATTAGTTTTTACATATGCAAGCTACAGTTACTAAACCCTAATTCTTTGTTTGGTAGTATTAGAAAAATAGGGAAGAGAGAAATAGGGAAGAGAGAAGTAGGGAAGAGAAAGAGGAGAATTTTAGGTTGTTTGGTGTGAGAGAAATAAGTGTGAAATGAGAGAGAAATATATTTTTAAGTTGTTTGGTGTGAGAGAAATAAGTGTGAAATGGAAGAGAAATAGGTGAAATCTAAGAGAGTAATGCATTTCTCTCCTATTTCTCTACAAATTTGGAGAGAAATACAAAGTTAGTGGGACCCACAACTTTTTGGTATTTCTCTCCTACTTCCCTCCTCCACCAAACAAGAGAAGTTGTCAACTTCTCTCCCCCCTCCCTATTTCTCCCCTACTTCTATGCAACCAAACAAAGGCTAAACGTATAAACTCACACAATTGGTTCCACTATATTGACTGTTTTTTGAAGAATACACAGTTTTTTGTTAAGAAGAATATCAAGAATCCAAGGTTCGATTTAAAACTGATATCTGACCCGAGTCCCCGTTTAACAAGAAAACTTCCAGCGGGACATACGGAGAGGACATTGACGCACCAAACCTATAAGTGGGTTGCAACATTTTGCTACCTTTTGCACATCGAATCGTTCTAAGACGTGGTCCAGTTCTCATTTGCCAGATCTGCAGAAGATTATCAATCATGGAAACAAATTAAAATTCTCCAAGTGAAAGTCAATATCCCAATAGAAGGCTTGCTGAGTTGTTTGTGCACAGTAATGAAAGTACAAGAGTGTCAGTATTATACTAACAATAAGCATGAGAAAAAAAACTGTCATATAATTCTAGTATTTAATAGTTTTTTAATTGCACAATTGCAGTAAAGGCTTTCGATGGGTTATAGAAGAGGAGGAAACGTATAGTTCACTTAAATTGTAAGGTAAAAGGCATACCTCAATAATTCCTTTTCTAGGTGCATGAATAGCCAAACACAAGCAGTAGTCACTCTTCATAGGTTCATAATAAGTAGAGCTTGATGATGCAATATCTTTATTCACCAACATCTCCATGAATAGACAGCTGGCATCCCTATATCCCTGCAAAATTCTAAATTCCATATTAAGGGAACAGAGCAGTTATTTTATTTTGAGATTTTTTGTAGGAGGGGTAGTCAGGGCCAAAAAGTTCAAGAGAAAACCTTCCATAAGCGCACCACTACAAGTGCTTGAGTATCAACCAGCAATATTCGACCAAGTGAATCTGTTATAGCAGCCAATGTGCCACTTGGTGATAAGGTAAGCTTCTCACCTTTCCTAGGGTGATCCTTTAAACATGTCAGAGGTGAAGCTGCATTGAAACAAGAAGGCAAAAGTCAGATAACATGATTTGAATTTAGAAATAATGCAGCAATAATGGAGGACATTGGCTCTGCATTTCATATGTTGATAGAGTCCAGCTGGTCCAGCTATATCTTTTCTTCCAACAGAATGTCTGATGATTTTTAGCCAAGAGAGAGAGGTGCAGTAAAATGGTTATTCTGAGTTTCTACTTGTAAAAATCATGCTTTCTTAATTAAACAACCCCCCCCCCCCCCCCCCCCCGTGAAAGATAAGAGACTGATAAACAATATGGGATGTGGAGGCAAGACAATTTGAATCCATACAAGCATTCCTCTCCATGTTAAGGTAGTAAAATTTACTCTATCCACTTATGAGATCTTCAGCAGAGGAATCCACTTGGGAGTTTATTCTTTTCTCTTTCATTTCAAACTTCCACATTGTGTGACATTTGTAAAGTCTCAACTTCCTTGCTATAGTATTTCTTCTAATTATAGTTATATTAAGATAGCACCACTTTCTGAATTGTCTAAAAGAATCCTACTTAGCAGGATATTATATAATTTTCTTTTCATTTTATTTGGCTTGATATTCATCTCTGTCATATGCACAATTATCTGCAGGTGTCTGTGCACTTATAATCACAAAGGGAAGCACTATAAGTGTGTTACTCCTACCTCGAGCAAATGGCTGAGGCTTCTCATCTGCTTTCTTTGGAGATTTCTTTTGAGAAGTCTGTTCACTCCGCCAAATCAATTTAGAGAAAGAAGCTATAGTGGAAAATGTCGCAGGTACAACTTTAGACAAGATAACTCCCACTAAAGACCTGCCTTTGTCCTCAGAAAGTCTTCCAAAGGATCAAACAAAACTCAGTCAATATAATATTGTGACAAAAAAAAGAAGACTGGGCACATATCAACAAAGAATTAGCAAGAGTTATCCCAAATAATCCACTATAGTACCTGTAAGCTGAAATCACAGCATCCTCTCCAACAGCCACTGCACAATAATAACGTTGACTTGACTGCCCAACAATAAAAGCAGCTGAATTCAAATACCAGAAATAACTTCAGAAAGCTTCCATTATCTAGGGTTCAAACAGCCACAATTATTATCGCAAACAAAAATCAGTGATAGGACACACTAAAACAGTGGTACTAAGAAAAACAAGCCAGACAATATAATAAAACAAGGACAATCACCAAACTTTGTATCACTTCAGGGTTCAGATCATATATGATTTCCCTAGTTAATAGGAATTTAATAACCATTGAGTGGATTTCATAAGAAATTTTTAAAAGCCTACAAACACCTGAAGAGGTAAATGATTGGGTGAAAGGAAAAAAAAGTGACTTCACAAATCTTAAATGCTGAGAAGAGATATTACAAGATTTGATGATATTGATAGTTTCCTCCGATCACCTTTTTTATCTATTGTTTAAACTTCACGAAAGAAACTCAAACAAATGTGATTAGCAAGGCAGACATAAAATAGTTATTTAAAAGATCTTACCTGCTGTTCCATTAGTGGTGGAGGCATTATGCCAGTGACTGCTGCATCAGCACAAGCACCATACTTGCCAATATTCCACAACTGGTAAGGTAGTTTTACATTTTCAAAATCCTCTGAATCTTGGCTCTTTGGCTTTTGATTCCAAAATTGAGCATGTGCCTCTTCAAACCATTTCTGCAGCATATTCTGCATTTCAACATTCCAAAGCCTACTATCAGACTCATAATCAGCTTCCACAATCCAATATTCAGACAGTTAACTTTCAGAATTCAGATCCACATCAATGCAACGTCCAATTCACTGATTAAAATCAAGTATTCCGAGTTTTTACATTTTCACCCAAGGATTAAAGTTCAGCAAAATTCTAATTCCCTGGATTCAGAAAACAATATTTACCTGAATATCAGAGCCATCAAAACGGGCAACTACACCTGGCATAATGAGACAAAACTCTTCTGAGGAAGAATCTTGAATCAAATCTTTCTTTGTTCCACGAACTCTTAGCTTTAAAACTCGGCCAGGGTAAATCATCTACAGAGAAGCATATCAATATAAGAGCTATGATTAACATAAAGCAAAATAGAACAAAAATGTATGTAGGCTTTCATATAAAATTGCATTCTTAATCTGATTAGTAAACTTTATCTAGTTCAGGTAAAATATCTATTATTATTATTATTATTATTATTATTATTATTATTATTATTATTATTATTATTATTATTACTATTATTATTATTATTATTATTATTATTATTACCTGCCTATGAATCAATTCACCGCGCAAGGAGTAAATGAGCAAGTATCCAGAGGAGGTGGCGGCGACGATGACGCGAGCGTCGTCGAAGACCAACCACTCGACGGCGGAGATGAACTCGGCGTCGATGGGGGACAGTTCGGGTCGGATCTTGAGTTTAGATCCATCGGAATCTGACCAGGAGAGGACGAGGATGGTGGAGTGGTTGGCGAGGAGGAGAGAGTGGGTATCGATGGCGCAAATGAGGTTTGGGTTGTCGACAAGCAAACCCGGTTTGCCTGCTCCCAGTTCCCCTAATTCCTCGCAGGCTATGCATCCTAACTCCGTCTTGTACGATCGCCTCGACATTGCTTCTTTCTGTAAACGATTGATTCAACAAAAGGAATGGAAAACTTTACTTTACTTTAGAATTGTTGTGGGAATGGCACACAGTGTCCAATTAACTCAGCTCACGATGCATGGATGAATGTATTGAATCTTCTTTTTTCTAGGTAAATCCATAGGTATCCTCAGTTGCTAGCGACAAGGGCCTCCACACCTCTCCCAAAAATGTCTTTAGTGAGATCGAAGTTTTTTCCCATAATCTCAGAGTTGCCAATTGAAGCACAATTATTTGGTTATTTTCTTTTGATATACCATGAGTGGTGCTTTTTTTAATTATTTCTAGGGTCATCTAGAGTGAGATCTTAGAACATCGCTAATGGTAGAGTGCTTCATAGTTGCTTAAATGAGTATTATATATTATTTTTGTGGGTCTTACATAATATACATCAACAAAGTAACTCTATAAGAACTCCTGAATGTACCCTACAAACTACCTCACCTTTATTATTTTAATATTAAGCTCTACTTAAAATATTATTTTATTTTTGTAAATAAAATTTAAACGTAAATAATTATAGATTAATTTTCTTACAAAATATTTTAAGGTAATTAAATAAAATATAATTTTCTAAATAAATTGTAATGATAATTGTTTAAATAATATTATATTAATGAATTATAAATATGTAAAGTAGATAAATGTAAACGTAGTTAAATATAAATTTTAGAATGTTACCTAAACATGAATATTATAGATAAATTCGCAAAAAAATACATAACATAACACTAATAATGTATAAATTACACATCATTCAATCTTCATCATGCTGATGTCCAAAACGTTCCCAAATGTGTTCGACCAAATCTGCTTGAAGTTGGCGGCGAGTAGCTCTTTGTCATAGATCAGCTCTTCTCTGTAAGTATGTTTGAAAGTCGGGATGAGGACCACTGGATATTTCAGTACTTGACATGTTGCTGCTCGAATAATCAGCAGTTAAATCAAAATTAGCATATGTATGTCGTTCATCTTCGACAATCATATTATGTAGTATGATGCATGCATATATTATTGATTTAAGTGTACCATATGCCAAGCAACGCCCAGGGCCACGTATAAATGCAAATCGAGATTGTAGCACCCCAAACGCTCGTTTCCACATCCTTTTGTGCTGCCTCTTGATGTTTGGAAAATAATTTTTCTCTGGTCTCCTTGTGGCATTGGGATGGTCTTCACAAATGTTAGCTCATTCTGGATAAATACCGTCAGCTAAATAGTACCCCATGGTATATATGGGTTCTATTGACTGTAAATTGAACTTCAGGAGCCCTCCTTTGCAGGACCTCATTAAAGACATCAGACTGGTTCAACACGTTAATGTCGTTGTTTGAACCTACAGTCCCAAAAAATGCATGCCAAATCCACAAATCTTGTGATGCCACGGCTTCGAGTATGATGGTAGGCTTACCATGATCACCTCGACGAAATTTGCCCTTGCCATGCTACTAGACAATTTTTCCTATTGCAATGAACACAATCGATGTTTCCTAGCATACCTGGAAAACCATGTGCCTCTCCCAATTGAAGTAAACGTTGATGACTATTGTTGTTTGGCGACATCAAGTATTCGACCCCAAAAATGTCGTTGACACCCTTGAAAACCTCTCCAAACATTCCACTTGCAATGGATTCGCCCATCCGGACATACTCATCGACACTATCAGCGGAGGAGATCCATATGCCAATATTCAAATGGCAGCAGTGCATCTTTTTAAGTGGTGAAAGACCCATTCTACCAGTTGCATCAACCTTCATTTGAAAGTAGTCATCGTGATTGCTAAGCGCTTCCACAATGCGGATGAATACATGCTTTTGCATTTGGAACCTTCTTCTAAATTGTGCATCTGTGTAGACTGGATTTTCAGAGAAGTAGTCGATGAATAATCGGTTATGTTCCCTCTTCATGGTTTCACTCTATGTGAGTTCTACGTGAACGACTAGTAGAGTTGTGCTGCCTATGATATTGCCTGAGCATTTCATTTTCTACGGGATTATTGATCAGGTCTTCAATGATTTGCCACTCACGCATTATTCGTCGATGAGATCAAATGGATCCATTTGGAATGAAGAGAATTTTGTTGGAGAAAAAAATTAACGCACCAATTGTTAACAAGGTGAAGAAAATTGATGAATGGATTGCATATTTATAACATATGTTCTAACGGCTAGTTTGACCCTCAACGGGGTAGTTTGACTCCAACGGCTAGTTTGACTAATTCAAAGTGAAATTCAATAAAATTAAAATGTAATTTATATAGGATTAAAATGATATTGATTAGAAAAAAACAAAGTTAAACGTTAGTTATTAAAATTCTATTTTAATTAAATTAAAAGTGAAATTGAATACAATTAAATTTTTATTTATATCAAATTAAAATGAAATTGATTAGAAAATAAAAGTGTAAAAAGTACATAATTAATTAAAATTAAGGATAAATAACAAGTACATCAAAGAAACACTACATAATAAAGTACAAAAAAATAATATAAAGTACATCTTGGCAAATCATGAAATTCCATATTTTTTCTTAATTTTTTGACAAAACCATTTATGCATGAGATATTGTTCTTCGCTCATCTTAGTTGTGTCCTTGAAGAGGATCTCCAACTCCCTCGTTGTTACTTCTTCCTCCTTTACACGCACTTCTTCCTCCTTTACACACGCTAATTTGTCAATAACATCCGTTCTTTTTTGATATGCAGCTGAAACTTCAAATGACTCATTTTGAGAGGAAGTTTCACCTATTTTTTCTTTTCCCTTCCTTTTTTGCAGCATTTCTACCCATTGGGCGAATGAGAGTAGGTGATGTTGGGTTAAACTCGGAAGTTGGTGCATCCGAGTTAGATGAAGAGTACGCGCCAGAAGCAGAAATCTTTGTTCTTTTTTATGAGCTTTGACTTGCTTCAGTCGTCCATTTTGGTTCGTCCTTCAACAAACGCCATGCATACTCTAATTTAAATTTTTTACCTTCGTCCTTCACGTATATTTCGTATGCAGCCGCCATTATATCAGTTCCGAAGAGCCACTTTGCTTCACACTGCAAGCTTGCTTGTAACCATCCGGAAAACTTTTGCACGACAGTATTCAGTTTTTGCCAACAAGATTTTAATTGTCCTTCTTTCCTTTCTTCGAAGAGAACAACGATGCTCATTGTAAGTGCTATGTGATTCTCAACCAAAGTCATCAGATTTTTGGTCAACTCCAACAACAACATCTTTGGAAATGTTTAGCCATGATTGGATAAGTAGTTTATCATCATATCGGTAAAGCCTACTCTTTTCTTTTTTTGATACAACATCACCTTCCTCTCCTTAAGGTGTGTTATTTTCCACACCCATTTAGGGTTGAACATTGAGGGAAATAATTTTCATTGTTGGAGGTGTGGAAAATTGAGGGAGAGAATTTTGATTAGTTTGGAGGTGGGTACATTTTGCATGTAACTCAAAAAGGAATTGAAATTGAATTGATTGGGATCCATGGAAAATTATTCAAACAATGAACAAGCTAGGAGAGAAGAAATAAAAAGCTTCTGGGTTAAACAAGCAATTGGAATGAGATAATTTCTATGCGGAAGAGAAGCTGGAGAAAAACTAAAATGACAGTTTGTGATATTGAACGGTATGAGATTATATAGGAAGATTTATTTAACCGTTGAGATTGTCCCGTGGAAGAATTCTAGCCGTTAAGATCTTACCGCTACACTTTTCTTTTCCATCTTCTACATCCATCATCACCGTCCATCTCACACAAATCACATCTGACTGTCCATTTGAATTTAACTTTTTTTTCTTTGCAAAAATCAGACCCCCCCAAAACACACACACGGCTCATTTGCAACGACACACTACTCTCTTCCCTCTTCTCTCTTCAATCTTCTGTCTTCTCTCTTCATTTTGCAATCACAGAGAGTTCAATGTTCTCTCTTTTCCCCCACACGCACAACTCCCTCTTCTCTTCCATACAACAACTCCCTCTTCTCTTCCACACACACCTTCTCTTCCACACACATCGTGCGGTGAAGGATGAGCTTTGCAGAGATGGACGAAACCGAATCGGACTCTTCTTCTCACATGCAGTCTCCT
Organism: Sesbania bispinosa; assembly: GCA_026901365.1. NCBI lineage: Eukaryota > Viridiplantae > Streptophyta > Magnoliopsida > Fabales > Fabaceae > Sesbania > Sesbania bispinosa. The sequence continues at coordinate 92,491 of QLOH01000789.1, read as the reverse complement.
GCAAATCGGAGAAGTACAAGTCGTGAGGACGGAGATCGGAGCCAGACGACGACGTGAGGACGGAGATCGGAGAGAGGAACGTGAAACGACTTCTACTTGCAAATCAGAGCCCAATCAACGCCTTCTGCTGCAGATCGGAGTACATCGCGCCACCGCCGGAGCAGATCGCGCCACAGCCAGAGCAGATCGATGATGAACTACGGTGATTTTCCCTTTTTTTCTGATTTTTTTCACTCTGTTCTTCCTCTGGAACCTTTCACTTTGTGTGTTGATTTCCCCCTTTTTCTTGTCTCATATTTGGTGTTTTTTTTGTGCTGAGAATTCCACTGGGACCTAATCTGTTCATCACAAAGAATCTGCTCTATTCTCTTAATTTTTTTTTCAGTTTTCAGACTTTTTTTCAGATTTCAATGATAAATTGTGACTGTAGTTTAAGTTTTTTGGTTCTGTAAATTTCACAATTATTTCTGTTTATTGGTTCTGGAAATCGGTTCTAGAAATTGGTTTTGTAAATTTCACAATTTATTGGTTCTGAAAATTTATCACTTTGCTTCTGTTTATTGGTTCTGTTTGGTTTTGTATATCATACAAGTTCTTTAATTTTTTCTGTGTTATCAACTGTATGATGTCTTCCGCCGCCCTATACCGTTTCATTTCAATATTTATATTCCGATTTTAATCTCAAGACCCGAATTTACGGATCCTTCCACAAGCATTTCTCTCTCTTCAAATTCTTAACAAGGACTCCACGTAGATCATCTCCAATGGCCTCCCAGCTGCTTAAACACAGTTCTTAAAGATAAGAACTTAAGAAGCAACCCGCGTTGGAGTTGCTCTTATGCACCGGTGACACACCCCTTATTCACCGTTAGATTATTGATTTAATAATCAACGTGCAAGATGTTTCACATGCATCATGATGGGGTAATTAAATAAAATTTTCTTGAAAGTCCCCCCATGTTGTTTCGGGAGTAACTCACACTTTGATCCTTAACTTTTATAACATCATGCAATTTAGTCTCTGAGTTTAGGAAAATCTTTAATTAGTCCCTAACATTACTCTTTGTATTGCAATTAAGTCCAAAACGTTAACGGTGTTACATTAGAGACTAAAGTGCATTATATTTTTAAAGTTAGGGACTAATGTGAATTAAATTATCATTGTACAAGGATTGATCTATCATTTCAAGAGGTAATGTGAGGTGCGCCATATAGGTTTGTTGTGTGGCATCTATGGTAGAATTTTACAAAATTATGGAAAGACAAGGAGCTCAAAAATAAATTTATAGCAATCCTAGTTAATTAAACCATTACACTGTAAAATTTTTCTAATTCCTTTCCACCAAAAATCCCAGCATAAAACTCCAGCAAAATAGAACTAATCATTAGGCTACACAACACCAAATTGCCCAACTTAATTTCCTGATTCACAGTCTAATTTCTTCACATTGGTTCTTCACTCTTCATTCCCACTTTAGTACGAATGACATGCTTGATGTAGCCTTCACTTATGCTTTCATTAACAATAGAATCATTCTCTACCAATTAGAATATTGGTAGTGTCTGCAACCTGCAAAATTTCAAGCATTTTACAAGATTACACACACAAAAATTATAAAACAAAAAATGAGTAAATATTATCCTCAGTTTGGGACATCCATAGAAGAACCTCCTTGGATTTTTTTTTCCAGTTTTGGAGACTTTTAAGAGGTAGCTTTTTAAAAAGGCTCCAATTTTCAGCTACTAGCTGAAAATTAATTACAAGTTTATCCCTCAACACCCCTCACTTATCATTATTAATAATTAATGATGTCCTTATATTAGCCGTTTGTTTTAAATTGTAGTCAAACAAAACCATGGTGTTTAAAAATTGATTTTAAATCACTTTCCGTCCAACATACTTTCGTAAAGCGTGCATCATCATTCAGCTAGTTTTACTTTTACCAAACCATTCAATCAAATTAGCTAGCTTTTCAGCTTTCAGCTGGCTTTAAACTTTCAACTAATTTTTCAGCTTTCAATTACCTTTAAGCTTTCAGCTAGCTTTTTGGCTAGTTTACCAACACACTTTAATAACTACTCTAAGATTGTACTAAACATCTCGATCCACTTCACCTCCTTTGAAACATTTTGCAAGACCTTGAGTCACGATTGTTATACCTCCTTTCAGTGGGCTATACATGAATGATAATGTGAATTTCACACACAAGAAAACAGACAAGAACATACACTGAAAAACAGTGGAAGAAGCAGGAGTGATGAGAAGATGGATTAAGAAGAAGCACTGAGAATAATGAAGAAGTATGTAAATACGAAAAAAATGATACCGTTAGGGATTAGGTGTGTTACACTTTTAAAAAAACCTAAAAACTATGTTGCTTTTGTCCATAGTAGAATACAAGTGTCACTTAACGTGACACCTTCATCACACACACATTAATATTTTTTAAACGGTTTGAACTTCAATGCAAGACCTCATCACACAATTAAGATTGTTATAACGATTTTGGATTTAATTGCAAAGATGGACTGTAATGTCAAGGACTAACGAAGGGGTTTCCAAAACTCGTGGACTAAATTGCTTGACGCTATAAAGTCAATGACTAAATGATAGTTTACTCGTTGTTTAAGTTATCAAATTAGTGATAAATTTATTATTTTTTTGGCGAGTAATAGCAAATTGGTCCCTGGCTTTTTTAGGATCATGTAGTTTAGTCCATAAGAAATAAAAAATTCAATATAGTCTCTGTACTTCTTGTTTTTTTCTTTCACTATAGTACAACGTGTGGTTTCTCGTTAATTTTTTTATAATGTGTTCACGTTTCGTGATACTGTATCACACTATTTGCCATCGGGGCACAAAAATAACGTTATTGGAGTTGAGACCTTATAATGAGAAAGGGGAGAAGAGAGAGAAAAATGGGAAATAGGGAAGTAGCAACTGGGTGGAGTTGAAGCCTTTCAAACTATAAATTTGAAAAAAACCACATTACTTTTGTGCCATAATGGACACTATAGTGACAAAACAGTGAGATAGAGTGTCACTAAACAGTACACGTCGTAAAAAAAATTAATGGGAAAACACACAGTTGGACTATAGTGAAAGAAAAAACAAAAAGTCATGGACTATATTGAGGGTTTTTTATTTCTTTAGGACTAAACTGCATGACCCGAAAAAAGTCAGGAGCCAGTTTGTTAATCATTTCTTTGGCCCCATCTTTATACAAGCACGGGTGAGATTGTTTATCAAGTCATGACCGAATGTGTCTTTTTAACCACTTCTTTGGTTAGGGACTCGGTGATCGAGTTGGGCATCCAATGTTTGCTATGAATTTACTTCTAAACACTTGTATTTAAGTGTTTAAAGTTTATAATGTAGGAATTGTGTGGTTTAACCTTTCTCCATAAAGCAAATAGAAGGTAACCCTATTTTGTGTATCATGCGAAGACCCGTGAGACAGACCAAGAACCATTTTTTCGCGATGGAAACCATATGTTTAGCATATGAATATGATTTTTAAGTTTTTGGAATATATAGTGATGGAATTGTGTGGTCAACCCTTCTCCTTATACAAGGCAGGAGAGATGTCCCCTGTTTTGATATGGTCATTTTAAATAGGGTAAAATATGTTTTCAGTCCTGTAAACTTAATGAGTTTTGCTTTTAGTCCTTATAAAATTCTTTTTTTATTAAAACATCCTCCCAAAATTTTTTTGTTTGCAATTAGTCCCTCCTCTTAATTGGCGTGTGTCAGGTGCTGATGTGGCCACACTTTCTCTCTCTAGGTGTTCACTATGTAATTTCTAGCGGTCCTTAAACCGGCTAGGAAAACTCTTAGCCTCCCCTATTTCTCCACTCCATTTCTCCCCTTCTGCTAAAATCACCTAAAATCACCCCACCATCTCCCCCACTCCTATAACCCACCCGCCCAAGTTTCCCCCACTCAGATACCAACCCCAATGGAAATTAAACTCCACCACAAACAAAATCATTTAAACTACACAGAATTATTTAAACCCCACGGTTACTGTTGTAGTTTTGTTGCAGAGTATTTCCTTTAGATCCTTCCCGTAATTTTGTATTGTCATAGCTGAACTATGACAATTTTTTTTTTCAGGTTGCCACTATGTATATTTTAACGCTCTACAATAGTGACAGTGTCGGACTCGGAATGCCATGCCATGTGTTGTAATTTGTTGTTCCCACCTCCAAACACACCATCATATCTATTATTCTTTAGTTCTCTTCCTTTCTTGATTCTCTTAACGGTGCAATGTTAGGAAGAAAAGAAGAATAAAAGATTTTCTTTTTAATCTAGATGATAAACAAGTTGGTTGATATTTCTTCTAAAGTTTCATGGATTTATGAGGAAGTTTACGTGCAGACAAAATCAAGTCAAGCACACAGCTGAACCTGGAATTTTTATTAGTTTATTTATTTATTAATCATTCAGATTCAGATTTTAACTCAATCATTTTTATTATAATTTAATAAGAAAAGAAAAGGAGAATTATAGAAGGTTCAAAATGGTTACTTGCAATCTCCCACTTGGAGTGAACATGATCTCTCCTGATCTCCTCTCTCACAAAGTCAGTCCAATCCGGAATAATATTATGCAGCTTCTCTCTTCTGCCATTCAGCTTCTTTCTTGCGCCAATCAGCATCCTCTTCCTTGTCATTCCTCTTTACCTTTTGCTGAATGGTCCGTACAGAGGAAACGTCTCCGAGGCGGTCGCTGGAAGTTGACGTATGTGCTCTGGGAGGTGGTGGCGTTGTTGACGGCGTTGTTACTCGTGCAGTTGTTGTTTCTATTGTTGAGTATGGCAAAGTTGTGGGCGAAGGCATAGCTTAAGAGGAAGAATCTTCGGTGTCGACGGCGTTGATGGCGGAGGAATCAAAGCTGCAAGAGGCTTTCCATTTGAGTGAGGTTATCTAAGGGGGGAATTGGCGTCCTAATCCAATCCAACATTACAATTGAGACCCATGAGTTTATTGCGATCCATCGGGGTTGGATATGTTGTGGGGAAGCAGTGGGTTACAGGGGTGGGGGAGATGCTTGGTGGTTTTAGCGGGACCGCTAGAAATAAAATAGTGGACAGCTAGGAAAGAGAAAGTTTGTCACATCAACACCTGACACACTTTATTTGAGAGGAGGGACTAATTGCGAAAAAAAAAAATTGGGAGGATGCTTTAACTAAAAAAAATTTTATAGGGACTAACGGTAAAAGTCACTAATTTTATAGGGACTAAAAACGTATTTTACCCTTTTAAATAATATTTTGATATGATAGGAAAGGAAAACGGAGAAAAAAGAGGAGGTGTGGAAGAGACTATAAAACAAAGGAATGTGAAAAATCTCATCACTTTTTTTAAGAGTATTAAAATTTTGACACCTCATTTTTTGGATGTGATGAGTGCGAGAAACAGATAAATAAAAAGTAAAAGAAAATGAAGAGGGAGGAGATGAATGAGATGTAATAATTGATGTGATAAGAAAGTTATAGAGATATGGAAATAAACACGAGATGTGAAAAGAAATATAAATAAAAAAGTGTAAAAAATCATTACTCTTTTTTAACAGTACTAAGTTTTCGTTTGGTTTACAGTTAAGTAGAATTGATTTTAGAAATCAATAGTTGAGATGAGTGATGTACGCTTTACGAAGCACATTGAACAGAAGTGATTTAAAATCAATTTGCGAAACCATGGTTTTGCACTATAGCAATGGTAAAACAAACAAGCTATAAAACTTTGACGACCTATTTTTGTGGTATGTAAAATGTACGAAGGAGTGAGATAGAAAAAAATAGAGAGAATAGAAAAATTATTACTCTTTTTAAAGAGTACTAAAGCTTTAATGAGTTATCAAGTACCATGTTATTTATAAGTATTTTTCATGAAATAATTATTTTAATTTTTTTTAATATTGAATATTATTATGAAAATATGTTTGACAAAAATTTTATCAAAATGATAGATGATTAGTGTAAGAGATAAAATAATGCATCTTTATTTTCTTTATATTTTTTGAAATTATTTTATGTTTTATATATGAAAATTAAAAAAAAAATCCATTATCCATGCAACAAAGTTCATTAAATCTATTTGTGTTAATATTATTTCAAAAAATATTTGAGTTTTGAGTTAATCTTTATAAATCATGTAATAATATTCTATTTTTTTTATTTTTATTTTATTTTTCTCAATTCCATAGGAATTTGTGATACTCCTTTTCAATGTTTTTTTTCTAATGACATTGTTTATATTATAATAAAGATCATACATGATCAAGTTAAATGGATGAGTTGATTTCAGTGTCAAACTTTTACAATCGTGATCATAATTAAAGACCATTTATATACATATCAAGCAATACATATGTTAAACAATAAATTAATAATAAAATTACTTCCCAAATATTCGTATCTATTTATTTATTATTGAATGATAATTCAGTTAGTCACCACATTAAATTCTAAATACTTAAAATGGTCAAATATCTCATTTGTATGTTGAAATAATTTTGAAATGTAATACATAAAATGATCCTTTGATTTTATATTTCTATGTATTATTAAATTTTTTAAATAAAATTACATATCATATTAACATTAACATGGATTATTTATATATATAAAAAGTTTTATGAAATAGGAATAACATAGTAGTTTTTTCATAATGAGAACTTTGCACCAGAATTTTTTTTTCCTGAATGCTAACGAGATTGTGCGTATGTTATTGTGTCCCTTCTTCATGTGTGGGTCCTTCAATTACCCATTCAACTTCTCAATTCTTAACTTTGATATAAGCTCCAAACATAAATTAGCCTCACTACAAGGGTAACTCGTTAAATTGATGTTTTCATAACTAACAGGTCAAGAAACTCATAATAACGGGTCAAAAATATTTTAAAAGGTATTTTATTAGTGACATACTCGCGGGTATTTTATCATAGAAGGACCCTTTATTTAAAAATTCTTAAAGTAAAAAAGCTCCTTATTTTATATAAAGAAAAGTAACTTTTAAAAGTAATATTTTACAGCTTATTATAAAAAACATGAAGCTTTTTTTAAGTGATCCCCTTCAAATCTCTGCATATACCATATCCTATTATTTTTCATTTAAGTTATCTGTTTTTCTGTATCCCAACAGTGGGTCCCTCATCATTCGCCTTCCACCTCTTAGTATGTAGTGCCTCACCTGTCGTCAACGATGTCACCGGCCCCGATTCATCAACGACCTAACCCCCTTCTAGTATCAAGATCGGATCCTTTCCAATCTCTCTTGTCTCTCCGGCCAACATTAGCTACGAAATAACTATGAAATAACTAGGAAATCAAAATCCATAGTTATTCCATAGCTAACGTTGGCTGGAGAGGCAGGAGAGGATCCTTACACCTGGTATCATCATAAAAATGGATAAGAAATATTGGGATATCAAATATTAGTCCCACGTTGGATAGGAATGAGCAAGGAGAGCATATATAAGTGACAAGTCCCATAAACCTAACACCTTAAGGTTTTAGGTTGGATGTGGTGTCTAGCTCACTTGTGTGGTTTTCTCCTTGGCCCTGTGTTAAAGGTCTCCCCGGTGGTTTAAGCTCCCCTCGCTACCTTACAAGTGATATTAGAGTCGATAGGGTGATCAAGTGACCAGCTCGAACGAGAAATTGGTGATGGATCTATGTGGTGATCCTTGTGTCGAAAGTCTTCCTAGTGATATGTGGAGGCCAGGCGGCGTGTCCCGTTGATGTGAGCCAACGGCGGTGCAAGTGTGAAGAGAGCATCGGCGGTAACGGTCGAACTCTAATGCTACCATGGAATTCTCGTGATGAAAAAGCTTCCGCTTGAGGGGGAGCATTGGATGAATGGACTCACACTTGAGGGGGAGATTGTTGGGATATCAAGTATTGGTCCCACATTGGATAGGAATGAGCAAGGAGAGCAAATCATACAAGTGAGTTAGACACCACATCCAACCCAAAACTTTAAGGTGTTAGGTTTTTGGGTATGACAAAATGCAAAAGAAAGAGACAGGGGAAAGAAGACAACACACAATTTACGCGGTTCAGTCAATGTAACCTACGTCCACGGGCAGTTCTAGAGTTTCTTATTTCTGATTAAAGAGAATAATACAATGACACAGATGCATTCTGGCCTTATAAAAGGATAAGGCCTAACAGCCCCTTAAAACCCCATTACAATCTAACAAAAAACGTCTGAAATGAAGAGGCAGCAGAAAATAAGGGCATATTTGGTTTATTTTCATTTCCTGTTTCCATTTTCTATATTCATTTTGTTTCTTATTTTCTGAAATTTACAAAGGAAAATCTGGAAATGCTAGAAATAGAAAATTTCTGTTTCCAACATTTCCAGTTTTCCCTTTATAAAATTTCAGAATACAGGAAACAGAAAATGAAAACAGGAAATGAAAATGCAAACCAAACAGGCCCTAAACGTTTTTGGTCGAACCACAGGCATGGAGCGATCCACAACCTGCCCGTGTTCTCTCTGACTTCAATTTTCCCACTCTGCAAGCGTTTCCATAGGCCATGGGGCGATCCACAGCTTGCTTGTGGTTTTCTCTGACTTCAGTTTCCCCACTATGCAGTGTTTCCATAGGCATGGAGCAATCCACAGCCTACTCGTGGTTTTCTTTGATTCCACAAAAAAACCTCTACTTCTCTCTTCTTCAAATTTCAAACTCCACAATGTCGGGTCCAGTAAGAAGCCGAGACAACATAAAATTCAAGTCATCTCAACGAAAACCTCTTTCCAGCACGTTGCAACTGCCTATTGACATTGCAAGTTCGGTCAAATCTTTTCAATTTCTTTATTAAACCCTTATCGCTATTTTCCATATAATTTGGTGGTGTCTCTATGCTTAAAGGAGTCCTAGCCTACATCACTATAAGCGGATTTTAGTGGGTGAATGGGCAATTATTTTCAAAAGAGAATGCAATCCAGGGCCAAAATACATCCCGCATAGATATCATAGTGCATACGCCAATTGATCATCAAAGATTCAAAATCAGTAGTACATGATGCAGAATTTCTACATTATATCAATTAGTAAATATATAGGGATATTGATGGCAACTCACAAATATGCTAGGATGTGTAATACAATGCATAGTAGGAATACTATATGTCTATACTTAATTATTTTATTTATTAATTAAATGAATGATAATTTTTTTTATAAAAATTTTATCAAAGTTTGAATTTAAAAATAGTTTTTAAGTTAAAAGAATAGAAATCACCAAATAATTTTACTTTATTTTTAAACCTTATTTTTTACTTTAGTTTTAAAGAAACTTATAAATCATAAAAAAATTGGGCCAAACGAATCCAAATGATTTTTAACATTCACTCTTTTCTCTTATTGAAAGTGGAATTCCACACACAATTAAGGTGCATTCTCCATCTCAATCCTTAATATTAAATTTTCATTTCTTCTACTTTGAATTTTAAAGGGGAAGAAAGGTCAGTCCGAAAGGGTAAAAAAAGGAAAAGGCAAAAGGGCAGCATAGCAGGGGCGAGGGAGGGGGACATAATTTTATTGCATTATTTTTTTATCAAATATATTTTAATAGTAAAATATAATAGACTATTATAATTTAAAATAGAATAATTATCTAAAATTATTTTAATTTTAAAATATTACTAATTTAATATTAATTATATAAAATTATAAATTTTGTGCGTGTATATTAATTTAAATTATGAAAATTAAGGAAATCCACGTAGTGACACACACAATTATAACATGGTTTTTTAAAATGTTTTTATTTATGTTGTTCTTAAACGTGTAAGGATCTCCTTTTGCTCCTCCATCCTCCAGCAAAACTTAGCTACGGAATAACTACGGATTAGCTATGACTTTTGTTTTCCTAGTTATTCCGTAACTAACTTTTGCAGGAGAGGGCTGGAGACAATGGGGGACTGGAGAGGATCTAAATCCATAGGTATCCCTATTACACAAATCTTATTCGGGGCTTAGTCACAGGTTTAAAACTTCCACTCCTCCCTAAAAAGTGTGTTGAAGGGGGATTGAACTCGGGAACTCTTCACATAATTTCAATCTACGTTGCCCAACTGAACCACAACTCTTTGGTGTATTCCTTGCTCTTAGAAACATATTCATTGAGTTTGTTTTTTTTTTCAAATAGACTTAATAAACAATAATTAATATTCAAATTGAATTTTTGTTATCTATCCTGACTCTAATATGTAGATTTTGTAATTTAAATTATAGTTCAGAATTTTAACTATGTCAAATTAAAATTAGTTTAGAATAATAAATTGTATGTTTGGGAAATCTGATAGAATTGGAATTGAGTTTGAATTAGGCGTGATAATGAGGGGTGGTTTGGCGAGTTTTGCTCACCCTGTTCTCGTAAAAGTCAAGGCGAGCTCAGGATCCAGATTTAGAGAATGTGCATATAAAATTATGAAATTTAACCCTATCCTCACAGATCCGGTTGGGTTCGGGGAAACCATGGGGAGATTACTTTATCTATTTTTTATTTATTTTTATTTACTTAAATACATATTTTAAAATAAGTCATATATATCTAATATATTCTAATTCAAATAATATAGAAATATAGATATTGATAATCCAAAAAAAAAATTAATTAGAGTTGTAGTATATTTTAAGAAAATACTATAGTTTACATTTATTTTTAACTATCAATATAATTAAAAATTATTTAATTATTATATCGGGACATATGAGGTTTGGTGGCCAGGGTGGGTTCTTGAATCCCCAGACCTGCCCCGCCCCCCATTAAAGACGAGGCAGGACAGAGTGGGGTTTTCCTTATCCCCTGATCGGGGAGGGGCGGAGTCGGATTTTCCTTATCCTTGACAAAATGGATTTTCCCTGTCAAATCAGAATGAGTCCATACCACAAATTTGAGTTTTATTGTCATGCTTAGTGAGAATCATAAAACTCGTCTTCCTATCTCTCTCTTTATTATTATTATTATTATTATTATTATTATTATATTATTATTATTATATTATTAGCAGAAATACAAGCACGAGTCTGTCTATCCGCATTTCTTATTTTTTGAGAAATAAAATTTATTATATACCTTTAAATGTACATGAATTAATTTAAAATTATATACAATATACTATACAATATACTAAAAAAAAATAAAAACAACTTATGCATATCTTTAATTAGTGGAAATGGGTGGTTACCACTCTTTAATTATATGTAATATAGATATTAACTTATGTCTATGTAGTAGGGGTGTTCAAATCCAATCCAATTCAATTGGAACTTGCAACAACCGATTCAAAAACCGCAAACAAAAATAACCGCAAACCACAAAAACCGAAATTTTTTAATTGGATTGGATTGGATTTTCGGATCTGCCTATGAGAACCAATCCAATTCAAACCGAATCGAAAGTTTTCTGAACATTTTGATATATTATCATTATTGATATTATTTTTCCTGTGATGATGTAAAAAAATTATTATTGTGCAACTATATTTAATGAATAACATTCAATAATGGGATTGGAAGTTATCAAGTAATTTATATGTTATAGGATAAGATAAGATAATTGCATGTTTTTATCATAATTTTGCTTTCATAACTTTATTTTTTAGTTCATTTGAAAAACCGAAATCCAATCCAATCCAAACCGATTAAAATTGGATTGGATTGATTTGATTTGAAAAAAAAATCAAAATTGATTGGATGATTAAATGAGAAAACCAAAATTATTAGATTGGATTGATTTTTTCTCCACAAACTGATTCAATCCAATCCGCGAACACCGGCCACCGCGAAGCCACCTTTACCAATTACGCTCCCCTCCCTCCGGGGACAAGACATTCATAAAGGGACTCATGACTTAATGAATATTGAATCTTTCTCTTAACTCTCTTTCATCTGTCGTGCACTTGCCCTCAAAGAGAAGGACATTCGCCTATTTGGCAGGGCAAAATTATTGGCTCCCAAATTATTAATTTTCTGTTAGCAAAAAATGCTGAATAATACAAAGTTGATATTGTGGGGATTTAAATAATTTATCATGAGATCATGGATTTAAATAATTTCATAATCTTCTTTGTAAAAATATATTAAAGTATTGAATAAAAGATAATTCTAAATATTTTTACGTTACTCCAATAAATCATTCTAATTACTAGGTGAAATAAATATTAAATATTTTTATATTCCTAATTATAACATTAAACCTTTCGTCTTATGGCCCTTTTATTTCTAAGTTTGGGTAATAAAAGTTTAAAATAAGAGGAGCAAAATAAAGAAAATATTGATCTTGGCTTTTTCATAAGAGTACCTAATATTCGGAGTGGTAGTACTAACACTTCCCGATTTATACTGTACACCCTCATTTTTTAAAATAAATTCAGGCATGGAATTTTATTTATTTGTTTTTTTAGGGTGAATGAATAACATGACACTTTATTTAAGATGTTGAACCTCTTGGTAATTGTCATTCCCACTAAATCAAGACATTGGTTATATTTTAGTTCTTGTTTGACTTTTGTGTTTAAAAATTATTTTACGTTTTAAAATATAAAACTAAAAGAATTGTTTGGGTGATTGTTTTTACTATTTTAAAAACCATCAGCTTTGAAAATCAGACAATTAAAATAATTTAAAGATGTTTTCAGTCTTTGTTTCATTTTTAAATTTAAAGATTGTATTTTACAATAAATGAAGCACTAAATATAAAACAAATTCACAAAACAGTTTTCAAAATAATTTTTAAAAATTGGAAAAAGAAAATATTTCAAACACGTACCATACATATTTGAAAAATAACTCATTTTGCCCATTTTAATAAAAAGTGAAATAAAGAAATTGTTCAATATATTGAACTGTGTGCCATCCCGTTAAAACAACCTGTTTAAAAATATATACTGTACTTACTTATAAACCATCATTGTACAGCTTAAGTAAAGTTTCTACTTTCAATTGGTGTCACGTTTTTTCAAGAATAAATGTATTCTCTACTTCGGGTAGGATCTTTATAAAAGATAAAACTCTCAGAGTATTTAACACAACTGCATTTTCAGCACTCAAACTCGAGAGCACTGATAAAATTAAAAGAGCTTCTTACCAACTGATGCAAGAACTTGGTGGTGTTTTGGTTTGAACGGACTACTCATCACATGGTAAAAGCTTGAATTTATTTATTAATTACCAAAATAAAAACGAGATGGGAATTATTTGTTGTCAGGTAGAGGAAGTTATAAATCTGTTACATTAAGCATGGAAATTTCAACTTAGACATTTTTACCATCAAATTTATCAGATAAAATAACAGGCAAAACAAATCCTTGAATAACATTGCGACTTGATACACTCATTTAAAGTTCCATATTTTGGTTAAATCTTAATAATATATTTTTGTCACATGGGGATATCATATATGTATGTATATATGCAAAACAAGAAAGGATTATACAAATTAGATAGATCAGGATTATTGATATAATAAGGTAAACCATATCTATAGTCAATACATGGACACATATGGTGGTGACTAAACTAATTAATTAAAAATGAGAGAAATGAAATGAAATGAAAATTAAACTCAACACCTGTATTGGATTCTTAATTCACCAGTACTGGCTCTTCTACCCTCTTTAGCCAAAGCTGCTCTTGCTGTCATGATCCTGCTTGGAACTAAGGAGCATCAAATGTTCTGCTATCTATCCAATCCTTCAACAGCTCCTCTTGTCCCCATATCTCAGGAATCCAGACCCTCCCTGCTACTTCAATTCTATGCCTCTTCAATCTCTCTCTTCCACTATCCTCTGCCTCTTCTGCAGGGGGCACAACCACCTCTTCCAATGCAATTCCCAAGTTGGTTATTGTTTTTGAAGCAGATGGGGTTTCTTCATCTTTTTCTTGTTGTTCTTGCTCATCATCAGATTCAGTGTTGTGTTTGGGTAAGTGGGGGTTTCTTGATAAGCTCCAATGGTAGTGGTTGAGGAGGAATCTGGTTGTGTTCATCAGAGGATTGGTGAGCCATTGAAGGGGTTTTCTGTTTCATGCAGAAGATAGGTAGGTTGTTTTTGGGGTTTTAATTTGTTTGTGTGTTTTAATATTTGCTTCTCTATCCTCAATCTTTTTTGTGGAAAGAAGATTTGGTGAATGAAGAAGCAATGGGAATGGGTGGGAAATTAGTTCACACGTCACCCACCAGAGAGTTTCTTTTGTATGGTAAGTGACAAAGGTACGTGTCTCTTTGAGGGATGGTGGGATTCTATTAATAATGTGTGTGTGTGTGGCTTTAGTAGTTAAAAATTCAAAAAAAAAAAAAAAAAAAAACTAGACTTGCAAAATACCGAAAATACCATATGGGAAATTGAAGAAAAAAAAGGAAAGAATAACTGTACGGAAAATGACTGAGGAGAGTGGAAGAGGGTGAGCGATTCCTTGGATGGATTTTTGGAGGATTGTGAGGTTGATGTTGATCTGCAATAGTATAACATTATTCATTGCCTTCCAATTCAGTCAATCAGATTGGAGGATTTGATTTTTGGTAGGGTACTCTTATTATTATGTTTGGCCTAAAAAACACTTCATATATATAACATATTTTAATGAGAAGGATGGTTTTTTTTAGATTTCAATTTTTTTTTTGTTTTTTAGATTATTTTTTATTTTTTTATGTAAAACCACATATATCTTTCACATACTTAAATTCGAGATCACGGATTAAATTGATACAAGATCTACCCGTTGACACACTCGGTCATATATTTTCTCTCTGTATAAAATATTATGCTCTATGTAAGAAATTAATCTCTCCACAACTAGTCAAATATAAAAAATTGAAAGTATTTCCTTATACATTTGAATTTTGAGATCAAATTTAAAATTACATAATTGAAATAATTAAATAAAATCCCCTTTAAAGCTAATAAATATTGATACTATTTTTTATGGTCCAAAAGAAAATTTTATGGCAGATGATTTCTAAGTCGATTTTACACAAAATGGATACTTTTACTTTCAATTAAAGGGATGATTATTTTTTTGGTAGTTTATAAGATTCTAAATTCTTTAAATCTTATTATTATAATTATATATTAAAAAATGATTTTGATAAAACCAGTATTTAGGATTGAGAATGAGACTTTTAAAAATGAAAAGTTTTTATTATAAAAAAATGTATTTATATTTATTTACATTTATGATATAATTAATATTTTTTATTTTGATAAAATTAAGTTTTCTATTTTTTAAAATTTTTATCTTGGACCCTAAGGACTGATTTTATTATAAAAAAAATACATATCATATGTGATTATTTATGGGGCCAATCACCTTTTCTGTATGCCCCGCCAAATCTTAAAACTTGATAAATTATAACTTTGTCCACTTGAAATACAATTTATAATTTTTTTCTTACTATATGAATCAATTTGTGGGGGGGATTGTTTTTTGGTAAAAAGTTGAAGTCGAATTCTTGACCACTAGCAATAGCTTCAATGATCATGCACATAGAATCTTAACTTCAAAGATTAGAAATTTAAATTAAAAAAGGCATATGATGAGAACTCGGTAATTGCTTTTGTGATATGATATATTTGTATGAGAAGTATTCCGATCATGATATTTGATGTGTACGTGTTCAACACTATGGCAAATGTGTTGTAGTGTTTTGTGTTTTAAGCATAAAACAAAAATGAATACAAAAAAAGAAAAGAAAATTTCAAATATTTTGGGTTAAATTTTTATGTACTAATAAACTTGTGACAAATTTGAAATTAAATTACACAAAAAATAATACTACTATCACATTTTTTTTACAATTACTTCTTCACCCACCAATTTAAGGTAAATTGAATTTGTCTCTTGCTTTTACCATAAACTGATGGGTAAGGGTAAGAAGATAAGTGTGTAAAAAAAAAAAAATTAGGTGCTCTTATATAAAAGTGAAACATATTAGTTGATATCTATCTGGCGAAGAGAAATTAAATTACATAAATATATGATTGAGTACATTAAGTTATTCATATTACTAACTAATAAATTATTATTAAATAATAATTAACAATATATCGCAATCTATATATTTAATAATATGGTCAGTCTAATATCTAACTTGGGTTGTACTATATATGTTTATGAAAGTATTTCTCATTTATTAGAGATGTGATTAGTGGTAGGGGCTCTATCACTCACATCCACAATTTCCACTCTCTCTTACTAGGAGAATCTCTCTATAATCATGAAATGAAAATTTTAAATACTATATTCCCATTAATTTAGTCAAATATTTTACATAAATAAAATATTATGAATTAAAATAAAAAAAATGTCAGTCACATTTTATAATAGTAACAAAGAAACTCACCCACCCATTTGCCAACCATTGGATCTACTTGCGCAAAGTTATTTATGCCACAAAATACAAAGACCCAATGGCCTTATGCTCAATCGATATTTTTATGGTCAAATTAGATGTATGGTTAATATTATTTTGTAAGAATAGATATACTGTTCTATAATAGTAGATTCTAAAATTTAAAGTGTTTTTCACCTTTAAGGTTCTTTCAGGAAGTCGCATTATATTTTTATATAGTTAGCTTTATTTTCTTAGCAATATAAAGTTTTTTTTTTTACATTACCATTTACCAGTATATTGTATGATATGAAGCGTTTTAAAATTTATTAAAAATTAACTACTGAAATATTCTTACTCTAATAAATTTAAAGTTTATATATGAGCGCAGCTGATGAAATTTAAATCTTTTATTGATTATTCAATGACATACTCCACTGGACTCTGTTGGTTAACAATCTCCTCAGTCCATTAGTTGATAAGCAAGTTGCAAATCAGATGATTTAAAATTTTAAATTACTCCTTTTTAAATTGACATGTTTAATTACTAGTTTAATTTATCTCATTAGCCCTTATGCTTGCAGTATCTTTACAAATGTACACATAAATTCAGAAATATCGAATGAATGATAAAAAAGAATATAAGTATTTTTGCATAAGCTTTAGCCTTAAAAGTTTTGTACATTATTATTAAAAAAAAAACTTAACTATTATCTTTATGTTTTTTTATCAAGAATTATTATTTTATGTAGAAGATATGTAATGTGTTACAATCACACCAGAATTTAGGAAAATATTGGATAGACACCCTAGGTGTAGACAATTAGAGAGATATAGAAAGAAAAATAAAGAGATGATAGATATAATAGGTGATATAATGTGATAGGAAAAAAAAGATTAAAAAATGAAAAATAGTATATAATTACCTTAAACTTTCATCATTTTATAAATGTTATCATGAACTTTTATTTTGTCATAATTAATTCGTAATCTTTTATCATTGTTGCAATAGGTTCTTTCATTAACATGAAATTAAATAATTAATAAATACAATCTCAACCTTCAAGATTTTGTATTTTAAATATTAAAATCATATAAAATAAAGCTTAAAAAATTAAAAATTCCTAAATTAAAAGAACACACCATCAAGTTTCGTTTTTAAAATTTTAAATATATATGCTTAAATTTTAACATAATTCAAGAATAAAAAAATTTAAATTTTACTCTTTTATGTACTTTTAATATTTGAAACATAAATCTTGAAAAATTGAGATTTGTTATGTTAATTATTTAACTTAATATTAATGAAATGACCTATTGTTATAATAATAAGAGTTTAAGGTTTAATTGAGACAAATTGAAAATTCATAGTGCCTATTTACAAAAAGCAAAAGTTCTAAGGTGATTTTATACACTTTTCCAAAAAAAAAAAAGGAAAATATTAGAGCTATGAATCATTGTTGCACAATTTATTTGAAATTCAAAAGGGCGACATAAATAAAGATAACAGTTTTTTTTTTTTATTCACTATATGTTTTTATACTTCTTGATCAATGATGGTACTAATTTCCCTTTCAAATTTGATGGGGGGTGTGTGTGATCCTAAATAATACATTTACAATCACACAACAAAAGATTTATTACCCCACTTGCATTTTTAAAAGGAGAGAATTTGCACACCTTCTTATATAATTTTTGTATAGAAACATTGCAAAGTCTCTTTTGACACATAACTACCCAAGTCCCTAATACATTTAAAGACTAGAATTTTTTTGGTAAGAATACTCAAACTAGAACTCCTATTTATATTAGTTTCTTACCTTTTTCTTCTTCCTACTACTCAATGTGGGACTTGGACGAGCACTCACTTTATACACAACATAAGTGAAAGTGAAAATCCGTGAAACTAGAACTATCAAATGAGCTGTACTTTCACTACTTTGTCATTGGATGCTAAGTTAAAGTTGAATAGTATGGAATGGATAAGATCCATAAGTGTAAAGTAACTTTCACAAAGTTGTTAAAAGCCTTAAATTATTTTTATAAACGGATTTTTTGGGTCATTTTTAAAAATACTAATTACTTAATCCACAATGCATCGCACTCCTTAATTACTTTTTAATACACACAACCAAGAATTATCCACTAACTATTAGCCTGTTTGTTTTTACTGTTACTACAGTGCAAAACCATGGTTTCGCAGAAAGAATTGATTTTAAATCATTTTGTCTAACGTGTTTCGTAACATGTGCATCACTCATATCAACCATTTATTCTAGAATTAATTATACTGTGTTGGTTTAGCGTTGAAACTGACCAAACTCAAGTTTGGATTCCCCAATGCAACTATTTCTAGCGTTGAAAACGTGAGTTTATCACGTTTCAACACTAAGGTGTGTTTGGCTAGCCATTTCAACCGCTGAAAGTTGAAAATAGTAGCTGAAATAAAAAAAGCTACAAAAAAGTTGTGTTTGGGAAGGTAGCTTAAGGTAGCTTTTTTGGGTAGCTACGTGCTTTTTTAGAAAATCTACTTGAATTAAACTTTTTCAAAAAAGCTCCTATTTTCAGCTACCAGCTGAAATTTTTTAATAAATTTACCACTCATTAATATCTCACTCTCTTTTCTCTCTGGGTTACTATCCCCCTTCCGCTCCTCTTCCTTCACTTTACATTCCTCCGACACCCTGCTATTGCTGGGAGGATTTTTCTCGTCTTTGATAGCTCTCCATTCAACTTCCTACTCCAATCGTCTCCTACACATAGGTTCTTGTTAATTTACCTCACTTTGGTCCCGTTTTGTAGTTTCTAGTTTATAGTGTTTGCTCTTATAACTTTCATCTGCGTTTTTTCTGGTTTATTAGAAATTTATAATATAATTTTTTGCTATTGTTGGTGGATGATGAAGCTCTGTGAAACATTTCTGTTTTGTTTCTTCTAACGTTTCGCAGTTGAATATTTTCTGCTATTGTTGAATGCATGTAGGTTGTATTGGTTTCCAATATGTTGATCCCGAATCAACCCACTGGTTTTAAGCAATATGCATGTAGGCAAAAGTGTTGTTCAACAAATCTTGCTTCTTGCTATGTATTTACCCTCTTAGACAATGAATTTCTTTCAAGGCCCTGATTAATTTTGCGGCTTCTATTTTGACTACAACAATTAACTTCACCAATAGTATGGACCACAGTTTTCTCAGTGAATATGCTTCCTCTTGTCTCTGTATTCCTTTCATGACGTTTCTCATTCAATCCTTACGAATCATAAAAGGAATAGTGAACCAATAAAATATTCAGATTACATGAATCACATATTATTTACATTTTAATAAACACTAACTTGTTATTTACACTGATCATATAATTACTAAAATAAATAAAATATATAAATTTATAATGTATTTGAAAATATGTAATAACAAAATATTAAGATTTGATCTTAATAATTAGTGATGCCTTATAAATAATTTTAAATAAACTAAAATATATAAATTTATAGTTTATTGCAAATATATATAAAAAATATTAAGATTTGATCCAATAATTAGTGATGCCTTATAAATCATTTTAAATAAACTAAAATATATGAAATTTATAATTATTTGAAAATATGTAATAACAAAATATTAAGATTTGATCCAATAATTAGTGATGCCCTTATTTGTCATATTACAACTTTCAGCTAGTTGATACAGGCTAGTTTTACCAGGACACTTTCAACTAGTTTTTTCAGCTTTCAGCTAGCTTTTCAGCTAGTTTTACAAACACACTCTAAACCAAACTGCTTAAATAAGATACTATGAGTGTGTTTGGCAAGCCATTTCAGCTAGTTGAAAGCTGAAATTAGTGGTTGAAAACCATTTCAGCTGTGTTGGTAAGGTACCTTTTTTGGTAGCCTACTAGTTTTTCTTAAAAAAGTATTCGAGGTAGCTTTTCTAAAAAAAACTCCAATTTTAAGCTTACTCATACAAGTTTATCCCTCAACCAACCCCCACTTATAATTATTTAATAATCAATGATGGCCTTATATGTCATTTTTACCATTTCAGCTAATTTTACCAAACACATTCCAATAATTTTTTCAGCTTTCAACTAGCTTAAGCTTAGTTTTACCAAATACACTTTATGTCAAGTTTTGTTGGTGTCAATGGAAAGTAACTTATCAATACCTCTTTTTTATCAACATGATAAAAAACTTATTAAAAAAAAAGATAGATAATTAAAATGCAAGTTTTATTACTCATTAACCGGTCAAACAAAGTTAGTGTCCATTAACGTGTTACATCAAGATGTACTTAATTATATTGTGGAGAAAATTAATAAGGTGATGCAGCTCCTTAGTCTTAGGGTTGAAAACTATGACCATACGCTACACGTGGGTATGTTTCTCCTCGAAGACCCTACCTACCTACGTCAACAAAATTACATGACTGGTTCTCAATGCGTGAGTGACCAACACTACAAACTTCAAACACATTGTGGTGGGCTCATACCAAACTTTAGGAAACTATTTAGCCTATTAGTGAATGTGTCAAAGATTTTGACCAATCGTCTAGATGGGCCTTTACAGTTTCTTGTTAACGTCAATAGCCACTACAAATACCAGAGTATTCTTCTCATAGGAAAATTCAGTTACCCTTTGTTCCTTTTATATTCTTTAAAGCAGTAGTTGACAAAACCATCTTATGCCTATGAACTGGCCAAACTACTCTCTAGACATTAACAATACCTATGTTCCTTTTTCTTTGTCTAAAGATATATAATGTGAGGATGAGAATGAAGATAGGATTTGGAAGGAGATGGGAGAAAATGCAAACAGAGATATTTGCACCAACCCACAAGCAGTTTAAGTGGTAAACGATTCAATACCGCAAGTGACAATTAGTCTGATACTTGAGTAATGACTCTTGGATACCTATGCTCTTTATGTTTAGTATAAGATGCGTGTTTCAAATGATATGTGCCCGTTTGATTTAAATTTGAGCTATTCAGAATCAATTCTGCAGAATTGATTTTAAATCACTTCCGTCCAATGTACTTCGTAAAGTGTGCATCATCTATCTCAATCATTCATTTCTAGAATCAATTCTACCTCAACTGTAAACCAAACGGTTCAATAGTTAGAGTTATTATTTACAAATAAAAAAAAAGCTAATTATAACAGATTATAATATCATGGTGCACATAATTATTTTCTATAGCAAGCTAAAATATTTATTAACAAGCCAAAGAACTATAACAAGCTTTGAGCATTACTAAAATATTCTCTGTACAAGAATGCAAGCTAATTAACTTATTCAAATATGCCACAAGAAAAGCAACAACGTCGCAATACCTCGAGTTAGGCGCACAAGTCTGGAAATGAACCAACTGAAGCTGTAAGCTAAACTCTGAGTAAAAGCTAAAAAAGGGTGAGGCAGGGACCTAACTCCTAGACCAGGAAAAATTGATGCATTGGTGAAGAAATGCAAGGGATAAGTAAATTGGGAAAAAGACTATATCAAACCCTTGGATAGCGTGAGCGTCCTTTCTTCTTTAAGAATTCGGGGATCTCAACCAAACTATCATCAGTGAAAGAGGAAGGTCGCCGATTGATACTGATGGTTGTATCTCCCTGAGTGAGCTGACTGGCCTGTGTTTATACAAAAACTAGAATTATAGGTCTGCATGGCAGGGAGAGAGGGATAAAGGGGGGGAGTTGAGTTTGAGTTATACCTGTAGAGGCCTCCCTTCACTTTCCTCTTGACGCTTGAATCCAGTTGCAATTAATGTTATGCTTACCTGTATGAATCAAAAGACATGGTTCACCATGCTGATCAGATTAAATTATATATACAATTAAACGAACTTTGAGAAGTGGCAGTTTTAAGAGCATTCAACTCCAAATACCAGTAACACAAAAAATCACTGGACAAGTTCACAGTACAAGAGAAAAGATTACTGCTGTTAGCTGGTTACAAGAAATGAGCATTTCAGTTACAAAAATTGGCTTACAAGGACTACATCTCAAATCCAACAAAATGATTATGCATATATGGTAAAATTATAGCCTTACCTACAGTTCATGCATTATCGTGCGTAAATGTCCTTTGTCTTCCTTACTATGAACATAATGTGTCTAAAACTAAAATCGATTTTTTCCATCATTATGAATCTTTTCTACCACTATCATCTTATATATTAACAATATTCATTATTTGATAGGAGAATATAGCATATCATGAACTTCATTATTCTCTAATCTCTATCTGAAAAAAAGAAAAGCCCTATTCTTATTTAATATATTTAACAACATGCTAGTTATGGTGATCTAAACTTGATCCACTAACATATCAGCCAGTTATTATTTTTAGTTAATTTCTGTGTATTACTCAGGTTTTGTGCCCAAAATGTGAAAGACATTCTCTTATTTCCTTTGAGGACTTAATTTGTGGTCAACTGTGTTGGGTATTTTTTTTTAAAGCCAATAATAACTGACTTAACAACATTAACCCAACACAATGGGAGGATTATGCTAGAAGATTTTAGAACTTCAATAGGTTGCAGGCTAGTCTTTATACATGTGTAGAGACTACTTATAGTGAAACCATTTTTAAATCATTTATGAATTGCTCCTGGTCAACCACATGCCACTGCATCATACTGACTTTACATCCAGGAACGGTTGCTGTATATCTACTTCTAGGAATACACTAGAGTGAGGTATGTGGTGCAATTCATTTCTGGAATAAAAATTGCATATCATGCATAACTTCATATAATTAATTTTTTTTATCAAAAACTTACTTGGCCACTGAGTGATGGATCTATTACTGCTCCAAATATTAAATTAGCAGTAGGGTCTACAAGGTCATATATAACCTCTGCAGCAGCATTTACCTGTAAATGATTATGTTAAAAGCCATAGCTGGCATAGCATACAAAAGGATATCATACATAGCAAGCCTGCAAGAGCATGATGAATTCAACAGAGAGCAGATAACAAATAACAACAAATGGAATTAGAGTAACAAAACACAGGTGGATTGTCTTTTTAAAAAGGAATTTATATGCATCAGATGTTGCTCTCTCAACTAAATATCATATAACTCATACAAATTTTGCAATATAAATGATGCAAGACACTATTCCAAAATCCAAATTCCAATGGAAAATGGCACTGTGCAGGAAAAAATATTAACATTTGAGTATCATGTAGCTCCTAGCAACTTCCCATAGCCCTTAGATGATCCAATTTAGAAAGGAGCCAAGGAAAAAGGAAGCAAAAAACCACAACAACAAGAGAAGGAAGAAAAAACATCATGAGGACTGCTGAAATATATATTTAGCAAAGATTAACTATAAGAGCCAGAAGGATAGGTAGCCACCTCAAACAAGGTCAGATCACTCCCACCAGTTATGTTCCATACGATTCCAGTAGCCCTCTCTATACCAATATCTAGTAAAGGTGACTGGATAGCATTTAATGCAGCATCTCTTGCCCTTGTTTTCCCTTAAATACAAAAAGAAGCCATAAGATAAATTTCAGTAATATATGTAGCTCAAAAATTAAAATACATTCATAATCCTGAACCAAAAATAGCAGAAAGGAGCCTTAATCAAAAGATAATACAACAAAAAATAAAAACAGAAAATGGTTGTAAAAGAGGTAAAAATTGAAGTCTGAGAACCAATAGATCATCCTGTTAGAATATATTAGAATATATCTTAACATATCTTCAGGATATTTGTAATATCATAGAATATTTTACAATATACTGTGAAACCAATTAGTCATCTTATTGAGGAAGCAACCTTCAAAGTTGTTTCCTATTGATTGTGTTTCCTGACTTATTTCCTTATTTAATTAGGGATAGTAATCTTATTGAATTAGTAGACTTGAGGTTGTAATACAACATTAGTATACAAAGGATCATTGGGTTAGTATTTTTATCATATTTGTACACACCATATCAATCTAATAGAATATGATTTAGGGTTTCTATTCTCTATTTTCCTCCTTCCTTACTTAAACCCTATAATTTCAACATATACCCACCATCAACCTTTGTGTTTCTCAGAATTTTGAAGTGTGGCATGACTCTGAAGGAGAGGGTTTTTTATTTTAAAAACAATTGTGGGGGGATTATACCACTTTGGTTGTATAATCCTTTCCTTTAGGGAATGTTTGCTGGTAAGGTGATATATACAACTGTCTGACATATATAATTTGAGTATCACACATTCACACTACCTCTCAACACATTATACAATTTTTAGTAAGCAAACCAGAGGATCAAGAGCTCCTTCTGATTCCAATCATTGCATAATTATTTGAGTCAAATGGAAGATCCAGACTTGGGGGCTACATTTGCAGTTTCCATGCATACCAGTTGCAGTTCCTATTCCCATCAGTGAAGAACCAGCATTGGCCATTATAGCTCGAACATCAGCAAAATCTACATTAACCAACCCTGGTATCTGCAATCAATCAGTAAAATCAATGAGCATAGCATAAATGATTTTATAGAATGATACCATCAATTTTAAGCCATGGGCAAAAAATCAATAATATACATTCAGGATATCCTACTAGTGGGAATGGCCAGCATATGTTTTATCAACATGCATCAAATACTGATAAACAAAATATATGACTTCACTTCATCCACACT
Organism: Sesbania bispinosa; assembly: GCA_026901365.1. NCBI lineage: Eukaryota > Viridiplantae > Streptophyta > Magnoliopsida > Fabales > Fabaceae > Sesbania > Sesbania bispinosa. Next base: position 67,486 of record QLOH01000789.1, on the reverse strand, counting down.
CCAAAAGAAAAAGAAAAAGAGGGATAGAAGTAATAGTAACACCAGATTATGAGGGTTCTGACAATTTGAATCAGCATATCAAACAACTTTATGCCCTATAGCCATTTGTTTTGGGTAGGAACTATGGGCTATTACAAAACAGATAACAGCACAACATACTTAAAGGTAATAAGGTTCCCTTTTTTCATTTATCGTTTTCCTTTGCAATCAACTTTTTATAGGGAGGAAAAAAAGAAAAAAGACCACAGGAACAACAGGAAGGCATGTATAATGTATTAGTGTTCAAAGATCATTAGCAATTTCATACTGTAATAATATCAGATATGCCACGAACACCCTGTCGAAGAATATCATCAGCCAGATTGAATGCTTCAGTTACAGGGGTAGATTGAGAAACTGCCGTTAGTAGCTTGTCATTTGGAATAACTATTAGTGTGTCAACATTATCTCTTAAGGCTGTAATTCCTTCTTGAGCTTGAATAGCTCTCTTTCGTCCTTCAAACGAGAAAGGGGTGGTGACAATACCCACAGTCAGTATACCCATTGACTTTGCTATACTGGCAATAATCGGAGCTCCACCTGTGCCAGTTCCCCCACCCATTCCAGCCTGCCAAAATTAATTGTAACTTTCAAGTTTAGCAAAACATATCAATAAAGAACAATTTAAAAAAACTGCAAGCAGGCCTGCTCCAGATTTCGAAAATTTTACATAATTGATTTCAAATATCAAGAATTGCTGGTTCCTTATCTCAACTAGGAACTGAGTAACAAAAACCAAAACAGTAAATACTTCAAATTTTAAACTCTTAAATAAGTATCACAAACAAGAAATTTTGTACTTGGTATCACAGAATAATAGGCTAAATTAACTTCAACATTATAACAATAACAACTTTTTAATTAAGAATGCCTTTTTCCTATTGTCTACCTGGGCACTATTGTATTATGAGCTATTATCTTATAAACATAATGCTAGATAGTAATATAAGTCATTCATCAGTCTTCACTAACAGCTTAAACTTTTAAGACAGTTAGTCCTTGACATGCTAACAGTGCCTCTAAGTTGTCAGAGTTAAATCCTAGTCACCCTGTTTCAAGCTCAAAGAGGAACTTGTGTGAGAGCACATGCTAGATGTTAAAACCGTTCATAAGCTTTCATTCAACGTGTTACGTGTTAATGTTTTGGAGAGTTGGTCCTAAACACATATATTTTGATACTTTAGTGGAGCATGTAAATCATGTCTAATGGTGTAACAATTAGACCAGCACTAAGAAAATTCATAATGCATAGCTGTAATTCAGTTTACAGAAGCTATAATTGAAGAAAAGTTGTTGAACCTACGGTAACAAAGACCATATCAGCTCCATAAACTGCCTCTTCTATTGATTCTTTGCTTTCTTTTGCAGCATTCATTCCAGTCTCAGGGTTACCACCAGCACCAAGACCTCGTGTAAGCTCCTGACCAATTTGCAAAACGGTTCTGAGGAAAGACAGGTGACATTCTCATGGATTGAACATCAGTATTAACAATCCAAAACTCTACACCATGCATTGAACTCTCTATCATGGCGATTGACTGCATTTGACCCACCACCTCCGACACCAATAACTTTGATCTTTGCTTCATTGTAATTACTTTGACTAGATGTAGCCTCTAAGCTCTCAAACAAATCCCCACCTGAACTATCCTTTCTTGGGCCATTCACTGTGCTGCTCCCTTCTCCTCTAAGCATTGACACCTCAGGATGTAAATGTAGAAAAGGGTCTTGACTATGATATGGACTGGCACTGTGGGAATTGGCTGAACACTTAAATTGAACTAAACCCGACTTTCGGATGCCACCTGAAAATCCATTCTTGCTGGCATACATTTTCATGAAATAAGCTCTCCTAGGGTAACTCTCTGTCAATGTTCTTCCTCCAACATAAGTCAGCACCCGTGCTGAATTTCTAGCATTACAAGGTGCAAAATTTGTTGACATACAAGTTGCCATTTTGATTTTTATGGTGTCCAGACTTCAAATTTAGGGTATGAAGGTCAAATGTATGGAGGAAATTTAGTGGCCCAAAAGATTCAAACTTACAATTCGCTCAGAATTCTTTCTTCCAAAACCTGTTTCATTTCAAAAATAAAAAATAAAAAAGTGCCCGGAAATGTTTTCATATCACGCCACTCAATCACTCATGATGATGATGATAAATAAGGAATATACAAAACGATGAATTGGCGAATTGCCATATAGTAAAGCTAATAACTAGGAATGTAATGACCCACAAGTGCAAGGTCAGTGAATTGATTTGATAAGAAGAGCAAATGCAGAAAATTGTAGTGAAGAATAAAGAGGTAAACAACATAGCAATGAAGAAAAGAAGAAGAGATGGTTAGAGAAAGAAAAACCTGAGAAAGTTGAAGAAGAGCGAAACAGTGAGCCCGTGGAAAGCATTTGATTCGTGAACCCAAATGGAAATGCTGAAAATAACGATGGGGTCCGTCTGTGCTAAGCAGGAGCACTTTTGCCTTTGCTCTTCTAAGTTGTTCTCTGCTTATTTATTTATTATTTATTTTATAAAGAGAAATTGTTTTTTACAATAATATTATTCAACAATCTCATATATCTATGAGATAGATATAAATAGAAGAGAGAAGTGTGACATGTGATAGGTGATATGATGTAGAGAAATAAATAAAAAAAATGTGTTATATGTATTGTTGTATGAATAAAAGAAATAACAAATATTCTAAAATGTCCTTTTCATTAAGATAAATAAACCATATCCTAAAAATTATATTTTGCATCCTCTTTGTATTACAGACCCGATATTTCTATACACCTAAGACTAGTTTATGAGATGAGGACCTTTTAATCTAATATAAATATATAAATATTTTATAAAAATATTATACTTTTATTTAAAATTCATGTTTAGAGCTTTTTAGATGTAAAATTACTTATTAAATTATTACACTTATATTTGATGAGAAGAAAGAAAGTCATGATAAAAATAAGGGGTTTTTTTCTAGAAAAAATATTTTATTATTTTTATTATATTAATATTATTTATTAGATAAATATTAATTTTTAAAATATTATCAAAAATTAAGTTTTTTTGGGCCTAAAGCCTCCGCCTCGCCCCATTTTGGGTTAGCCCAACCCTACCTATTTACACTGGCCTTTTTAAATGCCCATGCAAATGGGCATGTGCCTTTTATGGGGGACGATGACGATAACCTAATACCTCCCTCTTCTCCTTGTAATTTTCCACAACGATTATTTAGATATTTCATTTGTATACATAAGACATTTTAAAAATTTTTATTTGGTCTATTTAGATTTTAATATATTTTTATTTTCTAACTATATGTATAATTTTAGTTACTTTACTTTAAATTTAAAAATAAATAAAGAAAATTAACGGTTATTCAAAATGTAAATATAAAAAACATATTTAAATTTAAAAAATGAGTTTAATTACTATACATTGTCAGTATAAAGAAGTTTTACACAGTCATCCAATGATATTTTGTCATATCAATTAATGAATATGACACCTCATGTGTCATTAAATTCATTAAATGATGTGTCAACACATCATTGGATGACTGTGTAAAATTATTTTACATCGACAGTGTATAGTTATTAAATCCTTAAAGAATTCATTATCCACGCATTGGGCATCAATAATTCGGTACTCCCTCCGGACTTAAATATAAGCAAAATAAAAACTCATATTTAATGGGCTAAAATATAAGCAAATTTTAACTATTTTTACCTTATTTAATGAGATAAACCCAAAATGCCCTTTATTTTACTTTCCAACCACTCTATTAAATGAATCATGTGCCAATAGAAAGAAAGTATGTCCACTTGAAACAATTTTCAATAAAACTAAATGTAGGATAATTTAGGCAATATAAGTACTTTTTACATGATACCAAAAAAATTTAATTAGTTTAACCAACTTTCTTAATACATGTGAATTTAATTATTTTTTATTATATTCAAGTCCGGAGTAGTATATTATTATCGAGAATCACAGGGTCAGTAATTTAGTATGTAAGTACTAATAGTCAGGTCGCTAGCAAATTCCTCCAACGAGCCACTAATTTTTAGACTCTTTATTTACGGAATATCATAAGTATACCCGCCAATAATTACCAATGGCTGCAAATGTGGTAATCCGTAATAATTATTGATGTTGTAAATTTCAATGATTGCACGATTATTAGTAAACGACATTTGTATTATTAGATGATGAGTTAAAAACTTCATATATGATTTAAAAAATTTAATTTTAAAAATATTTTGAGATTTCACAATTAAATCCCCAATGTTAGCCTAACAACAATTAAAATAAAAAAAATTCAAAATAAAAAAAATCATGAACAAAACATTATACTATTTCTCTTTGTAACAAGGAGTCATGTCTAGTCCTAGACCACAACAAAAAAATCACTATATCTAATAGTTGTATAGATATTTGAATCTGTTCTCTCAGGCTATTGCACTAGTAGTTTTTTTTTACGGCAAAATGAATTGCATTAATAAAGAGGACTCTGAGGAGCATCTAGAAACACTTCAAGTGAAATACAAGGCGGAGTTTCTTCTAGCTAAACCAAATTGGGATGGTTACAAGCAAATTTAGCTAACACATGAGCAGAAAAATTACAATTACGACTAGAATGACTAAAAGATAAGGACAAAAAATCAGAAGAAAAAGAGGAGCATTCAGCTGCTAATAACTCAAAGAGGGAAGAACCTCTATCTTGTCTCTTTATAGCTTGGATGAGAGGTAAACAATTTGACTAAGCAATCAGATGGTGGAAGCTCATTTCCAAAGCGAATTGGATTCCTACCTTCAAACCAAAGGCCTCAGCTGTACTTGCATCTGGACCGCTTCTAATGCACCACGTAGCATCTCCAAGAACATAGCCCAAATGATCTCTGATTACACATGCTGCAACCCATCTGTCATTATCAATTTTTGCCACATCAGAATTAAGTTTGTAGTAATCCAAAGGTGGGGGGCACCATTTTTTAGTAGGTGGAGTAACGCATGGGTTTACCCTCCCTGACACGCGGGTATTTACTGTCCGAAATTGAGGAGCCATGTGCTTGGCTTTTTCCACCACCAGGGACGCGTCAGTAGCTTTATGGTCAAAGACCAATTTGTTGTGGGCAGACCAAATACCAAATATAATAGAAGCAAAAGTGGTGATACCATCCTTATCCAAACCGTCCAGCACATGGTCAATCCACTCAACTGCAGTTAAATTTTCCGTGAGGTTGGCGTCCAAATTAAGGGAAGACAGTGACCAGATATCACAAGCCCACTGACATTTCATGAAGACATGCTCGGTTGTTTCCTCTGGGTAACCACATCACGGACACTCTTGGGAAATTTGCATCCCGCGTTTTAATAAGTTGCTCATAACCGGTATGCAGCCTCTCCTAATTCTCCATTGTGTCTGGGTACAACATCAATTCTCCATAGCTTTTTCCACTTGTTCTGCGTTTCCTGGTCAATCATCCTCAAAGAAGAGTCTTCAATATTCAAGTGTGCCTGAATAAAATGGTACGCAGATTTCACTGTGTACATACCATTTTTTGTTGCTTCCCAACAAAGAGCGTCCTCCCTGTGAAATCAAGGAATAGGTATTGCAAGTATGTGCTCAGCTTCAAAGTCTTGGAAACAGTTTTGAATTTTTTCCTGGATCCAACAGCGGTGGTCATGATCAATGAGGGAGGCTACCAATGAATTTTCCAACTGCCCTGAATTAGGAGACCAAATATGGTGGCCAGCTTGTTGTGGGAGCCAACCATCTTTCCAGACATCAATGCATTCCCCATTACCTATATTCCAAAAAGCTCCTGATTTGAGGACCCATTATGCATTCATAATACTACGCCAAGTGTAACTTGGGTTGTATCCAATTTTTGCATGAAGGAAACTAGATTTTGGGAAGTATCTAGCCTTCAAAGTCCGGAACATGAGAGAATCCTTGTTGACAGAAAGGCGCCACCCTTGCTTGGCTAATAGAGCCAAATTAAATGAGTGAAAATTGCGAAAGCCCATTTCACCTGCTTGCTTTGAATTGCTGAGATTTTTCCACGATAACCAATGGAGTCTCTTCTTTCCTCGCGTGCTCCCCCACCAGAATCTATTGACCATTTATTCTATACCATCACATAAAGAGAGAGGGAGAAGAAAACACCCCATAATGTATGTAGGAATCGCTTGGACCACAGCTTTAATTAGAACCTCCCTACCTGCAGAGGAAAGGTAGTGTTCCTTCCATCCTTTGAGCTTTTTCCACACCCTATCCCGAACGAAGTCAAAAATCTTGGTTTTTGATCTTCCCACGAATGTAGGGAGACCCAGATATTTAGAATGGTTGTCAACAACCTTTACATTAATCCAGCTTTGGAGCAAGATCTGTCTATCAGTGGACAAGTTTCGACTAAAATACAACTTTGACTTATCTAGGTTGACCAGCTGTCCGGAAGCAGACTGGTAGAGCTCCAAGATATCAAGAATAGCTCTCACTTCCTGGTTAGAACTCCTAAAAAAAAATACTATCATCTGCAAAAAAACAAGTGAGATATTTCTGGAGCTTGACGGGCAATTTGAATTCAATGCAGGGAGGAGTCAACTTGGGCTTTCAATAGCAAACCTAAGAACACTTCAACACAGAGAATAAAGAGATGGGGTGATAGGGGATCACCCTGTCTCAACCCTCTCTCCGGGAAAAAAAGTCTCACATGGGAAACCATTAAGGAGCACAGAGAATGAGACAGTGGAAACACAATCAATAATTAATGAAACAAGCCTGGAAGGGAACCCCAGGGAGAGCAGTGTGACTTCAAGAAAACTCCACTCAATCCTGTCATAGGCCTTAGCCATATCTAGCTTGAGCCCAATAAACCCCTTTCTCCTAGATCTTTCTTTTCGCATGTAATGGAGCAAATCATAAGCAATAAGAGCATTGTCCGTAATCAACCTACCTGGCATAAAGGCACTTTGGTTCAAGCCCACAATATTAGGAAGTACCAATTTTACTCTATTTGCAATGGTTTTGGTGACAATTTTAAGAGTAACATTGCATAATGAGATAGGCCGGAAATCTCTGGAATGCTTCGGTTTTTTAATCTTCGGAATCATGCAAATATGAGTCTTGTTTATTTCTCTAAGATCCCCCCTTGATTCAGAATATTCAGAATAACATCTAAGCACTGAGGACCCACTATGTCCCAATATTTTTGATAGAAATATGCCGGGAGACCGTCGGGACCAGGGGCTGCCCAAGGCTTCAGTTGCTTCAAAGTGGTAACAACTTCTTCAGCCGAGAATGGAGAAGCCAAGATATTTGCCATAGAGGGAGATACAAGACCTTGAACCACACTGCAAGCTTCCTCAACTCTGCTTGGGTTACTGGAAGTGAACAATTGAGAGAAGAAACGGGTCATCACTTCCGCAATCTGAACTTCATCATCATAGGATTGATTATTATCATCCACAATAGACTCTACCCAATTCCTTTCCCTCCTTTGACTAGCTTTTTGATGGAAGAATTTAGAGTTATGGTCCCCGTGTTTAAGCCACATCACTCTACTCCTTTGTTGCCAGAATATTTCTTCAGATTCTAACAGGTTATCAAGCAATTTTTCTTCCACCTTCAATCTTTCAACATTGCCTGGAATATGTAGATGAGCAGACAATTTGTTAATTCGAGCTTGACATTTCTTCACTTTTTTGGGTATGTCCCGAAACTTTCTTTCTCCCCAATGGTCTAATCGAGACATGCACTGATTTAAACGAGTAGGTAAATTAATGGCTGGGATCATCCAAGCTGAGGCTATATGGGAAGACAAATCATCCTCTTGGGTCCACATTTCTTCAAACCTGAGCAATCTCTCTAAAACTCTTCTACAAGGCCTTTTTGGAGATAGTCAATAAGTAATGGCAAGTGGTCAGATTAGTGTCTAGTGAGGTGGGAGGTTTTGGCGTCTGGGAATAGTTCCTTCCACTGATGGGATGCCATGGCTCTATCCAGGCGTGCCTGAATTAAGTTCTGCCCCCTGCACGGTTACTCCACGTGAATGGACTGCCTTCAAAACCAAGATATTGGAGCCCATAATTTTGGATAGTTGAGCAGAATAGGTTCAGTAAATTGATAGCAGGTGGATTCCCCCTCTCTTCTCCTGACTATCAACAATAAGGTTGAGGTCACCGAGGCAAAGCCATTCTGTGAATTGATTCTGGATGGACAAAGAGTTTAAGAGATCACGAGTCAGATGTCTATTGGCCAGTTCTGGGTAGCCATAAACACCTGAAGCTCTCCATTTAGAACGACCACTATCATCTGAAACATAAAAATCAATATGATGTAAAGATGATGAGATGATCTCAATGTGAACATCATCTCCCCAAAGCAGGGCCATACCTTCACCCCTGTGTCTGCCTTCTCCTCTGCAGCTGACAACATAGACATTATTCAATCCTCCTATGTATCGTAACTGCATCAATTCCACATCTTTCTTTCTGGTTTCTTGTAAGAAAACCACATTGGGGAACTTAGAAGCAATAAGCTTCTTCAAAGACCAGACTGTCCGCGGGTTCCCAAACCCGCGACAGTTCCATGCTAGTAGCTTCATGGTTTTCGGCAAACCTGCACTGGCAGGCCTGCCGATGTGTCAGTAACGATCGAGACTTTCTTTGGGGGGACCTATAAAGAGAACTCACAATCCATATCCTCTGCACATACTCTTTTTTTGGAGACGTTCTTCTGAATGTGGACAACCTGTGAAGAATGAAGAGCTCTATTTTCCTGAGGAATCCGTTTCCAAGTTTTACCATTTGGTCTCGCATCATGATGGGCAGTATTAGTTATGCAGGAGAGGGGTTCAAAGGGGGGAGATTGTGGTACAATATTCTCCTTCTCATGTTCCGGGTTCAAAGAAAGTAACACATCATCTGTGTTTTTTGGTTCAATACTCCTTTCTTTATTAAGAGCATCCCTCTGTTTTTCAGGAAAAAAACAAATCGGCTATAGAGGCCGATTTTGGGTCAGGGGATGGTGGGGGGACAACTTTATTATGATGACCAGGAGCGGAGATGTTAACGGACAATGCAGCCAAGAGTTCCGTGACATCACAGGGTAGTGATCCCCTGGTTTTCTGGAAACGATCTTCCCGAGGCATACTAGAAGAACCTTGTTGAGGCACACGTACTCTTCTTCCAGCATGGGCAGCGCACATCCAAGGGCCAAGCTCTTTGCGTTTCTCACTATCATCTGGAGATTCTAAGATAGGCTCCTTACATAAGTCTTCAATGTGTCCAATGCGACCACAACGATAACAAAATTGGGGTAGGCGTTCATATTGAAACTCCACCCAAGCAATACCATCCTTCTTGCTTCCGATTGGAATACCTGGGAGAAGTGGTTTAGATACATCAATTTCAACCAAGACTTTAAGGAAAGTGCCCCTGTCACGTTCCTAAAAAACATCTGACTCCATCACTCTCCCTATAGCAGCACCCACCTTGTACCCCATTTTAGTCGTCCGACAGTGTGGGGGGAGCCCCCACATTTGAACCTTTACCAAAGTTTCCATGAAGTGTACGTCTTATAGGGTTTGGTTGCGCTGCAATTTTTTCAAAACTAACCATGAGTTTCTAAACAACCAGGGACTGCCCTTTAGAATTCTGTCAACATCTTCTAGAGATTCAAAGAAAAATTGGAAAGTCTCACAAACTCTTAAAGAGAGGTAATGATAAATAAATGCAATGAAGATTAGGAATAAAGAACTAAAAAAGACTTAAAAGCTAAAAAAATAGCTATTTCATTCCAAGTTTCAACAATATGCATTACTACTATTTATAATGTCTTCTTTATCGTTCAATCCATTGAGATTTGGGAGGTTTGAATTTGAGCATTATGATTAAGCATTTAATGCATTATTTCAGTGTGCAACCATCCTCTGTCCACCAATTATTGTCATAGTATGTAACAATGTCTTTTTTTATAGTAGTTGTACTTGTTGCAACTTCTTTTAATCCTATAATGAAAACTTATTTTGTTCCCGTTTAGGTGTATTTCCTCTACTTTATCCATGCATGGTATAAACTTTGTGGCCCTTTGTGTGTTAGTCTCTTATACATAAAGAGTGTAAAATGTTTTTTAAAACACGAGGTTTACATGGTATTTGCAAAGATTCCAACACTTTACAAGTCAATCTTAAATATATAATGCTTAAGATTTTGTTCTTCCTTCAGAATGAACAGTTTTCTTCTTGCTCTAGATAACACTGACTGAACTAATTAAGGTTCCAATAATTGTTGCTTCATCATATGTTGATATGCTTCACTTCACATCAAATGTTGAGCTTTTCCAGACTATCTTGATTTCAAATGGTCTCTAGAATTAGAAATTGATAAAGGTTCGTCTGTTGATCTTATGAAAATAATATCACACAATCAATATGTGATTTCATGAAAGCTTTATATATTTAGATAATCAATATGATTTGAGTTTAATATCAAACATGACTATGTGTTTCATGTGAAAACCATAGAATATATGACATTATGGAATTAAGCTTCAACTTGTATATGGTCTACATACAATATGGAAAACCTTTAATTAACATAGTATGAATAACTTGGTAATGTTATATGGAGTGTGACCTTATTATGAAAATCTGCCAGGGGAACGCTCCTTGCTTCGCTCTCTAGTTAGCCGATATGAGCAGTGAAAAAAACCCCTTAAAAGAAAACATGATTTATGTATATTTATATAGATGAACAGTGGTGTTAATATATGCAATATTTGGAGATATGGATATTTTGTTATTTAGGATATGAGTTGTGCATTGCATTTGTGTGTCGTTTACATTACATGCTTTAATTATGCTGACGAGACTTTATTCTCATAATGCGGTTACAAGTTAGACTTGCACGACGATCCTTGAGATCTCTCGAAAATTAAAAGACTTGTTATAGCCAATAGTTCACAATATTTAGTTTTCTATTTGTATAAGTCTTTATAAGATTATAGGATTATATTTTTTACTGTAAAGCTAAACTATTTATGACTTAGTTTTTCCGCATATGTTATTTATTTTATGTCCCTACCAAAGAATATATGTGTTTGAGTGAACTTTGGAGGATCACTTAACCCTTGTTAGTTTATTTACGATAACTAAATAGAGTTTTGAGGACAAAAAATTTTGTAAGTTAGATGATTTTTTTCATTCTATTTATTTTTTTAACTTAATTACTCTTTGATCCTTTTATCTTAGTGTGATTTGATCCTCTAATAATATTTTGAGTGAATTTAATCCCTCATTTTTTATTATTATAATTAATTCTATCACTTATAACAAAAAACAAAATTCTCATTGTCTCCTAAAAAAATTCACAAATTGATTTCATTAATTTTTTAAATATTATTTCATTTAAAAATATCCAACCAAAATATCAAAATTAATCCACAAAATAAAATATCTCAAAAATTCTTCTTCTTTAAATGTTAATCTCACATTTTATAAAAGACTTATATTTTATCAATTTTTCACTGAATTTCTGACTTTAAATTTTTTTATAATATTTAATATTTTAAATCCATCGTAAACTCCAAGATGTTTTAATAAAAAATAAATATTTAAAGATACATTTAATTAATTTTATAAACAATATGAGAACCAAAATTACCTAATTTAAATTAAATAGACTATAAATGCAATTAAAGAAAAAAAGATTAATTTTTTTGAACGTACGATTTTATTTTCGTTGAAGCTCATGGTCATGGCCGTTTAGATTAAGCCACGTAAGCTTCCAAATTCGTTGGAGGCCACGCGCCTTAAGAATGAAGCAAAATGACGGGGATACCCATGAGGATCGAAATGACGCAATTATCCTTACCTGTATAAAATCGCGGTGATGAGTCAGTTTCGGGCAATTTCGTAATTGAAGACCAATGGCTTCCAAGGCCATGGCGGTGGCAGCAGAGAAGATACGTACGGCGGCGCGGCGTCAAGCCGTTACCTTAACCGACGCCGCTGCCTCTCGAATACGCTTCTTACTGAAGCAGCGCCAGAGGCCGTTCTTGAAACTCGGCGTCAAGGCTCGCGGTTGTAACGGCTTATCTTACACTCTAAATTATGCAGGTATCGTGTTCTTCATTTTATTAATTTGTAGATTATTATCTTGGTCTAAGCTTTCTGTTGGTTTTCAATGAAATAGGGAAAATGATGAGTGGGTGAAACTGAACGGTTTATCATTACTTACACATAGCGAGAATTTTTCTTGGCGTTTCGTTCTTGTTAAAAAAATTTCTCGAAAAGTTTGGTGTCTGTTATATTTTATCTGTTTAGTTGATTTGGTATCTGTGTTGTCCGTAACTACTTGTTACTATTTTAGTATGAAGCTAGATGCCTAGATGAATTGGTGATTTCGAGTTTGGTTGTTTTGTTGTTACATTGGTTAGGTTGGGTGTTTCACATGAATAAAGTGAAAGTTTTATTCTGAGCTGAGAATTTTTTGGGGATTGGAGTATGAATGTAAAATTTCAAGGAAGCTGATACACATCTGAGATGATGAAACAAATTGTAGTTCGAATTTGAAGTTTGTCAATTTTGAATCTAAATCTATTGGTGCTTTGACAGATGAGAAAGGGAAATTTGATGAGTTAGTTGAGGATAAGGGCGTTAAGATATTGATTGATCCTAAGGCTCTTATGCATGTTATTGGAACGAAGATGGATTTCGTAGATGACAAACTCAGGTAATTCTTTTATTTAATTCTTCTTTATTTTCCTCTTGTATTTTTTTTTTTAAATTTTCTATAGTGTTGTGTGTTTTTTCTTTTGTTTTGGGGGGAAGGGAGGCGGGGGTGTTGAGGAAATCTCTTTAATAGACATATTGTATTCAATCACATTTATGTGGGAAGTACCACACGTCTCAAAGTTTTAGGTTTTGGTGGGGGTTTCAAGTCTGGATTTGATTATTATTTCTAGGATACAGATAATATTAATTTTCCCAAAAAATTTTCAGTAAGATTTTGGTTATAAACTGTTTGGAACAAGAAAATAAGCTAATCCAAACACACAAGTACTTAATTTTCTTCCTTCATGAATCTTATCAAGGTACAATTATCCTGTATGTTGCTTTTGGATGAAGGAATTCATCCTCCTGTTTAGTTCCTCTGCTAATAGTTTAAATGGTTGTCTGAAATCGGAACATATTCATATCTTGATTTTGAGGTGAACTTAGAATGCTAAACACACTTCTTTGCAAGTTTGCAATTGTTCTTGTTCCCCTGGATGTTGCCACAGTTAACTTTTGCCACCTCTCCCGCCCTTCCACTTCCACAATTGTAATAAATAACTCTTGCTTATCCTTTTATAAATCTTATTCTTTAATGTTTTTGTCTTTTTTAACTAGATCTGTTGTGTAATGGGAAAACTTCATGCATCTATATAGAAACAGCATGTTTTGGACATGGACTAGCTAGAGACTGCAATTATTTGCCCCCTTCTCCCACTCTGAACATGTATTCATTTGTCTTTTTGGTACAGTCAGTGAATTTTTCCAAATCATAGTATTGGATGAGAATATGGCATGCATTATTTTTTTTAGGGGAAAAATATAATTTATTGATCATCAGATAATAAAGCCAGTACATCATGCATAACTAAATGAGTGATTCTCGATGGGCAGCCTTCAATCCAGACTGTTTCTTCCTGAGAATGGGCAAATTTTGCTAGAGAATCTGCCACTTTGTTACATGAGAATGGGCAAATTTTGCTAGAGAATCTTCCTTTAGAGGCTGCTTTGGCTCCATTTTAGCCTACCCGTCCTACATAAAGTCTTGGACCTCCTTTGTAACCATAAAATGGAGAAGATTTTGACAAAATGTGGCATGAACATTTGTGTGTGGTTACATCATGTGCTTGATCCTGCTTTGCTTCAACTACTTTTTCTTTGTGCGTCAGACAGTAACGGCTGCTTTCTTTTCAGTGCTTGTGTTTAAAATACTACTTTTTTTTTCCTTCTCCTGCAGGTCTGAGTTCATTTTTGTCAATCCAAACTCTAAAGGTCAGTGTGGTTGTGGTGAATCTTTCATGACAACAGCTAGTTCTGGAGCTGCTAAGCAAGGAAATGGTTGAAATTGCTATTCAACTTGGTGTTGATCCACGCTTATGAAGAAGTTTTTTCATGATTTCTTTAATGAACATACATGTACCCCACAAATGGATTTCTATAGTTTTGCCTGGGAGAACAGAGGAAAATAAAAGCTTTGGCATACTGAGCACTGATATGGTTTTGGTATACCAAGTTCTCTGAAGCTGATGCTAATAAGGCTTAGGACAACAACTTGTACTATCATATGATTTGTTCTGATGATTCTTATCATATGTAAAAAATTTTGTATCATGGAAATTGTATAATTTGTAGGTTAAAAAAACCACTGAAATAATTTCCCTTACTTAACAATCAGCGGATTCAGCGCTGAGCATTTTTCATTTATTTATTTCCAACTTTGGTTGCACTTTCCCTTAATAATGATGGTTGCATTGCTTGTCATGAAAGGTTGAATGGCATTGGTTTTGTCTTTATCATGTTGGGATGGTGCAGTATCTTGCCGCTAGCATATGTTGTGAGAGGTTTTGTAACCAGTTGTAATGAGATCGAATTGTGAGATGGCATTACTTGTACTCGTGAGTGAGTGAGTGATGTGCAGCAGCAATCTCCATGCTGGGCCGGCCAATTAATTGTTGGCGAAAGATGTGCGTTGCTATTAACAATCTGGCTATGTGGGCGGCCTCTTAGAGCAATGATGACCTGTCATGATGGCACAATTAATTTTGTGAAATGATTCAACTGAGTAAAATAACTTAAAAATAAGTGCAAGTGGTTTTCTTAAGATTTTAAATTTTTAATTGAATATGAATAAAAAAACATTTTAATATAACAGTAAGGAGAGTAATGTTAATAACACTCTTTTTAAAGGCCAGCAAGCAAGTGAAGTCCTTTAGTTTTAAAAATAATTTTAATTGTTAATATTTTAAAAAATTGAAAGGAAGTAACTAATTAATTGATAAGTGGAATAAAGCTTTTTTCTTAAATAATAGATTTTCTAAATTACTATAATTTTCTCACTCCCATTAGTAATTATCTTTTTTTTTTGTGTGTGGGGGAGAATAACAAGTAGTCTTCATATAAGGTAATCCTCTTTTAGAAAACTTTATCATTGATAATCCAGAAATCTATGACAGAGTAAAATTAAGGAATGATATTTAAGAGGAATAATAAAATAAAAAATAATAACTAAAAGTGAAATGCTTAATGTAAAAGGGATTTAATGAATATATATTATTAGCGTAAAAAAAATTTTACACTGACATTCAATGATATGTTATCACATCATTTAATGAATGTGACACCTTATATATTATTAAACTCAATAAATGATAGGATAACATATTATTGGATGATAGTATATTTTTTTTACACTTATAATATATATATTAAACTCATGTTAAAAAATGCCACCCAATACTGTGAAAATGAGAGTAAATTAAAAATTCCCACATAAAATTTAATACATGAGTTTGAATTTAAATTTCAAAATGCTTGAACAATAAATTTAAATAAAATTACAACAATAATGAATCATTTTAATTAATTGATAATGACTTCATATTAAATTCATTTTAGGTGTAAATATATATTGGACCGAGTTTATTCTTTACAACCTATAACATTCCATACTTAGTGAAATTTACATTAATTATACTTAATTATAAAAAATATTAAAGATAATATTTTAGGAAATACGGTACTAGTATTTCTATGTGCATGTAGTGTACGGTGTACCCTGATTATTGATTAAATACAAAATGGGTTGTGCTTTACTGATTCTCTTATTTTCACCAAACAGTAACAGGCATTACTGCTTTAAGGTCTAAGACAAAGTAGTTTGATAAGCATGGTCCATGTTGTTGGATCTTGAGTGACTCTGCTGTGTTATGTTATGTGACTACAATTTTCACTTATAAAGTAGATTGTCATGGTCTCACATAGGCCAAAACTCGAAGCCTAATCACTGTGCAGAAAATCGCAATTTTGATACGGGTCATGAGTATTAATTTTGTTCTTTTTAATTTTGAGCAAATTACCATAATATCATTCTGTGGATTTTAATATGATAACACTAAAAAGTAAAAGAATTTGAAATATTAATAATTATGACAAACGTGGGGTTAGAAGTAAAAACGAAAAAAAAAATGTCCATAACACGTGCAAATAAATTTCACCAGTTTACATTTATATTAATTTATTTTATATAAAAAAATTAAAAAAGGAATTATTTTTAAAAAAATAATCAAAACCAATCATATATGATATATATTCTTATTATATTGATTTGCATTTTCTCCTTTAAAATATTCGTGGAACCAAAGGCGAAATCACGAACCTGACCCTGCCAAAGGTCTTCTTTCTCTTTCTCATTGTCTTTGTTTCTTTCCTTCGAGCTTTTGGGTTTTCGGATGATCGGTTTCCAAATTCCATTGCAAGTAGATGATCGCTTCATTCTCCTGGTTAGCAACTTTTCATGAATTCAATATTCTCTATTTGCTGCCTAATCTATCCAACTTCGATGTTTGTGTGTGATATTGGTAACTCACAATTTGTCCAATTTTTCGATTCACCATTTTTGTTTTATGTGCTTAGATACTGATTCGTTACTATTAGTGTGTATTACCTTATCCAATCCACTTGGCTTGTAATTTCAGTCATAAACTTCTGTTCTCAAATTTTGAATTTAATTTTCTTTGTTTCTTCAATTCGTATTCGCAAATTAACTCTGATTCACGAAATCTTGGGATAATGGACAGTTTCTGATCATTGCTGCTCTGGTTAAGTATCTGTGATTCTGGGTTTTATTAAACAATGGAGCACCTTCCTGTTGAAGTGATTGGTAATATACTATCCCATCTTGGGTCTGCACGTGATGTTGTGACTGCTTCAGCAACTTGCAAGAAATGGAGAGAAGCTTGGCGCTGCCACCTCCACACTCTTTCATTCAATTCTTGTGACTGGCCCCTTTATCATGAATTAACCCCTAATAGGTTGGAAATACTCATCACTCAAACAATATTTCAAACCAAGGCACTCCAGTGCTTAACAATTTTCATGGATGATGTCCATGAGTTTTCTGCTGCCCCTGTCATTGCCTGGCTTATGTATACCAGGGATTCCTTGCGCCAGTTGCATTATAACGTGAGGACAACCCCAAATTTCAATATCATTGAGAAATGTGGCAGGCAGAAGTTGGAAGTGTTGACATTGGCTCGCAATTCTATCGCCGGTGTGGAGCCTAGTTATCAGAAGTTTCCTTGCTTGAAGTCACTTTCATTGAGTTTTGTTAGCATCTCAGCACTGGATCTGAGCCTTTTACTTTCTGCTTGTCCAAGGCTTGAAACCTTGTCTATGGTCAGCCCAGAAATTGCTGTGTCAGATTCGCAGGCTTCCATGGAGCTTAGCAGCTCTTCTTTGAAGGATTTCTCTGTTGAGTCATTTGGTTTAGACAAATTTATATTGGAGGCAGATCTGCTTGAGAATTTACATCTTAAAGATTGTACCTTTGAGGTTTTTGAATTGATTGGTAAGGGGACATTGAAAGTGTTGAAGGTTGATGATGTGAGTGTCATCCATCTTGATATTGGTGAGAATACAGAGAACCTTGAGATTGTAGATGTCAGTAACTTCACAATTATGTGGCCAAAATTTTATCACATGATCTCAAAAGCATCAAAGTTACGTAGGCTTCGATTGTGGGGTGTTGTTTTTGATGATGAGGATGAAGTTGTGGACTTAGAGACGATTTCTGTTTGTTTTCCTCAATTGATCCACCTGTCCTTAAGTTATGATTTGAGAGATGGTGTACTGAATTATGGCTTGCAGGGTTTGTCTCTTCTGGTGAATGTGGTTGTGTTAGAACTTGGATGGACATCAATCACTGATCTTTTCTCAGTATGGGTAGCTGGACTTTTGGAAAGATGTCCCAATTTGAAAAAATTGGTCATTTATGGTTTTGTTTCAGAGGTCAAAACACATGAAGAGTGCCAAATTTTTGCCAAATTTACTGAATTCATTCTTCAACTTGGAAGGAAATATATGCATGTAAAAGTAGAGTTTGAATATGAGTAGTGAGTTCTGCGGTACTCATTTATGCTTGTCAAAAAGTCTTGGTTTAACATCATTCAGCAAGAAGGTACTTCTATCTCCCATGATTTTCCTTGTTCCTTGTTGTCCATTTCCTCAAGTGTGAAGCACATTAGTTCATCAATTGTAAAGTGACAGATTCTTTGTGTAAAAGAGAGAATTTTGGTTTCTACATCTTTAGTTCTACCCTTAGATCTTAATTTATGGGAAAAGGGAGCAAGGTGCACTATGCATTCATGGTTTTGCTTTTTATTGCCTAGATATACTAATCTTATTATCTCAGATGTGGTAACTTTTACATGGTTGAACATGTACATGTTCTTTTTGTGCCCCTTTTGGATCATTTGAAATGTATCCCTTATACTTCTTTTCTTTTCTGAACATGGCAGTTTCAGTTTTAAGTAATTGGCAATGCATCTAAAGCTCCTATTAACTACACTAAATGATTTTATGCTTCCTTACTGAAGCTGGGTTTATTTGACCCATCTGGATATCTAGAAGTACATTGATGAATGGTGATTAACCACATCATATTAAAGAAGTTTATCATATCATGTTGCTTATATGTTGCAGAAGAAGTCTACAATTTTACTCAACCAATATGATGCCTGTTTCCCCTCTCTTTTGGGGATTTGGTAGTTCTGTTCCTTTCATTGTTTTGGCAGTCAAAAAGTTTTGCATCACTTTTTTATTTTTCACAAAATGAAATTGCATTCATGTACTTCAGAGTAAGTGTATATAATTAATGTGAAGTGTGCATGTCTTGCAATGTTTATTCTGTACATACACTTCAAAAGATGAGCTATGTGTATGTCAGGCATATATCATACTCATACACTTGAGTCAAACATGACTTGGGGGGATTGATGGATGGTTTTGCAGGTTTGCCAAATCATTTGAACTTTACTGGAGTATGAATCATGTTGAGTGCACTGTGCTTTAGGCAGTGATAGATGTGGAAAGGATACTTTTCTTACCACTTATTTGCACATGCATACCACCGTTCCCCTTTTCGGGAGGGAAGGATCAAAGATCCGTAGATATCATACATCTACCCCTTGCTGGCAGCTTAAAGTGTTTAAACTCCCAAATGTAGAAAACCTTGGATGTAATTGATTAGAAAGAGTTGGGAGGGGAATGGCTATCTGCTGTTTCTCGTAGGAATTTAATATGTATGCGAGTAATAGGAGAAAACCCCGGCTTGTAGTTGTTTTAGTTTTTGGTCCATATAAGGTTAGCTTTTTTCGTTCTTTTTGGCTTGAAGTTGTTTTAGTTTTTCCTAATCCAGAAAAGGAAAACAAAAGTCAAAGGGACCCTTGATCTAGTTTATGCTCAACTTAAAAGCTAGTTAACAATTAGTTCATTAATCAAAGGTTTTATAAGTATAGTTCTTTTCATCTATATTGAAGGGTACATACTACATAAGCCTAGTTTAGATTAGCTTCTGACTTATGGAATTTTTCAATAGACATAAGTAACTTCTAAGAAAGTCCATAGGAGTTCAGGTAATGAGAGAGTTTCTAAAAAATTTCAGATGCATAGAAATTTATGTAAAAATTTAAATTCATTTTACTTTCTTAATTCACTTTATTTTTCATCTCCTATAAATACTCGTTGAAAAGTTTATTCAAACTGACTGATAATATAATGCAATGCAATTGCATTGTTTGATGCTTAACCGCATAAGGGTGTTCCCTCAAGGCATGCTCAAGGAGGAAGATATACATCTCATACACCGTAGCCATGTCTGAAGATTCAGTTGCTTTCTTGTTTAGCTGTTATGGTACCCGCTAATGTATAGTTAGGGTGAGATAGTGCACCCTTTATTGTAGGGATGATAATTGAATTTGAATTCATGGGTACATGTAAAAATTACTCACAATAGATAATTCTTTACTCATTAAATGGGTTTGAGTTTGAACATAGGTAATTAATAGTTTTGAACTTTTCTTCCATAATGTTTATTATTTTCTATGATTAGATTTAAAAAAATAAATAAATATTTTTAATGATGTTAGATACTACATTTTTATTTAATATTTTTTGCTTTATTATTATTATTTTTAATTAATTTTAGTATTGAAATAGTATTTTTAAAAGAATGACACATTAAGGAAAAATATATCTCATTTAAATAAAATTTACAGGAAGGTACAAGTAGATAGATATTCACTGGATATATGACAAAAATTAAAGTTTTTTACTTATGTAAATTTTGGTGTAGATACAAGTTTTTTTCTAGTGCCGATATGAATCCGGACACTCATACCCCACCTATTGTTATTCGCACTTGGTAGTGGGGCTCACGTTTTTGAGTTATCGGAAGGTTCCTGGGGCCTTTCATGTTATGTTATCGCTTCAGTCGTATCAATTGATGATATCAGTATGATTCCAAAATATGAAATCATGCACAAGAATTGATGCAGTGGTACTTCATCATCATAGATTAAGGAAAAGAAGGATAAAAAGAAAGAAAAAAAAGAGGAAAGACAAAAACAGTTTTTCCTTAGGCAATTGACAAACAAATTCCACATTGTCACTGTTTTCATAATCGCTGAAGCGTTTTGGTCAAGAATTGAGATTGGTTTGGTCTACACCACTCAACCTTTTGTTGTTGTTGTTAAAACCTGAAGGTTAGGTGTTGGCATTTTCTAAGTGTACTGTTGTTATGTCTTTGTATTTTTTCGTTGCAGTGTCAGTAATAAAGCAAAAGATGGAGGTGAAAATGAGACACTAATCAGCAGAACCATAATTATGTGAAGTAAAATGCCCTCCCGTGACTTGAGAAAGTTACAACCATAATTATTTGTGCAAAGAGATGCTATTGTATGTGATTTTTTCATAAATTCTTAGAGTAAACGAAATGAGATTGATCCAAGTGATAATTGATTAGATGAAGGAAATTATGTTGGATAAAATGGAAGTGCCACTAGCTGTTGTAAAGAATTTGAGTGCGTACTGACAAGTATATTAAGGAGAAGAGGGTTGTAATGATTGGACATAACACGAGTGCGCCAATATTGAGCATGCGATTGAAAAAGACTACGAGTATATTTGATGTAGGGTTGGAATGTGATTTCATTCCATTAATAAAATTAATTGAAAATTATAAAATAATAAAAAAGGACATCATTAAAATGATTGATAGATAGATAATTATGAAGTATAAAATTATAAAAAAATAAGTTAATAACTAAAAAAAATAATTTTTTTTAAAATTATTTCAAGTAACTTAAGTTAATAGTAGCTACTTAAAAAAATACCTTACTAAATACTAATAAAATAATTTCAATCTTATGATATTTCATCGGACTAAAATGTCAAGTTACATTAACTATTTAGAAGTAGATACTCTAGTGCGTGAATTAAGTGATACAAGTTCATCGAATTTAGTAATTTGTCATGAGTTTGAGCGGAGGCTTAAGCAATAATTAAATTATAATATGAAGATGTCTCCCATAGAATTTGACAAAAAAATTTATAATATGAAAACCCATATATTAAGAAATATTGAGAATTTTACTTCAAATTTTTATACATAACTTTTAGAATCGAATTAAAGAACACAAGATTCTAAATTGAAAAGATAAATTAATTATTTTTTCTGTTTATACTATCATTATTGGAAAAAAAAACTTATTAGGTAATAATATTAATAATATCAATTACCCAGTAATGGTAGATTATCCAGTAGTGACTTGTTGTAATGGTAGATTCTGATGCGAGACAAATTTTAACTCTATGGTCAAGTGTTTGAAATTTTTTTTTGATAGAAATATCATTGATAGAAAAATTCCTAACAACATTTACTTGTAGGATGTTAAATAAAGAGTATTATTGTAATGTACAATAGATTAAAATAGCAAAAGAAGCACGTATACTCATAAATTTAAACGATTTAGATCTAAACTATTTAGTTATCCTAAAACACAACTATTACAAAACAATTCGAAAGAAGCTTGGACATTTCTTTTTTTTTTTTGTTTCCTTCCGGAACAATACAAATCCAACACCAACTCAAAGTAAAAACATCTACAACATCAACATCAACTAAATTGAGTAAATCAATGCTACAGAATCGAGCTACAATAATAGATGTGTATAAAAACAACATAAAACATAACTGTGCTGCCAAAAGGCTAAGGGCAACTCTATCAATTAAATAATAGAATGATGGTGAAATCAAAAGAAAAGAAAACAAAAATTCAAGAAAGAGAAAAAAGGGTAGAGATTATGAAAGTTTGGATGAAAAGGAGAAGAGAATTAATGACAGGAAAATATGGAGAAAATGTGACTGTAAACATAAGAAAAGAAAAGAAAAGAGAAAAAAATTCTCACCGTGAAGAGAGAAAAACTCATTTAAAATGGATAGGAGATCTCTCGTAAAGGGAGAGTAGTCCAACGAGGCGCTACTGCAATGCTTTTGGTTTCCTTTCTGGGGTGGTCTAAATGTTAGTAAGAGTTTGAATCTTTAAATCACCACTTTATCTTACCATCACCCCATATTCAAAAATTAATTCCTCTAACTGTAGTGAGAATTTATGGCCAAACACAAAAATAAATAAATAAATAAATAAATCTCAAAACTATAATCAAAAGAATTTCATACATGATACATTACCTTTCCGCATAATTAATTTAGCACTATTATTTTCATAATAATCATAAAATAATTTAGATATATGTTCATCTGGAAATTAAGAAGATCTTTTCCGGCACCGTTTTCTTTCTTCATGAATACCCCACCCCCATCACTTATATTAGGGGTGTTCGTGAATTGGATTGGATTGGTTTTGAGTGAAAAATCATCCAATTCAATAATTTTGATTTTTTCATTTAATCATCCAATCGGTTTTTTTTTTTCAAATCCAATCCAATTTTAATCGGTTTGGATTGGATTGGATTGGATTTCGGTTTCTCAAATAAATTAAAAAATGAAGTTATGAAAGCAAAATTATGACATCATTACTAGTTTCCGAAATCGTTTATCATTTACAAATTTAAAGCCGAAAAGTTATGTTTTGCCAAATTGTTAATGTTTTTTGAAATAATAAGTTGTAACTTTAAATACTTAATTAGATATGAAAGTAGATTCCAATTTCATTAGCTTATGGTAAACCAAATATGATAAAAACATATAATTATCTTATCATATCCTATAACATACAAATTACTTGATGACTTCCAATCCCAGTATTGAATGTTATTCGTTAAATATAGTTGCACAATAATAATTTTTTTACATCATCACGGAAAATAATATGAATAATAATAATGTATCAAAATATTTAGAAAACTTTGGATCGGTTTGGTTCTCATAGGTAGATCTGAAATCCAATCCAATAAAAAATTTCGATTTATTGCGGTTTGCGATTTTTTTAATTTGCGATTATTTTGATTTGTGGTATTTTAGATCAGTTATTGCGGTTTTAATTGGATTGGATTAGATTTCAACACCCCTAACTTATATGCATATATAACCGGTACGTACTGTACCAAAATATTTATGCATAACTCTGGCTAATAAGATTAACTGTAACAAGATGTAAGTGACAAATTAAAATCTCATTCCATGATTGTATACGTTGTATACCAAAATACTAACTGTGCTAAGATAAGAAATAGATACCCGATAAATAAATCAAAGATCATAATACTCACCCAACAAAAGATCCATGAACTTATAAAATTTATTTTTTATTAAATATGTTATATATTATTAATTATTTGTATATAACTTTATGAAGAGTTTAAATTTATTTTTTGTTATTTCATAATATATTTTTAGTAAATAAATATTTCATAATAAAATTTATAAAACATATTATTCATCCAACAGTTGTTTATATAGATTAATTAATATAAAATAATGAGTTTTTTTTTTGTTTAACCACAGGTATCCTCCACGGGAGGTAATCCTATTCGAGCCGGGAACATCCACATCATGGTGGGGCTAGCTCTCCCAATGGGGATTTTTTCCATCCACAAGACTCGAACCCTTAAGGGGAATCAAACACGTATCACTTGAACCAACCCCCGTTAAGTTAAATATGTTTTTAGTATTTAAAAGTTGAGATTTAATTTTAATCCTCGTAATTCATAATCAGTGGGCCAGGTTTGATCCCTCAAGAAGTGAAAATACTTTTTTTTTCAGCATTTTGTCAATGAAAATTAGTAGGAAATCCATAATAAAATCTATAGAAAACTATGCAATAAGGATTAAATTGATATATTTATATTTTTTAAAAAATCAAAACTATTCGTTTTGAATTATATGGATTAAAATCAAATCTCATTGACTATAAACATATTTAACACTAAAATATATTTTATTAAAATCTTACTTTATTAAATAAAAAGTATATTATATGATATTAATTTTTTATTATATAATACACACAATATCTCCACACCACTATTAGAGGCTGAAAATTGGTCATTAGATTGGACAAAGCGCAAACAAATATTAAACACTACATACTCATATATATGGTAATTACAAGTACTACATTGAGAATGTCATGGATCAATTCTATTGTATACATTGGACTTACTAACTAGTTATCATTTGAAAAGAGTCATCTATATATAAAATATTAATCCACAATTAATCTCACGAACTTACTCTGGCAGAATTCATTTCTCAAATAAAATTATAGCTAATTACAATTCTCCATTTGCTTCCTTCTCTCTAATTAGCTGCTTTCACTATTAGTCTCGATTCTTGCTCATATCTAACTCCTCTGCGTTCTAAAATCTCAATAAAGTCGATCATTGTTTGCACATGTTGATATATATAGTTTGTTAATTATAATAAAGGGCAACTTCTGTTCCTTTTCAATGCTATCAAATTCTTCTCGACCCTCTCAGCGCTTGTTTCAACTGATCTCCCGTTCATTTCCTCTAAATTCTGCACCAAGTGACTATTCACAATTTAAATGTGCTTTTGAAATTGATTTATACCCTAAATATTTGAACTACAAATAAAGGTTTGAAATTAAATTAGCATTAACTAGTTAATTACCTGTTGCTTTCTTCTCCTCTCAAGCTCGACCTGGAAAACAGAAGCATGATCCATGTGAGAAATTGAATAACTGACAGTGTAAAGGAAAACAGAAATTAACCTTCAACATTGATTAATTGTTCAACAAATTAAGTACATATTATACCAGGGCTAGTTTAAGTTGGGCGTTCTCTTCTTTTAATTGGTTCAATTCTGCTTCCAATTCAACTGTGTATGCCTGCCAAGGCAAAAATAGAAAACAAAACTTAACAATATTAATTGTGTTATCAAATATATATAGGCATATATAACACAGGGTAATGTTATCTATCTACATACACAAAAAAAGCACAATGCATGCATGTTCCCCACAATATATGGTTATTGATCTTTACATCTTTACATTCCTTTTCCCTTCAACCTTTTTCCTACATCCTATATAGCTTTCTGTGAAGTATACGTGAAGGTTGTATATCCACCAATATAGGTGTAATCCAATTATTTTCCTAATCTTTATAACTGTTTTCCTGACTACATTCCCACCAAATCAGCTACCAAGGCCTAGGAACTTGTAGGCATGCAACCAACAAAATGCACCCCATTAAACCCCTTTGATTTATTGACATCTTCACAAACTAAGCTACTTTAGAAAAATAAAAGATTAATCCCCATCTGATCTGAATCACAATTTTGATAACTATTAGCTACATTTTATGATTTTAATATCAGTCCTACAATAGATTATTACCTCAACTAGGCAACTACCCACTTCAAATAGAAAAAAGAAAAAGTTAATCCTAGTGCCTGTATTTAGGAGGAAGATAAAAAGGAAAATATCCCAGTGGTTATTGCAATGTGGCAAAAGTATAACATCTGCAGTGCAATAAGCAACAAAACAAGAATACATATATTGCAAGATGTATAAATTAATTAAGGCATCATAGTCTTACTATATATATAAATATACTGCACTCATGAAATGAATAGGAAAACACTTAATCAAAAGTTTAAGATAGTTATAATTAGTCAAAATAAGGGTAATTACTAATTACCTGTTTCCTTGCTCTAGATCTTGCAGCTGATTCTCTGTTCTTGATCATCCTCCTCTGCCTCCTCTCCACCACCTTTTCCACAGGACCATCCAACATCCTCTTCCTTCCCCTCAACACTCCCATCTCCATCCCAAATTGACCACCAACACCAAGCTTTTCCCCCCCACCCAACCCACCATCCGGTGAAACCGGACTCACCGGCGCCGCCGCCATTGCCATGTTACTCCCAAAACCACCACCACCACCACCCTGAGCCACCGGCTGGTAAGTAGGCGCAACCACATTCCCTCCTCCCATCACAGTCCTAGCAACAAAAGAAGAGGATCCCACTGCAAGGTTGTTATTTGTGTACATCCCATACTGTTGCTGCTGCTGCTGCATCTGGTGATGATGATGATGATGATGAAGAGAAGCAGAAGCTTGGAGAGGCATTGCTGAACTTGGTTCCCGAACTACCCCTGCTTTGACCAAAAAATCCTCCAAAGTCATCTCTCCAAAAGTTGATTGGCGAGGGACAGATTCGGTATTCTGAACATTTTCACTCTGTTGTTGCTGCTGCTGCTGAGATTGTTGTCCTTTGTGTATCTCAGACCAAACCTCTTCCACTGTTTTCCTATACAAAGGTGCAGGAATTGTCAGAGACCCCTGTTTTGAGAGACTTGGTTGTTTCTTTATCACTTTCTCTGTTGAGGTTTCACTCCCACTTCAACTTGAAAGTTCATCTCAGATTCTGCCACCACCATTTTCTTCTTCCTGCAATAACAGATAATTGAAGATTGTAGTCAAACACAACCCAAGTGAGGTTCTTTTTATTTGCAACAGAGAAAAAGCAGAAAAATAGAGATGGATATAATACTGATCTTTCTCACTAAAGCAGAAAATTATGTGCCGTTCAATTTTGCCAACCAAGTCACAATCTTTTTATTTGAATATGTAAATATCTACTGTATTCTTATCACTTGTTTTTTTAGATTGTAAAACCAAATAAAAATGTATTCAGACATATTCTTTCTTTTTAAAGATTAAAGCAAAGTGTGAAAGTAATATAAGAATATGATGTGTAAGTGAGTATATATTTGTTTTGTTTTGTTTTTATGGTCACACATAAAGAGAGATTCATTAATTTTCTTTGTTTCTTTTAGTTGTTTTTCTGCCTTAGCTTTTTGAGATGACAAGCCGTACACAAATAAGTTACCGGAATTTCTTTTTAAATTCTTATTCTGTCCTTGTCTTGTTCATGATTAAAATCCGAGAATAGCAAATATAACATGTCAGCAAGTGAAATAGTGACATATGCTTCAAAACAACAAAGCCATTTTGCTTCTGTCATGCAAGAGAACTAGCAAGAGATATGCTCCATGTCTTAATTAGTACTACCACTAGAACCCACTGTAGTCACAATTATTGTATGAGAATGTCTATATATTATACAGAACTCTGATTTTCTTTAATTTTCTGGATTTCCTATGCCATCCCCACATTAATACATACACTGCTGTGAATAAAAGCTCTACACTGCATAATGATGAGCAACATCAGAGTTAGTAATGAATAATTTAGTTAAAAAGAAAATATTTTTTTTTTTGTGTAAACTACATGTATTCTCTACGTGAGACAATTCTTCTACTCGATCCGAAACATCCACATCACAGTGAGACTAACTCTTCCCCTCCCGGTAGGATTTTCTCCATCCACAACACCTGAACTCAAACTTTACTTCAGGGGAATCAAACATTTACCAATTTGACCAATCTATAAATTAAATTGACATGGGGTTTGTGCCTTTCCCTCACAAATTTCCTTTGTTTGGGGGCAACAAAATATTTTTTAATATTCTGCTCATTACTTAATATTTTCCAAAACTAGATCGGGATAAAATAGGTGGATCTTGATTCTTGATTCCACTGAAGAGAAAGATTCTTTCTCTCCACTGAATTCCACTTACAAATACAGAATGTTATCGGTATCAGCTAGCACGGAAAGTTGAAACTGCACCACTACCATCTGTCTATAAATATATATAGAAACAACTACTGGTTTTATTGGCCTACAAAGTGTATTAGGTATGGACCTCCATAACAATTAATAATGTGCCAAATAATAAAAAAGTATAAATTTAGATGTTGCTCTGGATGATGAAGACAAGGTTGTAATTTTCCTAAACTATAGCTTGTGGGAAAATGACATTCTTTATAATTATATCACGTACATTATGAAAAATAATAATAATAAATTAAAATGGGGTATAAAAAGGTATAATCCCTTAGATATCAAGTACACATTTCCTATTGAGGAATATTTGGTGGGTAGGAGTTGGATATATCGGATATAAAAAAATAAGAATATATCGTTATTTGGATAACACTTTATAGAAAGACATTAAAGAGAATATCTGAAAAACACGGAACTTAATAAAAAATGAAGGCATGATAAAAACCAGCTACTCTCCGATCACAACAACAAAAAATTGGTTGCTACTAATAAATCCTCATGCTCGCACCAACATTCAAAATAAAGAGTTTAATGAATATATATTATGAGTATAAAAAAAGCTTACATTATCATCCAATGTCACGACATTTAATAAATATAATATTTTATATATTATTAAATTTAATCAAATGATGTTGTAATATATTATTGAATGATAGTGTATTAATGTATTTTTTTTTAACTACTAATATATATTCATTAAATCTATGAAAAAATCCTCACAAAATCAAATCAAAACAATCAGCCACCAACTTTGGCTAGTTGACAATTAAGAACCGAACAAACACCTTGTGTCGTGTTATGAGTTGCAAACCACATCACGTGATATAGTCGCAATATCTCGATTGCAGTGGTCACTGCAACCACATCAGACATAATCAGAGATAGCATCAATCGTCATTGACCCGCATCAGACAACAAATACAATACACAATCGTAACCACAACACAATTGTAATGGTGTGGCCTCAAACATCCCAATTGCGGTGGTCACAACCACCACATTAGACCGCGATCCCGAATAACATCGATCGTAATTGACCCGCATTAGTCAACGAATACAATACACAACCGTGACTACAACACCATCGCAATGACATGGTCACAAACATCTCAATTGCAGTGATCATTGCCACCGCATCAAACTACGATGACAAATGGCATCCGTCGTGATTGACACATATCAATCAACAAATACAACATGCGCCCGTAACTACAACGAGCCACAAACACCTCAATTGCGGTGGTCACAACAACCGCATTGGACCGCGATCACCGATGGTATCCATTGTAATTGACCCGAATCAATCAACAAATACAACATGCGATCGTGACTACGACACAATCACAACTATGTGGCCACACACATTGCAATTGCGGTGTTGGTCGCCGCATCAAACCCTAATCGTAGATCGCATCGATCATAATTAACATGTATATTCTTAACAAATATATGCAATATGTGATTGTAACTACAACACGATCGTAATGATATGACCGCAAACATCTCGATTGCAGTGGTCACTACAACCGCATCAAATCGCGATCACAGACATCGATTGCAAATAACCCATGTCAATTCACAACAAATATCGATTGCAAATAACCCATGTCAATTCACAACAAATACAACACACAATCGTGACTACAACGCGATCACAAACACAATTTAAGATCTTAACTCCTATTATATCCCATACACCCCAATTTACCCCAATTTCCTACAAATAGAAGGAACCAAAATGGAAATCAAACCACATGACATAATAGCAAGTATAGAGAAAAGAGAAACCTGGAAACTCTATTTTCAGCTCAAATGCCAATTACTGGTGATGCAGAACAAGTTCCTTAGGATGAGGATGAGGGTAAGGAAGGGAAAGAGGGTTTTGTTTTTGAGTGTGAGCAGTGACAACACTCACACTGTGAATAACTATAACCAAAAACCGTGCAAACTAGTGACCACCTCTATTTATATATAATATTCATCTATTCCGGCTTGGCAGAGAGACCCCACAAAATATATGGCGTTATTAAAAAAAACAATAATAAAAATTTGTCAAATGTCGCAACATATTATATACTATGAATCAGATTCAAAATATTGTCCCCTGTAGAGAGCAAAATATCAGAGACCAAATTTGAAGTTCCCGAGCCTGATCGTACCACTGTGACACGTTTAGGACAGGTGTCAATTGTGCAACCCAGTTACTGGTTTGAATTGAACACGTATACCCTTTCACTTGCTATCTCTAAGAAACATGAGTGTGAACGCTTGATTGTGATTACGAGGTATCTAATCCCAGACAAACCACCAAAAGGATCTATATTTGTCATGAATAATATTACCTTGGTAGTTGTGATTCATGAATTTTTTTTAAAATTTCCTGCCAACGTAATTTTCTTCTGCTATAGATTTTTTAATTTCCACATTTTCTCTAAAGTCTTCTTTTACATAATGTAAAATGTAAACATAAGTGATTTGTTTTTTTTCTTATTATTTTTATTACAAATGAAAATCTATTCTATTACTACTATAACAAAACAGTTCGTCTAAGAGTACACATGTCACTTCTTCATTTTTTTTCCTTTTTTTAAATTTTCTCTCTCCACGCTTAGCTTTTACTTCTCTCTCTCTCTTTTTTTTTTTTAAATTTTTTCCTTTATACGTGTTTATCTTTCTCTTTCTTTTTTTTTTTAATTTTTTTATTTAAGAAGTTTTTTTTTTCACTTTTCTAATATATCATTTATATCATTATTTTTATTTCTTTCCCACCCAATTATGTTCTTCTAATTTAATATATCTAATATACTATTTTTTGTGTTATTCATTGGTATCCCCTATTACCATAGGGCAATACTATTCGGTGCATAATCACATTTCTGTTCCTATCATTTTATTTTTTCTCACACATTAATTTTTTTTTATTATCCTTTTTACTTTCTTTTTATTTTTTTATCAAAATTACATCTCCATTTATTTAGCTTCTATTGTAGTGTTTTTTTTATGAATTGCGGGCATCCTTCATGGGAGACAGTCTTAATCCTATTGTTTTCTTTTTCTTTTATTTTTTATCTCACTTTCATTTTCTTTTTTATTATGATATTAAAATATTTTCTCTCATTATTTGTTTTAATTAATATGTTTCATTACAAAAGAATTTTTTTTATGAACTGCTGGTATTCTCCAAGGGAGACAATCATGTTCCTGCCATTTTATTTTTTCTCACACATTAATTTTCCTTTTTTATTATCCTTTTTATCTTCTTTTTATTTTTTTTATCAAAATTACATCTCCATTTATTTAGCTTCTATTGTAGTGTTTTTTATGAATTATGGGTATCTTTCACGGGAGACAATCTTAATCCTGTCGTTTTCTTTTTCTTTTATTTTTTTATCTCATTTTCATTTTCTTTTTTTATCATGATATTAAAATATTTTATCTCATTATTTGGTTTTTTAATATGTTTCATTATAAAAAAAAATTATGAACTGCGGATATTCTCCACGGTAGACAGTCTGTTCCTACCATTTTATTTTTTCTCACACATAAATTTTTATTATTATTATATTATATTTAATGTATATCAACATATTTATTATATTTCCTAATGTGTGTTTTTATGTAATAAAAAATCAGAAATGGATAATGACAAAAATTGTATCATCCTTTTTACTTTCTTTTCATTTATTTTTATCAAAATAATATCTTCATTTATTTAGCTACTGATATTGTGTTTTTTCTTCTTTTTTGTTTGTTTTTAATTAATCATTCACTTATAATATCATTTTTTTATTCTCACGTTAGTAAAGTGATCCTCCATAGGAGGCAGTCTTAATTCTGTCATTTTCTTTTTTCTTTTCTTTTTATCTCACTTCCATTTTCTTTTTATTTTCTCTCATTATTCGTTTTTATTAATATGTTTCATTATGAAAGAAATTTTTTATGAACCGTGGATATTCTCTATGGGAGACAGTCCTGTTCCTACCAATTTTTTTCTCACACAATAATTTTCTTTCTATTATTATTATTTTATTACATTTAATGTATATCAACACATTTATTATATTTTCTAATGCGTGTTTTTATGTATTGAAAAATAAAAAATGGACGATGACAAAAAATGTATCATCCTTTTTACTTTCTTTTCGTTTTTTTATTAAAATCATATCTTCATTTATTTAGCTACTATTGTCGTGTTTTTTCTCCTTTTTGTTTGTTTTTAATTAAGCATTCACTTATAATATCATTCTTCTTCATTCTAACATTAGTAAAGTGATTTTTATGAATCACGGGTATCATACACGGGATGCAGTTTTAATCCTGTTGTTTTCCTTTTTCTTTTATTTTTTTTATCACACTTCCGTTTTCTTTTTTATTATGATATTAAAACATTTTTTCTCATTATTTGTTTTTATTAATATGTTTCATTATGAAAGAATATTTTTATGAACTGTGGGTATTTTTCACGGGAGACGGTCTCGTTCCTACCATTTTATCTATTCTATTTATTTTATACTAAAATTGTTCTCACAGTACATGTGTTTCAAACTTCTATTTTTTTTCTTTTTTTGATTTTTTCATTCTCAATTTAGTAGTGGTTATTTTATGCAATGAATAGCAAGTATCCTACACGGGAGAGTCTTGCTTTTGTCATTTTCTTTTATTTCTATCGCACTTTTTTTTATTATTATATTAAATCATTTTCACTAATTATTCATTCCTATAATTTATTTTATTATAAGAGTAATTTTTTAATGAACCACGAGAGACAGTCTTGCTCTTACCATTTTTTCTTTTTTTCTTATACATTAATTTTTTTATTATTATATTAAAACATATTCTCTTAATATATAAGTATTTATGATAACTAATATTTTATCCCGTGCGCGGATAATATAAATCATACCATCAATTTACCCATACGAAGACACGGGTCACCTACTAGTACTTAATAAAAGGGGGAAATTACGGCCATACAAAAGAAAGAAGTTTCGATTAAACTTCAACTTATTACGTATGATAATTACTAGATTTTTAATTAAAATGTATTAAATAGTCAAAATTTTTGAAAAAAAAAATCTATACATATATAAGGTCTTAAAGTTTTTTTACGTAATCAGAATTTTGGTCCTTATGATTTATTCTTTTACATGTTAGTCCCTTATATTTTCACTTGTATATTAATCAGTACTATAATAATGAGGAAAAATTATACGGACTAAATTTTGAATGAGTAAAATATATAAGGAATAATACTTTATAATAGAAATTAAATCTACATGACTGAAAATATAAGAATCGGTATAAAGAAAAGTTAACTATACAGACCAAAGTCCAAATTAAAATATAGTAAATCCATAGGATTGTTTGTTTTAAGCTTTTATAAAATGATTTGACTTATGTGGCTGCTACCACTATATTCAATTCAATATGTCCTTGAATTTTATCAAGATTCTATCAATCTTTTTTCCTTAATGTGAAATATTAATTATTCTTTTACATATGAGTCCTTAATTAGTATAAAAATTGAACCAATTGTTATATCAAAACTAATAAGCAATGAAATTATTATAGACAACAAAATGTTAATAATATATTATGGTTATTTATTATTATGGAAATACATAAGATAATTATTTTTATGACTCATAAGAAACTCAAATATGTTCTTCACCCAAAAAAAAATCCAACAAATAAATAAAAAATAATAATTTTAAAGGTCGTATCTGTATATTCTCGAAAACGCAAAACCTCATAAAATTATTTTTTGGAAGTCAATGATATGACAAATCATGCGTAGAAAAGAATTTGATGGTAACACATCTGACATAAGACGGAAGCATAAATATTACATTTTATATTACGCGCAATTATATATTACTAATAGATTAAACAGTTAAATTTACTTATTTTTATTAATATTTAAAACTTGATATTTGCCGTAGCTGAATATGAACTAATTATTTAAAAAAAAATACACATTTACATAATTATATTAATTGAAAGTATTATAAATAATTAACAATTAAATAAAAAGAATAAGTAAGATTGCTTGAAGATCCTTATGGTTAGGGATGTAAATGAACCGAGCCGAGTACTTGAAACTCAGGCTTGGCTTGTGATAAAAATGGATGACTCAAGCTTGACTCATTTATTTAAACGAGCCAAACTTAAAGCTTGAGCTTGGCTTGTTAAAGAAAAACAAAGTTTGGGTTTGACTTGTTTAGCTCATTTATAACTTCATTATTTTTGCTTTTATAAAAATTTTCATTAAATTATTTTTAAAATTTTTGAATTTAGTATTTTAATAAATATTTTTCTATTAAATGATAATATAAAAATCAAAATATATTTTTAATATATATATATAGTTAAGAATTCTAAAATATTATATTTTTAAATATTTAATATATAACTTCTTGACTAATATAAGAAATATTTTAATATTTATTTTTAAATATATAGAGTAATTATTTTATTATTTATTTTAAAAATAAATTTATAACTGTATTTTTTTTTATACTTTTTATTAATGTTACTTTACTTTAAATATTAATATTATTTAATTATTATATATAATAAACGAGCTATTCACGAACTCTTAATGTCAAACTTCTAAGCCTTGAGCTTAACTTATTTAAATAATTAATCACAATTTTAAGTTTGGGCTTATTTATTTAATTATACAAACAAATTTGATCAACTCAAATAATTTATGAATAGTAATTAGGGCCCTACTTATGGTTATTCCAATGCACCTAAGAATCTCTTGCTCCTAAGATGCCTCTGTCATTTTCTGATGGAATAATGCATTGCACATGCAGCTGAAAAATGTTCTTCCAGAAACAAAGACGTCTCCTCTCACACGTGAGATTCCGGCGGAAGTTATTCATTTTTTTTTTTTTGGACGAGGCGGAAGACGGAAGTTATTCCCAACACGGAAGATCATGTTTGGTCTGGACTTTCTAAGGTGGGCCTCAAGCCCATTATCACAGCCCAAACATATTGTCGGAGCAAAAGTACCCCAACTAAGCATACTAGCCTTGTAGATTTTTATGGGCTTCAAAGGCTCGACGATATAAATATTGTTGGTATTAACACAAGAGGTTGTGTGGACAAAAAAAAAACACACAAGAGGTAGTGCAATGGTTCATATGCATGGATTATTATTATTTTTTTGACTTTAAAATCGGCTTGGTAATTTATTTTTCTTAGAAAAAGGTTGAGTTGGATAAAATGCATTCCACAATTTTTAACTCACATTCTGAACAAGACACCAAATTGACAACAAAAATATACGTCCATTTGTTTTAAAGTTGGATGGAATTAATTTCGATAAAATTAATTTAAAGAGAATTGATTTATGTTTGGATTAATATTTTTAAAAGTGAATTGAGAAGATTTGATTTTAATTGAATGAAATAACTCAAATTACTTTTAGAGATAAAATTAAAGAAATAGATATTAAAAAAGATAAAATTTCATGAGAATCAAATACTAGAATGAGTTAAAATGGTACAAAACTAAGAATTGACTTTACTATATATGGTATGCACAAACAGGTCTTAATCTCACAAGACTAATATAACAATACTTTATTATTGTTTGCCATTTTCTGCACTTTATAACTCTTGGAATGTAAATCCCACTATCCCAACAGGACCACGATCACCTCTGTTATTGCTGACAAATAATCACGTCACGAATGCGTGGATTAAAATTCATCATTCCGATTTTGCCAACTCGATTGCATGCTTTCCTTCACAGACAAGCAAAGCAATGAGAACATCACCATACAAATACAATCGATGAATACATGGCACGAGCATATGAAATGAATGGTGTATTAATGAACCAACATCAGCACACCTTAGTGCTAGTGGTGTTGCACGCAGGGAATAATCAAAACACATATTCTTAATTAATAATTTTAATCATGGTTATTGTCAGCACCGCTTCATACAAGGCGTGGAATATCTTATTATTTAATCACTGTTAATTTATTTAAATAAGGCTTGTTTACATTATAACATAGCAAACAACGTACTTGTAGTAAAAGTTGACTATTAGTAGGACCAGTATTTGCTATAGAATCATGGTTTAGAAGCATTAATTGCAGAAAATGTGCCTAAGATCCTGTAATAAATAAAACTTTAGCATCTTTTATATATGCCATGTAATCATTCCAAGAGCGTAGTTGTACTTCATTTTAAACTTGCAAAAGTATATCACATATCTAATTTCATTTCTATATAAACCAACTCAAGTCACACTCATTGTTCAAGTAGCACCAACAAGGAAAGAAGGCAAGAGACAATTAAGAGAAAAATGTTTTCAGAAAAGACCCTTTGGCTTTTGCTTGCTATTTTCTCCTTCAATGTTTCCATCACATTGGCCTCTGACCCTGATCCAGTTCAAGACTTCTGCATACCAAACCCAAGATTTGGTTCCATAAGAACAGCTCATCTCACCATTCTCCCTTGCAAGAATTCCTCTGAGGCTACCACTGATGATTTTGTTTTCTCTGGCATGAAAGCTGCAGGGAACTTCTCAGACACTGGCCTAGCTGTGACAGCTGCAAGTCCTAACAACTTTCCAGGGCTCAACACATTAGGCATGTCATTTGCACGAGCAGATATTGAAGTTGGTGGCATCAATCCACCACATTTTCACCCCAGAGCCACA
The DNA here is from genome assembly GCA_026901365.1 of Sesbania bispinosa. Lineage (NCBI taxonomy): Eukaryota > Viridiplantae > Streptophyta > Magnoliopsida > Fabales > Fabaceae > Sesbania > Sesbania bispinosa. The sequence continues at coordinate 30,523 of QLOH01000789.1, read as the reverse complement.
GAGCTAGTTCATGTGATACAGGGGAAAGTGTATTCAGGTTTTGTGGATTCCAGCAATAGGGTGTTTGCTAGAATATTGGAACAAGGAGAGGTCATGGTGTTTCCTAGAGGCCTAGTGCACTTCATGATGAATGTTGGTGATGAGCCTGCCACACTGTTTGGAAGTTTCAATAGCCAAAACCCTGGCATGCAGAAGATACCATCTGCTGTATTTGGTTCAGGGATTGATGAGGAGCTTTTACAGAAGGCTTTTGGATTGAGTTCTAAGCAGATTGGAACCATGAGAAGAAAATTTGATCCCAAACAAGCAAGGTAGATCACTAAAGATAGTACCTTCCAGAGTTGGAGTCATATCTTGGGGTTTAAGTTTTCTTGCTTCTTTCTTTGTATTAAGAGTTTTCAACCCCACCCTTGCCCCTTTCTCTTCCCACTTTTTGTCTGTGTGTGTCATTGTTATATCACAATACTACTAATGGAGTGCAGCATATGGTTACATTAACTTGTTCTGAAACAATGAAGCAACAAATGATCCCTTTCCCTCTCCCCAAAATAATAAAAAAGAAGAAAGAAAACAAGAGAATATATTTAGGTGATGATGCTTTGAAGGTTGTGTTCAATGTTAAGCAGATAATGATGATTGATGGCAAATAATAGACCTGCGTGGCAACCTAATGTGCGGCAAACTATTTGTTCTTTTTTTCTTCTTGACAACTTTAAAAAGTCATCATAGGCGTATTGGGAGAGATAAAAGCAATCATAAGGCTTTGCCAAATAAGAAAAAAGGGATCAAAGGAGCATCATCAACAGCACGGCCAAACAAATGGTTGACATGATTAACCTTCAAAATCAAAATCTATAAATTTATGAGTTTTTCTTCCCTTTTTGTTGGCAAGTGGAGGACATGATTTTGATTACACCTGAGGAAACCCAAATTTTAATAAGAATTGTATCATTGTGAGCACTGCTCTGTTTCCACTCCAGCTAGCTGCTACTATCTATACAATCTTTTTCCATAAGTCATACACAGATAGATAAATTGCTAAAATGGGACCAGATAAATTCATTAAAACTTGCATGGAAAATTCATTCAGTGATAATAAGGGCGGGTAATTTGAAAAGAAAGATTATGTATGTGGCAATATTTAATCCCATAACTTGCATTTGTTTTCAATTTCTAGATATTAGAAACTTTAAGTCCCCCGACCCTGAACTGAACACTAAAAGGAGAAAAATAAATTGAAATTAGTTGGAATGTGATTAGTTGACAAAATTCACACAATAACTGTAGTGGTCCCAATCCCCTCAAAGATAATACCTGAGTACCGATGATGACCATCATCACATTCATTGTGTCATACATGTAATTGTGATCGACAGTTTGGCTATATAGAAACACTTCAGCTTTTGTTAAATAAATTTTCAAACAAAAGTACAAAGCTCATATTTAATTATTAAGAAGTAACTAGATTCTTCCTACAGTTGATTGTAGTCAACTTTGTTCCAAATTTTGTTATACATGTAATTGTGATCAACAGTTTGGATTCTCCAAAATAAATATTAAATGTCAAAACTGAACCAAGATAGCCAGTGACCAATATAGAAGCCTACTTCACACCTAAAAGAGACTTAATGATAGTATCGCTCATACCATCAGCAACAGGGAACAAGTGACCAGCACCTGGAAGCTCATGATAGTGAATCCATGGAAGGTTCTGTGCAATGTATCGTTGCAGTGTAACAGGAACCAACAAATCTTGATCTCCTTGCCAAAGATGAACAGAACCTTCATTATTTGGAAATGGGTTTTCAAGATCCAAAGGACTATATTCCCAGTTTCCAAATCCAATAATTAAGTCACGGTGGATGGATTCATATTCACCTTGCTGTCTTACCTGCGCCTATGCAAGTCACATGAAAAAAATTATAAATCTCTATGGAATAGTCGTAACGTAAGAAATTGATGTTTTAGAAGTTCTGAAGGAGTTCCATGCCAATGCTCCAACTAAAACATGACAAGTTATTATATATCATGAGACAGATCATTTAGTTGAAGACAAAACAACTACGGAACTTTATCCTCACTCAATTAAAATGAGGCTAATCAGAAATGTGATGGTTCAATCAACCACCACTTCTCAATTGATCCCAATTCTCATAAAAACTATTTCTTTTTATTAGTGGATGAAATTCAAAATATTTCCTCACTATAAGGGTGCTTACAGAAGTGAAAAGTTGCTCATGCATTTGTCAGATAACTGTAAAATTAATTACCAAAAGGACAAGCTAATCAAGCCATATCAAGTCAAAGAGTGCACACAAGTACCAAATTGTCTCGCTTCTACAAGAATATACAACATAAGAAGTTTTTCTCACTAGGTGCAGTGAAATACACGGATAAAATGACACCATTGTTTTGTGTTATAACAAGAATATAACATGCATAAAATTTTAGCATTTCCACATCCCTAATTTCAATAGAGCCTTTAAAATTCAATTTAATAATTAAAGATCCATAACAAATTGTGAAACAACTCTTAATACATACTCATTTATAAGCAAAAATAATCATATTCACACTTCTTAAGAAAGTTAGTTAAACTCATTTAATTTTTTTGATATCATCTAAAAGTAAGTGCATTACCTAAATTACCCTACATTTAATTTTATTGAAACTTGTTTCAAGTGGACATACTCTCTTTCTATTGGCACATGGTTGAAAAATAAAATATGAATTAAATAAAGGGTAATTTGGGATAATATCATTTAATAGGGTGAAATTAGTTAACTTTTGCTTATATTTTAGTCCACCATAGATGGGTGTTTTTTTGCTTATAATTGAGTCCGGAGGGAGTACCATTCATGAAATCAATAAACTTCAGGCAGTTTCTAACCGTGAAGATTGATTTACATGCTATGCCAAGCTAACCAAGTAAAAGCAGCAGTGGTCTAATAATTTTCTAAATAAGTCACTTAGGTAGTTTGAAGATAAAAAGAATGAAGAGCTGGCAAGAGCAATGCACCAAAGCCCTCAAGCACAAACAAACATTTTACTTCTCTGGTAAAAAATTGCTTCACAAAATATTTGATGTGCAAATCCATTGCTTCTGCTTTAAATTGGCAGGTGTTATAAACGAATTTCAAGTTTCAACTATAAATTCACACCCCACAGTCCACATTCTGTGCCTGCTCCTAATGGATGCAGGCCATGTGTTTCCATTATATATCAATTTTATTGATTAATTATTACAAAATGTCTTAAACCACAGTTAGTAAGTATACAAGGCATGTCAAACACTATGATACAAACGAAAGTTTATAATTAGCAATGAGTTTTTAGGCATTTTTTCCCACAATTATCCATGAATAAAATGATCTAAACCATATACTTATGAAATAGGTATCATCAAGAAGTCTACTATTTGACTACAAATATCGTATCTACTCCTACTAAATTGATATTGACAAAATGCTTTACCTTGTGTTTGGATAGAAAAATTTAAAATTACTAGAATTCATGTGTTAAAATAGTAGAAGAAAGAATTCCAAATGATAAATAAGAGGATTTTTTATGATAAATAGGAGAATTTCAAATGACAAATATTGAGAGAGAATTTCAACAATTCTCTTTTATGTTCAAACTTTTTATATTGTCATTGTCAATTTCTCTCATTTTAACAATTCACTCAATATTATCTATTATAATTTTGAGAATTCTAAAATTCTCCATCCAAACACAAGGTTAATGATCATAGTTTAAATACTCCGGTCTATTTTGTGTATTATATATCTTTTAATACTCACAACTAAAGACAAATTACTGAAGCTATTAATTTCAAAAGTTATGACTGAAATTTTTTCACTCTAATATCAAAAGCAGCAATATACAGTTTGAGTACAAACAATTCAGAAACATAAGAATAATAAGTAGTGAGAATTGTTCATGACCAACTTAAAAAAAATGCAGACATCCACGTGCAGCATTAAAAAATTATAAAAACTGAAAAACATATTTTATGGTCTAACTCCTAGACAATATTGTTAGGACCTCAATCATGAGCCAAAACCCAAAAGGAGAGTTAGTGGACCAAATGTCACAGGGGCCCAAAATATGGAGAGTTTATAGGAAGAATAGGAAGGGTGAGGAGAGAGATTGTGATGTGGCTGAGTAAGAGAGGGAAAGATCATGAGAGTAGTGGAATTGGGATTAGGAGAGCAGTGCAATTCTGTTATATGAGGTGTGGGTCTGAAAAGAGAGGGTATCGGGGAAAATCATGCAGTTAGTTATGAGTAGAGGGTTGTAGCTCTCTATAAGAGCAGTGCTCTGTGGACAGGAGTGTTTCTTCTGTATTTTCTTCTCTTTTAAGTATAATAAAATCCATTACAGTGTTTTGTCATCAATCATTCTGTTTGTTATATTCCATAAACTAAATTTCTGCAGTTGGTGTTAGTTCGTTCAAAACAATCACCAACAATATTCAATATCAAATTTTATGAATTTAACCAATACAAATTATTATCAGCTAAGTCACTCATTGTATTGTATTCAGAAAAAAATTCACAATTTTGTAACCTAAAGAATGGATACTTACCACATGACTCTTTCTATTAGAAATCTTAGACACAAGCTCTTTGTCTTGATGTGAAAGGATATCTGGATTATGAGCAATTACACTGGATGCTGGGAACCACCTTTGAGTGTTCCACCAGTAAGTTAGCGATGGTATGTAGTGAGCAACACGAAGTGCCCATTGGTCTTGTAATTTTTTTGGGTAAAAGGCATCAGCAGTTAAGTTTGCAGGAAGACCAGGCCACCAGTAGTTGACAACTGGGGCTAAGAGCACTGCACCTGCTAGCCTGCCAGCATTGAAAAAATTTATTACTGAGAAATACAAAGAGGGCTTCACAACTGTGTGTCTGTATCTCACACCACTAACATGTATCGGGGCAAGCAAGCAGATGTAAACATAACAAAAGAGCGAATAATAGAAAAAGAAACAGCAGTGATATATCTATTTCGAAAAAAAATATGTATCAGCAAAAATACAAATAACCTGAATAAATCATACCTGTGAGGTATGTACTTAAGGCAGTTCCAAACAACCTGTCCACCCATGGAGAGACCGACTACATAGAATTTGGACCCCAGTCCCAGCTGATCAGCAAGCTCTTCTATATCTAAGGCAATGCTTTTTGGTGTACGATTTGGGTCAGGATCGCTTTCCCCATAACCAGGTCTGTCAAAGGATACCATGTGGATCCCCAAGTTCTCAACAACATCCTGGAATAAAACCCACCTTAAATATAGATACTACAAACTACAAATATATCAGAGAATGCTATGAAAGACAGAAATATGTAGTATAAATAAATACAGCTTACAGGTGATAGGGTTTCAGCAACCACGGCGTCATGCCTGCAACCATCAAAACCATGGACATAGATGATTTTATACTTGGCTGCATCTTTAGGAACACCATGCTCTTTGTATGCCAAATGTCTTCCATCTCTTAGTTTGATTCTAGCTGCTGTTATAGGTGGTCCATCAGCAGAGCCACATATCTTGGGAGGCGGAGGTCGAATAACCTGATAAGCCCATGCTAGAAACCCAATAAACAACACAGCTAGTGTTGTTCTAAGCATTCCTGAGATTTAATAAAGTCAAATTAATGAACAGAAAAATAGAATTTAAAACATAAACAACAATTTTCAGTCCATAAGTCTATCACAAGAATATCAAAATGCAACTTAATAATTAACCTATGCTCAACATAGGTAGAACCAGCTAAAAACCTCATATTAAAGCCAACATGTGTCAGTTCAGTTGGTGCAGATCGAAGCAAGTCACTTAAAAGCCATGGAATGGGATACCTCCCTTCTCCCTAAACATTAGCTTACTAATAATTTAACAAATGAATAAATCTCATACTGAAGGAAAAAGAACAAACAAAATAAAAGGTGACAAACTCCCATTGACAATTAATAAATGCTTTATAGGTAAGGGGGAGGGAGGAAATATCATAGTTCCTAAACAACAGATAGTGCCTAAGGGGATGGCACAAAAATATGCAAGGTGTAATACAAGCCATTCCTAGCCCTAACATTGAATTGAAACACACAAAGATAGTTCATTGTATGTGTCCAAACAAAATAATCTGCATCTGTCTATAGTGTACAACTAATAAAGAGAACTCTTCATCCTGATTTAAAATAAAATAAAATCTGGAAAAGGTTTCTAAAGTATCCTTGGCGTACATTGACTAAACTAAACATTAAATGTGTGGGATTGTAACCTCAATTCTAAAGTTGCAGCACGACCCAGAAAATCTTATAACTTGACACGCGATAAAAACGATGCAAAAAAGGGAACTTTGATGAAGAAAGTTGGGGAAAAGAGAGTGGAAGAGCGACCTGAAGGGAGCTGAATGGAATTGGTTTTCTTGGCCCTCCTGGTGTGAGCTCGGGCTGATGCAGCAGAAATTTTTCTGCTGACTCCGGTGGCCATCGTGAGAGTGAGAATCAGAAAAGAGAATGAGGCAACGGTAAAAACAGAGACAGAGATCTGTAGAGAGGTAGATCAGAATCAGACTTTGGCACCGGGAGGGATATTTCTGTGTTTGCGTTGCACATGCCATCATCAAAACGTCACCGTTTCATCCTCAATGCGACTCATGTGAATCAATTGTAATACTCTAACTTACTAAATTAATTTTAATTTAGTAAGTTTCTATTTAAATAAAATCCTTAGGGATAAAAAAATTGCCATGTGAGTAACTGTGCAAAAGGAAGGAGATGTCATGATCCCTCTCCAATAATAACACTCTTCTTGGCTCCCTATTAATTTGTGCATAGCAACTCAAAAAGTAAGTTTTGCACTCACTCTTTCATTATTTGCAGGGTAATTATTAGGTAAATTATTTAAGTTTGGGTTTACGGAAAAACTTTATCATAAATAATATAAATTTAATGTTAAAAAATTTAATAATATATGTTATAAAATTAAAAATATTTTTTATAATAAAAAAAGTTAATGGTCTATAAATGACGCAAACTCAAAAAGTTCATCCTATAATTACTCTTATTTCCAATACTCATAAAGGTGTATAAATTCATCTTATTAGACTACTAAAATGGGTATATGACTCTATCTCCACATACTAACAATTTAGGAAGTATTTGGCATACTAAAAACTCACAATAAGTAGAGAAATAAATGAAAAAAAAATATTTGGTCCCTTACTAACTCTTATCCTCTGTTTGGTTAAATGAGAGAAATAAAAAAGAGAGAAATATGGAAAAGAGAAACAGAGAAGAGAGAAAGTAATGAGAAATAGAAGAGATTTATAGTTTCTTTGGCTAGAAAAAAGATGAAGAGAAAGTGAGAAGAGAGAAAGTGATAATTATTTAAATGGACCATAATACCCTTGTTGGTGGGTTTTTTATAGACCATGTGACTTGGGTTAAATTGGAAAGGATGGGGACAATTCTGGAAAACTTAAAAAATAGGCTTCCTGTCCCATTTCTCCGCAAAAGGGAGAAGAGGTTTGTTGCATGCGGGCCCCACGTGTTTTGGTCATCTCTCTCCCTATACTTTGTAATACCAAACAAGGTTGATTGCTTTATTACTATCCTATTTCTCTCTATGTGATTTCTCTCTTCACAATCTCTTCTGTAACAAACAAAGCGTTAAAGAGAGATATTGATATGCAATAAATACAACATACTTCAATTGCTTCTTTAGAGTTGTACAAGATGTACAAGGTACTAAATGCTAGAAAGCTTGAGAAAGAAGAAAGCTTAAATGTTGAAGATAGTTTTCACGTAGTTTATGTTCTCTAACACTTTGCTTGGTTGCGTAGAAGTGTTGAAGAAATGGCTGAGAGGAATAGAGGTAGCAAATCAATTGAGTACTTCTATTTTTGGTGATGAAGAAAAATGATAGAGAAATTAAAAGAAGTAAGTAGCCCCATGTCACTATTATCTATGTACACAATAGGTGAAAAATGTTCGGGAAATGAGAAGGAGATGTTTTTAAAAACTATCTACTTGAAATTTTTGTTCGAATTACAATACCCAAAGATAGTTTATTTTGTGCTTTTTTCATTTTAATTTTTTTATGCTAAAAAAATTGTGGACTGAAGTTCAAAATTGTACTATTTTTTATAAGAGGTGGTTTTTTATAGGATTAGATTATTAGATTATTACCCCCTAAAAAACAACATAAGAAAATTTGTTTATCTTCTGTCTTTTTTATACAACCAAGTAATTAATCTTTCATATTTCTCTTATATTTCATACTTATTTCACTGCGATCAAATAACCTATAAATCGTCTCCATCTCTTTTCCATTTTTCTCTTCCTAATTTCTCTTTTTTTAATTTCTCTATTCTCCATCTCTCTACTCTTACCAAAGACAGTGTAAAGCTCTTTCAATCTTCAATGCGGCTATTTATAGTGTAGTCTTGAATCTCCAATCTACTGTGCACAAAAGAGCTTTAGATCTGAATGTTTTTATGAACCTTAAATGTTTAATTAGTCTGTTTTATTGTTGTATTTTTTTGTGTTAACCGTAGGTATTCCCTATTACCAGAAGTAATCTTATTCGGGGTTTAGTCAAAGTTAACACTCCTCACCCCTCCTTAAAAGTGTGTTTTGTGGGGATCGAACTTGATAGCTCTTCCCACAATCTCAGCTTGCGTTGCCAACTGAGTCATAACTTTTTGATCTGTTTTATTATTGCATGAACCTATAATGTTGTATTAGAGTGTAAAGGTGCTTTTTTGCAAAGTATAGTTATATTTTCTTGGTTTAATTAAGTTTTTAGTTCTTTAAAATATCCTGAAACTTTATTTAGTCTCTCATTTTTTTTTTCAAATTGATCCTCCAAAAATGATTTTTTTTTCAAATGGCCCATCTATTTTTTTACCATAAAATGCTGACGTGGTATGAAAAACAGATATGGACCATTTAAAAAAATCATGATATTTTGGGAGACTAGTTTAAAAAATCCTGATATTTTACAAGGACTAATTAATTTAAAAATTATTATTTTTTAGGAATCATTTGAAGAAAAAAAATTGTAAAATAATAGAGGAACCATTTAAGAAAAAAATATTTTGAGAAGACTATTCTAAAAAAAAATAAAAATTAGAGACCAAATAAAAAATAATATTTTAGGGATGAAAAACATAATCAAATCTATTTCCTTTTAATCCCATCGTGCCGTTTAAGTATGGAAAACTACTTTGTTCTCTTTTACTAGGAATAAAGCACTATTGCTTTGCATCAACCAATGAATGATCATTTTTTATCCTCTATATGATCAACTATCATCTTTAAAAAGCGTGAAAATATTGATCGATCCAATTGCAAGACTCGTTGAACCATATATATTATAGTCGAGCTCGATTTTACATCATCTGTCATTGATTACATCATCTGTAATTGATGTTGTGGAGCTTTTTGCTTTGAGTTGTTATTGGACTTATGTTGTTTCAGAAAGAATTAAAAATAAAAAAGAAATGTCTAATGCTCTTTTAAATTGTTTTATAATAATTGTATTTCAGGATTGTTAAATAGTCTAGATTTATAAATATACGTGTTTGTTTTACTATTTTAATTTGTAATGTACTATTATAATACTATTTATTTAGTATCCTACGAGTTGTATATAAGTTTTGTTTACATACTTCAATTAAATGATATTTTGAAAAAAAAAAACTTATGACTTCAAACTAGGTTAATTAATGTTGCAGACGTTACAAATTATAATGCTTCAATTTTTTTTTTTTTTACTTTTTAGCTTCACAGGATGTACATATTTAAACGTTGCTTCACTTCATAAAATTCTTAAAATTTGAAGTTAATAAGGGTCCATATATCTATAGATCTTATAAATAAAATCATGCACGCTTAAGTAATCAACTATTAATTATTACTGAGCATGTGGATCAATTGGTAGCTTTATTAGTGGTCTTGAGTTCGAACCCTAGATATGTAGCTATGTTAAATACTTAGAGAAAGAACTTTATCACCCATAAAATACTATCTGGCTCGAACAAGATTGCTTCCGTAAAAAATACCTGTGATTTTATTAAAAAAAAAAACTATCAATCCAATAACACAATTTTTGGGGTCCATAGACCTCAAACATCTTTCTTCAAGACTCAACAATAAAGATACAAAGTTTGTGCTCCAAGAAGTCATAGCTAGATAATTATCAAATTGAATTAAGGTCCTCTGGTTACCTAGCTTATCTTTATCACATGTCCATGATTTTAAACCTACCTAAGAGTTTCCAAAGATTCTTCAATTGATCCTTTATGGTGTCCCTAACAATTTTGTAATCAGTTTCCTATACTAGCCACACAACTCCTCAAAGACCTTCTCATCCACGTGGACGATGGGAAGAAGACAATTACCCTCCTCAAGTTCAACTTTGACTAATTTCTATGTTTTCAAATCCATTTGGTAGAGGAGGTTGCCGGTTCAAGCCAAGCACATGAAACAATTCTCACCTTATTTTGAAGACTTTTTAGGCTTCAATGGAAGAATTGATTGGTTTGTCAAAAAGACATGATCTTCGATTAAAATCACAACATAGATTTTACAAAGTGATATAGAGATAAATTGGCTATGTTTGACAAAAAATAGTGGATAAGTTAATTGATAGCTGAAAAATTAACTGATAATTAAAAAAATTATAATTGAAAGTTGAAAAAACTAGCTTATTAAATTAGAAATGTTTGATAAAACTAGTCGTTGATGTAACTGATAAATGTAAAATGATATAAAAAGACAATTATAAGCTATTTTTATATAAATTATAATTTTATTAATAGATAAAAGTATATTTTTGGATAAATAAAATTTTAGATTTTTTTTAGTTAATTTAAACTCTTATAATATTTTGTTGGGAAAAATGTGTGGAGCTGTCTTAAAACATTAGGTCCTTTGTACGTAAATAGACATATTAATCCATAAATTTCAACTATTGTTATAATAAGTCTTTTGTTGAATTGAAATTAATGTTAAATGAATTTTATCTTTACCTTTGTAGAATCTAAATTATTGATTCATATTTTATAAACCATATTATTATATTTTAATTTTTAAATTAACAAAAAAATTTAAATGCACCAAAATCGACATTGTATAAAATTTTGTCTTATTTATTTTTCAATATAAAAAAATTTAAAATGTAAATTATATGGTCTTTTAAAATAAAATAAACTAAATTATTGACATAATGAAATTTCATTAAAATATTAAAGATAAAAATTGAAAAATAATAATAAACTCAACAACAAATGCTATAAACTAATTAAAATGAATTTATTTACCAAACACCTGATCAAATAACTTATAAATTAGTCAAATTTATTATTAAGTTAACGTATTTGACTTAGACACACACTTAGTGAAATTGACTCTCTAGTGCGCTTTTAATGTGATATAAATAATGATATAATAACATTTAATTAACTTATTACATACTCCCTCCCATTCAAAATATTGGTTAAGGTTTTAGGACAAAAATTGAAGAATGTAATTAATATTTTTAATTTTATAAAAGTGTTATTCAATATCTTCTTATACCCTCATATTCATTAATTTATCTCTCTTTTAATTGTCTATTAATAACTCATTATTCTCTTTATTCAAAGAGTAATAATTATGTAAAGATAAAATTAATAAAAGAAATTAATTTTACATTGAAAAGGTAAGTAGATAAATATTTTTTTAAAAAATAAAATTTAATAAATTAACTATTATTTTGAACCGGAGAGACCATATAAAATCTCTTTATATATTTCCCAATCATAAAAAAAAATAAAAACTTATTTATGTTTATTAAATAAGCAAAAATGCATTATAATTCCTTAATAAAGCAATAAATAATAAAAAATAATAATGAAAATATGATGTTAATTATATTAGTCTTCGTAATATGAATGTTATTATGTAAAAATTTAAATGTACATTTTAGTGATTAAATTAAGCTTTAAGTATATAATGATTAAAGTTAATTAACCAGCAATATATATATATATACACATTTTAATTCTGTCATAAAAAAATAAATGTAATTAATATCTTATTATACCCTCATATTTACATGGGTCCCACTCCTAATGTGGTGGGATCAATATGACTTTTAACCAATCACATGGGGTGTGTTGGGAAGAGTGTACTAAAAAGTGTGTTGCTAGCACTTTTCAAAGAGAAAGAGAAATAAAAAAGAGATAGAAATGGAAGATGTGATGGAGAGAGATAAAGAGAAAAAGTGTGTTATATGAATTGTTATGTGTTTTAGTTATATGAATTTTTTAGATTTAATTATGTTTTTTGTCCCTAAAATATCGTGATTTTTCTATTTGGTCTCTCATTTTTTTTTTCTATAATGGTCTTCCAAAAAATATTTTTTTCCAAAATGGTCTCTCTGATTTTTTCATCATAAATTGCTGACGTTGCAGTCTCGCATCGAAAACAGATTGATCATTTAAAAAAATCATGATATTTTTTGAAATAATTTAAAAATTATAATATTTTATAGAGTCTAATTTAAAAAATATTATACTTTTAGGAATCATTTAAAAGAAAATAATTGTACAAGAAAATTGAGGGACCATTCAGATTTTTTTTTTTTTTTGAGAATTTCTTTAAAAAAATAAAAATGTATGACCAAATATAAAAATCCTGATATATCGGGAAAAAAAACATAATTAAATTAGAAGAAAATTATAATCTAGTCATTCTTCAATCAAACAGCAGTGATTTGACAACCTGCAAAAGATATGACCATTATTCAGTACATGATGCTTTTCCAGTTTTTCTGACGTGAAAAGTGGAAACTAACCAGTTAAGAACCGATTCCGATGGACCCGTACGTTGTAGACACAGAGAAGAAGCAGAAGGTCCCTTTTTTATGTATTTTAATTAGTGGACAGAGTGTAACCATATTTTTTATTGTGAGTAAAATAAGGGTAAATCTTCTCGTCCCGCAAACACTGAGCCACGCAAATGTAGACCATTGTTTGCGGTGGTACTTTTTTTTTTTAGTTATCACTTTTTTAAATAATTTTTATTTATTTTTTATTTTATTATTATAATTAATTTTACTTATTTATCTCATTAAATAAAAATGTAGATAAGAAATACAATAAATGATCACATAAAATTTGTGTTATTCATTTATGTAAATACGAGGTTAATTACGTGTTCAGAAACTGTGAACATATTAAAAAATGAGGTTAATGGTGTTTCCGTTTGTGGTTAACAGAATAGGATTTTTGGTTAATTGCAACTCCTGTTAACACGAGGTTAATTATGTGGTCAGAAACGGTGAATATATTTGTAAATGAGATTAATGATGTATATATTGGTGGTTAACAGAGTGAGATATTTGGTTAATTGAATTTGTGAGGTTAATTGTATGCACAGGTTAATCGGTCATATATATTTGGTTAATAAATTAAAAAATAAATAAAAACAATTTAAAAAAATGAAGTTAATAGTGTTTCTGTTTGTGGTTAACAAAATAGGATTTTTGGTTAATTGCAACTCCGATTAACACGAGGTTAATTATGTGGTAAAAAAAGTGAACATATTTGTAAATGAGGTTAATGGTGTATACATTGGTGGTTAACAGAGTATGATATTTGGTTAATTAAATTTTTGAGGTTAATTGTGTGTACAAAAACGGTGAATGTAGTATTATATTTGGTTAACAAATTAAAAAATAAGTAAAAACAATTAAAAAAAGGAAAAAGGAACAGCAAATAGTGCGGTACAATTGCACGCGCACTACAATTGCACGCGCACTGTGTGCGGTATACATATCATTACTCATAAAATAATTATTAACAACAATAAATTAATATTATAAAAATGATATTTATTGTATTAATTGTGTTAGTGATTATTGTTTTGATTTCAGTGGTTTTTAAAGTAGATACTTTTTTGTTTAACGTTAGGTATCTTTTATGGGAGGTCATCCTGTTCGAGTAAACATCGCTCTTTCATGGGAGGTAATCCTGTTCGAATAAATATCCACATTATGATGGGACTAGCTCTCATAAAGGAGATTTTTTAAAATAGCCACTTTAAGTGTATATGTGCTATAAGTGTATAAGTGAAATAAAAAATGTGAACATCATAAAAATAACTATCCCCTTACAATTTACATCTCCTTTAATAGTATAGGTTTTTAACTGTGGTTATTGTAGTGAATGGTTATTATTAACAATTATTATATTATACTAAATATTAATAAGGATATTTTGGATAAAAAAAAAAAATCAAACTGATGACATATCCCTATGTATTGTATAATAGACAATAGATAATGATTGCTTGGTTTGCTTACGAAAAATATCTCGTTTGTCGTCACGATAATTAGTTTGTACGGTCATTTTGACTGTTAGATAATTTTTCATTTTAAAAAATAATTTACAGTGATTGAAAGTAAATTTAAGAAAAATTTTAAATTATTTTATTTCATAAATTTAAATTTAGATGAAAAACTTAAAACGTATTTATATTTTAAAACAATTTTATTTTATTATCCAAATAAAATTAAGAATTCTTTTATTTAACATTTAAAAATAATTTTGAAATTATATGAAAATGTAATTTATCTTTTAAAAGTTTTATTTGAATAATTATTTTACATTTATTTAATTTATAATTATTAATATTTTTCTCATCTAACGTTGGTTTTTTCAAATTTAATCATCATAATTTCTCAAAATAATTAGAAATAGAAATTTACTTTTTTACATTATGATTTTCTAAATTATTATTAAAATATTTTGAAAAAAATTAAAATCTATTTTTTAATAAAATTAAAATATTTAACAATAAATCTCTTACTCTTCTTAATGTTTTAAAATGTCATTTTTAGATACAAATGAATTTATTAACCTGAATTTTTTTAAAAATAATCCTTTCAAAATAAGATTTTTAATAAATAATTTAAACAAAATATGGAACAAATAAATGTATGTGTATAGTTTTTAAATTAGTGTCTTATAACACGCTTCTAGGATTTAAATTTTTGAAATCACAAGTAAAATTCGCCTGTAGTAAAAATTCATTTTTTCTATTACAACCAACTGTATTGGATAAACTGAAGGCGATTTGAGACATTAGGTTGGAAAAATGCAAGAAACACATTATCTTAACACTCATTTCATACAATTTTTTCATTAATTAAATATGAATGAATTTAATTAGTAATTTATTAAATAAGAAAAATCTTAAGTACATACATAAATGATATATAGTTAAGGGATCAAATTATAATATAGGATACATATTATTTCTTTTAACGAACATATATTATTAAAAACATTGTTTGGTATAGTAGTTGGTTGACGTTATAAAAATCACATTAGAAAATAAGTCACTAGTTATTTTAAGTTGTAAATTATATATCTAAGCTTCCAAGACATTATAACATAGGATACATATTATTTCTTTTAACGAACATATATTATTAAAGACATTGTTTGGTATAGTAGTTGGTTGACGTTTGTTCACTCTTCACACTTGAAAATCGGTATTCCAATCTTGAGAGTGAAAAAATGAGAAGGTTTCTAGATAGCAATATAAGTTACACCATTATAAAAGTGATCTTCGAAAAGCTTCGCGGTTAAGGTGCTCGCACAAAGAGGTTGCTTTAGCGGCTGCAACGACGGTGATTCCACGACGGGGTAGGGTGTATCTGCAAGGACTCCGACGCTCAACGTAAGGTATCGATCCAACAGAGTAACAGTCAGTAATAATCAGAATGCATACCTGACTCGTAGAATTCAGGGTATATATATATATATATATATATATGAGAGTTTAGGCGGGAAAGTTTGTTATAGTTAATAACGGACTTTCATGATTTCCGGGGTCACGCGCTTGTTGGGGCGTGAGTTCACGCGCCGCGAGTGGTCGAGGTGTCGTGTACTCATCAAAGCGATATTGAGTAATGTCGGTGACACTTCAATGTTGTGATGCGTGATCTCGGAATCTCAAGTTGTATTAGTATCAATCTTGTTAGAGTGTATGTCGGAATCTAGTTGCTATGTCGGACGTCGAGTATGAATATACTCCAGAACAAAAAGAATCTTTTCATATAGTTATATTTTAAAATTCATCGTTGGATTGAAAGTTATTATTATATAGATGATATTTATAAAATTTTACATTGATCTAAAATTATTTAATACATCATCAAGATGTATTAAAATTAACGCCATATATATTTTTGAAATGTATAAAATAAGAACGATTTGATTAATTATCAAATTATTAGTGATAAAATTTTATAAAATTTGACATAAATAATCATGATGATGAATAGTTATAATTCAACATGGTTATCAAATTCATATTTCATTTAAAATTATCAACAGTGTTGTAATACCGTCATCCCATGACGGGTATTTCTCGACTAACTCGGTTGCGATTTGTTAATTTCTCTTTTAAAGAAGTGAAGAAAATTGGTGATTCTTTTTTTTTTATGAAAAACATATTAATATATTATAATTGGGATGGAACCAGGAGAACATATTAATGCGACAAATATCATTTCACTGCTATTCCAAATTACAACAGAATTAATATACATTAAATTGGAGTTTTAGCATGCTACATTACAGAAGAAATGGACCCTCTATTTGGCTACACTCTATCTATACAGGATATTGCTGCTCGTGTACACCCCTAAACACTACTGTCCAACTTAAACCAGATTCGGTTCAACCTGAACACCACGCCTATCTTCATAACAACGTGCATCCTTCCAGAGTCCATGCCCTTTTAGGTGCCAAAATAATGACGGACAACAAAAAGAAAGACAAGGGGGTGAGAACACTTTACATGGACTCACTTAACGCAGGATATAGTGCATAGAGCACACACACAGGGAAATCCACACAGTTCAATCAAATAAGTACACACACACGACATCATCATGATGCACACCGACTATTGCATGCTTTACAACTACAATGCTATAACTAATGCATGAGGGCCCGGGGAAAAATCACCATCCACAGTGCACACAGCAACTGCCCGACCTTATATGTACAATGTATCAGGAGTTTGAGTCTGTACTAGCACCTGTACAAAGAGCATTGCTCAAATATTTTGGCCAAATCATTTTATCCGCCTTCCAGACAATCTCAACTGACCCCGAAACCTTGAGAGCGACAGGATAGTTAAGCCTGATCCCCTTCGTACATACTCGACAGTAGGGAGCGAGCCCACGTCACCTGAACCTTTCTGGAACTCAACTATCCTCAGGGTTGGCGTCCAATTTCAGGACCCGCTGGAGTTCTTTGCAAAACCCAGTGCACCCGTCCCAACCAGTTTCCTACTGTACCAAGTGTCACTGCCATATAGGTTGTAAGGTTTTCAACCTTGAACATCATCAATCCTTTATGATGCATGTCACACAATCAATGCTTTCCAGCATACACATCATTTCAGGCAAAGTCCATTGAATCATTCCACGTCACCACTCCCCGTGGTGAGGCCCGATTCAATGTCTTCGCTTCACAAGGAGGACCAAACCCCATCTCGGGTTGAAACCGCACTTTCTCACTAAGCTTCTCAAGTCTTATGCAGAAAAAGTGTATTTGTCATAAACTTTTGAGTTAATTTGTACTAATGTTTTTCTTCAAATCAATGACCACTTTTACTGAAGTCTTATAGCTTACTAAGACTTATGGGTGTGTCTTATGAATAGTATTACCTATCTTAATTCATCTTATATGTCTAATTAGGATTAGGTTTAACCCTTAATTATGATTAATCTTTACTTAAGACGCTAATTAAATCCTAATTATCCTTTAATCTCTTCCTTAATTTTGGATTAAGCTTTTAATTACGTTTGATTAAGGTTAACCATAATTAATTAGTCTTAATTATCATTAGGTCTTAATTGCTTTATTAATACCTCATTAGGGTTAATTAACTTTAGTCTTAATTAATTATTCTTCGCTTGATTAACTTAAGTGGGTTGGGTTAATCAACTTAGGCAAATTGGATTAATTAAGCCTACTAATTCAATTCTAAGTTTTGATCTTGATAAGTTGGATTAGAGTTGAAGCCCAACTCTAACCTAAGCCCAAATTCATACAATACTTTTGGTTGACTTTTGATGAGTCTTATGACTTTTTTTTGAAGGCATTGGGCCTAAACTAAAGGCCCAATGGTTAAGTAACTCATAGGAGTCCAATTTTTCACATTACTATCAAGTATTATGGCTTTTAGGGTGACTTTTAAATAGGTTTATTTTTGTACCCGAATTTAGTTTATAGGATTTACCAAAATTTGTTTCCTTTTAATTTGGTTGTCACTTTAAATGGTTACACTTTCTTGGCTTATTGGGCCATTATGGCCCATAAACACTTTAACATATTTCTTATTGCCAAAACAAGATCAAACCACTTTCCTTCATGAGTTTCTCATGAATGTGTTCAAGAACACATGATGAACACTATGAATGTTCATCAAGAACATCAAAATCCAATAATTTCCAAAAATTCACAAACTCAAGTATAGTCATCCATAAGCATTTTAATCAAGCAATTTCATACAAATTCATCCAAATATGCCAAACAACATCATCAAGTCCATACTTTGTTCATAAGCCCAAAAACATCATTTTTCATGATCAAATCGCACCAATCAATTTTATAATTCCAAACAATCACATGCATGCACTTATATTCATCATACAAACATGTTACAATCATCAAATAAATTTTTAAAACACATGCAGCCCCATTAAAAGGAAATGGTTGAACCTATTGAAGGAAAAAGGGGGAAATTTTTCAATCAAAACTCATGGTTTACATGTACTCAAAATCATCATCTAAGCACATTTTAACCAACAAACAACATTTTAAAACAATCATACAAAATCGTCACCAAAGAGCCGAACCATTTCTCAAAGAAATAGGTTCCAACAACTCATTTTCACAAAAGAAAAAGGGATAGGGACAAGGATCAAGGGTAATCCTTAACTCTAGTCACCAATCCTACTAGAGTTCAAGGTTCTCCCTCCCCCTTACCTAAGGAAGACTTCTCTTGAAAAGGTGCAGCAAAATCCATAAAGACTTTTCCTTTGAACTCCTCTTGATCACCCAAACAAACTTCTACAAAGGTTTGAGGCTAGATTTTTGTAGCTTAAGGTTCAAAGATGGAACCTTTATCTTGAAATGTGAAGGAGAAAAATGGAGAAGATTAAGAGAATGAAGGAGAAGGCTCACGACTTCTTTTGGGAGAAATGGAGAAAATGAAATTAAGTTTGCATGTTGGTGGTAGAAGGAAATGAACAAGTGTCTCAAAATTTCATGACACTTAAGCTTTATGTCACTTCTTTTTACTTTTGTCTTTAAGAAAGGGTGTTGAAAAAGCTATCCACATGCTCATACACACATACTAACACGGCCTTGGGAGAAGGGAAAGGAATGATGATGCAGATTTTTCTGGCCCGGATCAAGGGTATTCGGGCCCGATTCCAGAAAGAGTATGGGTAAAATGGTAATTTCACATCAAAATTTCCCAAAAATTCCTATAATTGCTCAAACCTATTTTAAGCCTAAAAATGTGATTAGAACTCACTTCTCACTTAAACTTTCTTATTTCCCAATTTTCCCAGATTTTACACACAACAGTCAATTTTTAATAAGAGTAAGCAGATAGAAAATTATGGTTTTACACACAAAAATTCTATAAAGTTATAAATATCATTTTTAATCAACTTTTAAGGTCCAAAGTATATTTTCCATATTATTCTACAAATTTTCATATGTTGGTTAGGGTTACACCGCTAACCAGGGGCATTTTGGTCTTTTTGCCCAAAAGTGCCAGAAAATTCTAAATAAATTTCTAAAATTCATTATTAAGACCATTTTGACTAAAAATATAGATCCCTTTAAGTTTTAGCTATTTTTCATAATTAAATCTATATTTTCCGTAACTGTATAATTACTAAGGGTATCTTAGGTCATTTTCTCAAACACCTCTCTAGAAAAATTATTTATAATTATGGTTGGATAATTACAAAAATATAAATTTGGTTGTTTATCAATAGTTCCTAATTACCTCATAATTAATTTTTTTTTCTAAACTTTCTCTATCTTATTTATATACTGGTAGGGGAAATTGTGGGTATCACATCTCTCCCCTCCTTTAAGAAATTTCGTCCTCGAAATTTGAAGTTCCTATTATTGCATAGGGTTAAATCTAGTTTCCTAAGCTTTAAGAGTTACTCTTATAGTTAGATCATATAAGATCTTAATGGTTCCTTAAAAGTTGGATAATCATTTTAAACTACTTGTGGATATAGGGATGATATCCTGAATTAAGATCAACCTAGCTTTCAAAGTCTTACCTCTTTTCTAACAACCAGTAGCAAATTTTGAAACCTTAACCTAACACCTTACCAAAAATTCTGGTACGATATAATATTCCATAAGATTTGATCAGGAACATCTATTTTCGATGAGCAGATCTTATCAAACTTCCCACCATCATTCATACTACCTTATTTCTAACTAGAGTGCTAAGTTAATCCTTTGTGAGGTGTGCTACTACGATACTCCGTCTCCTTCCTCGGATATTTGGCAAGCAACTGGACACTCCCCTTCAGCTTATAATCGACATAGAGTTACAATACCTAATGAAACGCACAGTTTCAATCCATAAGTCAAATCGCTAAATTTTCCTATAAAAATTATCTTAAGAATCACCAAAGTATGTTCTTTACGATAACTATTTTCCTTAACATTTTCTTCTGATTCCCAATGACCCCTCGCAATATCTTGTTTTCTTACAACTCTAAAATGTCCATTTTCCTTCACCATGTATGAATATCTAATTCCGCAACAGTTACAAGTGTTGTTTATTATACCTATGATTACATTAGTTCCCTTGGTCTTAATATCAACACTCTTACTGATCTAGTTAATCTTCCATCACTTCCTTGTATAAAGATTCTAAGTCTTTTCTTTCTCAAGAATCTTAAATTCATCACTATCACATTAAGATGAAATCATTAGACTCATGTATCAGTTTGTTTTTGCCCTATCTATCACTATTAATCATTATAAGATATTTTTACCTAAAATATCAATCAACACTTATAACCAAGGCTTAACTCCATAAGCTGTTACTCCCAAGAAGGTCGCACACATCCTTTTCCTAAACAAAATGCATCTCAAGGGTTTTACTTCTATCTAACTAAGGTTCATAATTAGACAGTTCCACTTATAACCTACTTGTCCTTAATAATTAACCCCGAGATTGTTCCAAGGGATCCTGTACATACTGTTAGGTCCTAGGAATAGGTGAGAACGTTGCATGAAGATAAATTGGCTTGAATGAAGCTAGAATATTGGGTTCACAGAGGAGGGAAAGGAACACCAATAATAACCGATACAGATGTAATTTCTAGACACCTATAGCATTCATAGCAAAATACAAAAGCAGATTGTAAGATCACCTATAGTCTCGATATATAGTTAGAGGTAATCTATCTTTAAACCTATCTTAGAGAATATTATTATTTTTATTTTTATTCCTTATGGTCATTCTACTTCCATGGATTGTATTTGTTCCCTAGGGCATCCTTACGCGAAACATCACCTACTTATGTGTAGTACTATTCCAATCTTCAAAACCCTGCCTAAATATTTACCGATTGAAATACTCTTCTTTGAGAGTATAAGCCCATTAAGATCAATGCGTAAACTAATCTTATAAATTAGTATGATTATACTCGATCAACACACCCATGACTTTTACCAAATCCAATCTTAATCGTTTATGAGATTTCACTCACATACCTCTTTCAATTTATAGAAGCGTCAATCAAGTATATCTCTTAATCATCAAGGTTAACAGATACAACAATTCCTCATTGTTTTTCATATCTATTATTTCTACTATCCTCATGGAAGTGTTATCCTTACTTATTTCATAAAATATAGTTCTTGTAGTGCCTACTCATACATCTAATTTCCTATTCTATGATTTCTTTCTTCAATCTCCTCTTCGCAATCTTGATACTAACAGATCATTTGCTTAGTCATGTCCTATTATTCGACTAAAATTTCTTAAGAATCACATCTTGTGCTATTGGTCTTAACACTTCGACTTCCTTCGTCTTAAATCATGTTTTTGCACTTATTTCTATAAACCCTTATGTTATCAATCCATTAGAGATAGCAATCATACTCTATTGTATCTATTAAACTTCAAGCATGACACTTATTCCACAGTCAAACCCTTTCAGACTTCAAGTCAACCAATATGCCTTAACTGCTAAGATCCAATCTCAAACCGTATATTTGTCATTCCTATCCTTAACTCCATCACTATTTATCCTGAGTATACCCCAAGTCATCAACCACTTCTAACTCACTTTAACAAATCAATTTTTTTTTTCAATAATCGAATCCTCAAGAGCTATTAATATTAATCCCCAATATCAAAACCTTAATGATTAAACCTCAATGATCAGTCATCTTAAACCTTGAATTAACAACCTCGAATCCATCATCGATCCCTTAGGTCATTCATCTAAAGGAATGGAAACCTAACCTTAATGGTCATCCTACTCTAACTTTTTATATTTCACTCATCACCTCAAATCACAAGTCAAATCAACTATTGGCTAAACTAGTGTACAACCTCAGGACCTAGAGATCTTAGCAAACTCGTTTTAGAAGCCTGATTACTTGGTTCGTTCTGTAGTTTGACTAGCTTTAAATGGTAGAAATGCTTACGAAGGAAAAAAGGAGAGACCTAAGGATAAGGATTAGGATAATTCAACTCACAAGGGAGAAACACAGGCATATCTAAATGTTTTATATACATATATATATATATATTTAAGATTTTTAAATAATTAATACTCAAATACAACTTCTATATTCTTTCTCAAACTCAAAACTCAATTCAATTCCAAACAATAAGCATGCTGCAAACTACTGCATACAAGTAGGAAGTAAAGCTTGACATGCTAAAGTCACACAAAACAACATGAAGCAATCACTTGCACACCAGTTCATCAATCCAAACAAAATCATGAAAAGAATTACTTAATTCAAACACATGGGGCTCTACTCATGACATCAACAAGAAGACGAAACTCAATAGACGACATAACTCCATCTCTTTATAATTGCTTATGTTCATCATACAGATGACCAAGATATCCTTCCTCATCTCCACAACTACTCAAGCTGAGATTATCAGCCTTGTGTTCCCAACACTCACAACTAAAAGTTGTCACACTTCCTCCTAACCTGAACAGGCCATTGGGGTGGCCAGTCCCACTGTCCTGTACCAGAGTAGTTAGAAGCACATCAACCTTGCAAGACTTCAAAACACCTAAACCGGATCAAACTAGACTCGATATAACCATCAGACCCAAACTCACAGTCCGGTTGGACCGAACTGCTCTGATACCACTAAATGTAACACCCTCATCCCATGACGGGTATTACTCGACTAACTCGGTTGCGATTTGTTAATTTCTCCTTTAAAGAAATGAAGAAATCAGTGATTTTTTTTTGTAAAACATATTAACAAATTATAATTGGGATGGAACCATGAGAACATATCAATGCAACAAATATCATTTCACTGCTATTCCAAATTACAACAAAAGTAATATACATTAAATTGGAGTTTTAGCATGCTACATTACAGAAGAAGTGGACCCTCTATTTGGCTACACTCTATCTATATAGGATATTGCTGATCCTGTACACCCCTAAACACTACCGTTCGACTTAAACAAGATCCGGTTCAACCTCAACACCACGCCTATCTTCAGAACAACGTGCATCCTTCCAGAGTCCATGCCCTTTTAGGTGCCAAAATAATGACGGACAATAAAAAGAAAGACAAGGGGGTGAGAACACTTTACATGAACTCACTTAACACGGGATATAGTGCATAGAGCACACACACAGGGAAATCCACACAGTTCAATCAAATAAGTACACACACACACGACATCATCATGATGCACACCGACTATTGCATGTTTTGCAACTACGATGCTATAACTAATGCATGAGGGCCCGGGGAAAAATCATCATCCACAATGCACACAGCAACTGCCCGACCTTATATGTACAACGTATCAGGAGTTAGAGTCTGTACTAGCACCGGTACAAAGAGCATTGCTCAAATATTTTGGCCAAATCATTTTATCCGTCTTCCAGACAATCTCAACTGACCCCGAAACCTTGAGAGCGACAGGATAGTTAAGCCCGATCCCCTTCGTACTCGACAGTGGGGAGCGAGTCTATGTCACCTGAGCCTTTCTGGAACTCAACTATCCTCAGGGCTGGCGTCCCATTTCAGGACCCGTTGGAGTTCTTTGCAAAACCCAGTGCACCCGTCCCAACCAGTTTCTCACTGTACCAAGTGTCACTACCATATAGGTCGTAAGATTTTCAACCTTGAACATCATCAATGCTTTATAATGCATGTCACACAATCAATGCTTTCCATCATACACATCCTTTCACGCAAAGCCCATTGATTCATTCCACGTCACGACTCCCCGTGGTGCGGCCCGATTCAATGTCTTCCCTTCACAAGGAGGACCAAACTCCGTCTCGGGTTGAAACCACACTTTCTCACTAAGCTTCTCAAGTCTTATGCAAAAAAAGTGTATTTGTCATAAACTTTTAAGTTATTTTATACTAATGTTTTTCTTCAAATCAATGACTACTTTTACTGAAGTCCTATAGCTTACTAAGACTTATGGGTGTGTCTTATGAATAGTATTACCTATCTAAATTCATCTTATATGTCTAATTAGGATTGGGTTTAACCCTTAATTATGATTAATCTTTACTTAAGATCCTAATTAATTCCTAATTATCCCTTAATATCTTCATTAATTTTGGATTAAGCTTTTAATTACGTTTGATTAAGGTTAACCATAATTAATTAGTTCTTAATTACCATTATGTCTTAATTGCTTTATTAATACCTCATTAGGGTTAATTAACTTTAGTCTTAATTAATTATTCTTCACTTGATTAACTTAAGTGGGTTGGGTTAATCAACTTATGCAAATTGGATTAATTAAGCCTACTAATTCAATTCTAAGTTTTGATCTTGATAAGTTGGATTAGAGTTGAAGCCCAACTCTAACTTGAGCCCAAATTCATACAATACTTTTGGTTGACTTTTGATGAGTCTTATGACTTTTTTTTGAAGGCATTGAGCCTAAACTAAAGGCCCAATGGTTAGGTAACTCATAGGAGTCCAATTTTTCACATTACTATAAAGTATTATGGCTTTTAGAGTGACTTTTAAATAGGTTTATTTTTGTACCCGAATTTAGTTTATAGGATTTACCAAAATTTGTTTCCATTTAATTTGGTTCTCACTTTAAATGATTACACTTTCTTGGCTTATTGGGCCATTATGGCCCATAAACACTTAACACATTTCTTATTGCCAAAACAAGATCAAACAACTTTCCTTCATGAGTTTCTCATGAATGTGTTCAAGAACACCAAGAACATATGATGAACACTATGAATGTTCATCAAGAACATCAAAATCCAATAATTTCCAAAAATTCAAAAACTCAAGTATAGTCATCCATAAGCATTTTAATCAAGAAATTTCATACAAATTCATCCAAATATGCCAAACAACATCAAGTCCATACTTTGTTCATAAGCCCAAAAACATCATTTTTCATGATCAAATCGCACCAATCAATTTTATAATTCCAAACAATCACATGCATGCACTTAGATTCATCATACAAACATGTTACAATCATCAAATAATTTTTTAAACACATGCAACCCCATTAAAAGGAAATGGTCGAACCTATTCAAGGAAAAAGGGGAAAAATTTTCAATCAAAACTCATGGTTTGCATGTATTCAAAATCATCATCTAAGCACATTTTAACCAACAAACAACATTTTAAAACCATCATACAAAATCGTCACCAAACAGCCGAACCATTTCTCAAAGAAATAGGTTCCAACAACTCATTTTCACAAAAGAAGAAGGGATAGGGACAAGGGTCAAGGGTAATCCTTAACTCTAGTCACCAATCCTACTAGAGTTCAAGGTTCTCCCCCCTTTACCTAAGGAAAACTGCTCTTGAAAAGGTGCAGCAAATTCCACAAAGACTCCTCCTTTGAACTCCTCTTGATCACTCAAACAAACTTCTACAAAGGTTGGAAGCTAGATTTTTGTAGCTTAAGGTTCAAAGATGGAACCTTTATCTTGAAATGTGAAGGAGAAAAATGGAGAAGATTGAGAGAATGAAGGAGAAGGCTCATAACTTCTTTTGGGAGAAATGGAGAAAATGAAATTATGTTTGCATGTTGGTGGTAGAAGGAAATGAACAAGTGTCTCAAAATTTCATGACATTTAAGCTTTATGTCACTTCTTTTGACTTTTGTCTTTAAGAAAGTGTGTTGGAAAAGCTATCTACATGCACATACACACATACTTACACGGCCTTGGGAGAAGGGAAAGGAAAGATGATGCAGATTTTTCTGACCCGGATCAAGGGTGTTCGGACCCGATTCTAGAAAGAGTATGGGTAAAATGGTAATTTCACATCAAAATTTCCCAAAAATTCCTATAATTGATCCAACCTATTTTAAGTCTAAAAATGTGATTAGAACTCACTTCTCACTTAAACTTTCTTATTTCCCAATTTTCCCAGTTTTTGCACACAACAGTCAATTTTTAATAAGAGTAAGCAGATAGAAAATTATGGTTTTACACACAAAGATTCTATGAAGTTATAAATATCATTTTTAATCCACTTTTAAGGTCCAAAGTATATTTTCCATATTATTCTACAAATTTTCATATGTTGGTTAGGGTTACACTGCTAACCAGGGGCATTTTGGTATTTTTGCCCAAAAGTACCAGAAAATTCTAAATAAATTTCTAAAATTTATTATTAATTATATTAAGACCATTTTGACTAAAAATATAGATCTCTTTAAGTTTTAGCTATTTTTCATAATTAAATCTATATTTTCCGTAACTGTATGATTACTAAGGGTATCTTAGGTCATTTTCTCAAACACCTCTCTAGAAAAACTATTTATAATTATGGTTGGATAATTCCAAAAATATAAATTTCATTGTTTATCAATAGTTCCTAATTACCTCATAATTAAAATTTTTTTCCTAAACTTTCTCTATCTTATTTATATACTGGTAGGGGAAATTGTGGGTATCACAAGTGTAATACTTGGTATAACTTACACTAGTATAAATTAAACGTAATTTTTAAAACATTTTAAAACATACACAACATTCTATAGCGTCAGCAATTAAATCCCTTATAAATATTGCAGCAAGCTTGAAAAAATCTTTGAAATCCCTTTTTGTTAGTGTTATAATTATCTTAGAGTGTAAGTGATGGAATCACAGATTAGAAAATAGTATAATGGGTTAAGGATGAAAAAAAAATCTCAATATTTTAAGACTTTGGGTCATGCTTTAATGTGAAACTCACTATTATGATTAATTGTTTAATTCATTAATGATAATCGATCTCTTGCTTTTGGTTTTGTTTGATTCTTTTATAATTGGTAATAGAGTCAATAGTTATTTTGAACTGAGTATTTATAGTGCGACAGTAATTAATGCTCAAGTTTTTTTTTACAGCAAAACCAAGTATGCATTAAACTGGAGGGGACTGGGAGTAATCCAGAGCCACTTAAAAAGTGATACAATCAGGAGTTTCTTCCACCCAAACAAGATTAGGGTGGTTACAAGCATACTTAGCTAGCAAGTGAGCAGCAAAGTTGCTCTCACGACACACATGACTAAAATTAAGGGACTGGAAGCTAACTTGAAAATTAGAAATTTCAGAAGCTAACAAATAAAAATAAGAGAAACCTAAAGTCTGATGTTGCGATGCCAAAATTAATTCCTGGCAGTCCGACTCAGCTATAACATCCTGGAACCCCATCTCTAAAGCAAATTGAAGACCTGCACGCAATCCCATAGCCTCAGCAGTTTTGGAGTCAGGACCACAGCTAACAATCCAAGTAGCAGCTCCAAGGACAATACCTTTAAAGTCTCTAATAATAGCTGCAGCACCCCAATGGCCTCCTTCTAATCGAGCTATATCTGTGTTTAGTTTGTACAATCCTTCCCGCGGAGCTGTCCAAGAAGTACTTTGGCTAAGGCGAGGAAGAGCATGAGGACTACGTGAACAGGCATTAGCTTGAGCAAATTGATCACAGAACTTGACAGCATGGTCAATGAGCTTGGGCATGGGAATTGTATTTTGCTCAAATATAAGTTTATTTCTCCCAAACCAAATACTATATAATAAGGCAACAAATAGCCCACAATCTTTGCTCTTTGGATCATGAAGAAAATGATCTATTAATCCAATCAAAGATAGCTGGGGCAGCGTGTGACACCCTTCTACCCCATACTCTTATATATTTAAGAAATTGTAGTTTAGAAAAGGGAAAGTCCCACGTTAGGTAAAAAGGTTCACAATTACTCTTATATATCTCATAGTTTGAAAACGACTTTATTAAAAGAAATTAAACTTTCAAATATGATTTAAATAATAAGCAGCGGAATCTCCAATTCATAAGAAGAACTACTATTAGTCTACTACCATACAAGGCATCCAAAAGTTCACAAAATACTCCTAATCTAGAAACATATTAAAACATCCCGAATACACCCTGATGTCACATCTATCAGAGCATACCCTTTTAATCATAGTCGACACCAGTCGTGTCCTCCTCAACACCTGTAAAATATATCCACAGAATACGGTGAGGAAAAGGAATACTACCTATACATACACATAGAGAATACCCATCCTCACCCACAACATCATTACATCATGCCATCAATACATTAAATCACCAATGAATAACATTCATCTAAAACTCAACATATATTTAATCATCTATATCAACATATACATGTCATACCATCATTCCTATTCACAACACATAAATATATCCTTTATACATTCATCAAGCTCATCATCATCATAACCTCATTCATATATCATCATATAGTTCTCATACCATCATTCACCCAAATAATCATATATTCTATTCTCACACATAATACTCATCATCATCAATCATCATTTAATAACACAATTTCGCCATCATATATCACACACCAATACTCCTCTCATCATCTACCCAAAGATCATGACTTGGAACTCCACACAATGGGCGCACCTCGTCAATCACTCTAGTTAGTACCAAGGTGGTCTACCGGTGTTACCACACACTATTCGATAGGTTGTACCCCCTCTATGGGCTCGCACAACGACATTCGACCCTAGGTTGTACCCCCTCTATGGGCTCGTACAATCACTCCTAGGTTGCACCCCCTCTATGAGCCCGTGCATCGAACGCCCCATCTTAGTCCCCTGAGTTGTACCCCCTCTATGGACCCGCACAACTCAGTTCATCTCCCGAATTGTACCCCCTCTATGGGCCCGCACAATTCAGGTCTCATCACATATGCTCAAGGCATCTCTCCTAAGTTGTACCCCGTCTATGGGCCCGCACAACTTAGGTAGCATCATCATCAAAAGGTGATATACACCATCATCATAAATCATCATTATCATGCATTAACATGCTCATCATCAAACATCATCATTATAAAGTGATATACACTTATCATCATCATCATACATCAATATGCTCATCATTAAACATTATCATTATAAGGTGATATACACCGACATCATTATCATCATCACACTCATCATCAATTATCATCATATTACATCATTACACTCAAGCATCAATTATCATCATGATACATCATCACACTCATCATCAAATATCATCATTATTCATCATCATAAGCATCGCAATCCTCATCAAACATCATTAAACATCAACACCATACTCATTATAAAGTACTCTCAAACAACATCAATCATCATCAAACAGTTAGGATCTCAAAATCCACTCTGGTAATCGATTACCAACCTCTAGTAATCGATTACCCGCAAACAAGGTCTCTGGTAATCGATTACTACCACCTTGTAATCGATTACCTGCAACCAAACACCCTGGTAATCGATTACAGCACCCCTGTAATCGATTACCCACAGACAAACTCTCTGGTAATCGATTACAGCACCCCTGTAATCGATTACCCGCAAGCAAACAATGCTTCTGGGTTGCCCAGAACACTCTCGTAATCGATTACCACATCTGGTAATCAATTACCCGCGACGCAGATCACATATTTCACGATTTCTCACCCCTCTAAACCCATCAATCAATCCCTACTCAGTCTTTTCGTCTAAACATCATTCATACTCATTAATAACATCAAATACTCAATAAATCATCCATCTATTACAGATTAAACCATCAATTCATCAAAACCCCAATTTCTCAATCCCTAATCACCCCCTTTTCAATTATCTTCAATATCATCTTTACTCTTATTCAATAATTCGTCAATACACATACAATAAATCATCAA